>JAJJMB010000011.1:278200-445310 GCA_023531105.1 Papaver atlanticum
TTCTTATACTCCTTAGCACTATCGTATGCATCTCTACGAATCTCGTCCAACTCATTGAGCTGGAGCTTTCTATGAGCTCCTCCCTTGTCAAGTGAAAAGTTTAGCTGCTTAATAGCCCAGTAGGCTCTATGCTCTAACTCAACAGGTAGGTGACATGCCTTGCCAAAAACTAAACGATAGGGTGACATTCCAATGGGTGTCTTAAACGCAGTACGATAAGCCCATAAGGCATCAGTAAGCCTTGTCGACCAGTCTTTCCTATTAGGATTAACTGTTTTCTCTAGAATACGCTTAATTTCCCTATTGGAAACCTCTACCTGACCACTAGTCTGTGGGTGATATGGGGTAGCTACTTTATGGGTAATACCATATTGTTTCATTAAAAGAGCAAACGGTCTATTACAAAAGTGTGAACCTCCATCACTAATTATAGCTCGCGGCGTACAGAAACGTGTAAGTATATTTTCTTTCAAAAACTGGACTACGACCGTGTGGTCATTTGTTCTACACGGAACTGCCTCAACCCACTTAGACACATAGTCTACAGCGACAAGTATGTAAAGATAACCAAAAGAATTAGGAAATGGATCCATAAAATCAATGCCCCACACATCAAAGACCTCAATCACTAAAATAGGGTTCAAAGGCATCATATTTCTACGGGAAATGGTTCCTAACCTCTGGCAACGCTCACAAGAAACACAATGACTATGGGAGTCTTTAAACAACGATGGCCAGTAAAATCCACACTGCAATATCTTAGCAGCAGTCTTTTTAGCACTAAAATGACCCCCACATGCATGTTCATGACAAAAGGAGATAATACTGGACTGGTCACTCTCAGGTATACATCTCCTAATAATCTGGTCTGGACAATACTTAAACAGATAAGGATCGTCCCAAAAGAAATGCTTAACCTCGGCTAAAAATCTAGAACGATCTTGTTTACCCCAATGTTGAGGCATTCGACCAGTAACAAGATAATTCACTATATGTGCATACCAAGGTGATTGGGAAACAGAGAACAATTGTTCATCAGGAAAGCTATCCCTTATAGGAAGGGACTCATTAGAATGATCAACAACTAGCCTAGACAAGTGATCTGCTACTACATTTTCTGCACCCTTTTTGTCTCTAATGTCTAGAGAAAATTCTTGCAACAAGAGGATCCATCTAATCAATCTAGGTTTAGTATCCTTCTTAGACAAAAGGTATTTCAAAGCAGCATGATCGGTATAGATTACGACCTTAGAACCTAGTAGATAGGATCTAAACTTATCCAAGGCAAACACGATGGCTAACAGTTCCTTCTCGGTAGTTGTATAATTCAGTTGGGCATCATTCAGAGTTTTGCTAGCATAGTAAATCACATGGAGTAATTTGTTTTCTCGCTGTCCTAACACAACGCCTATAGCATAATCTGAAGCATCACACATAATCTCAAAGGGTAGGTTCCAGTTAGGTGCCTGGACTATGGGGGTGGTAGTGAGTAAACTCTTAAGATTCTCAAAAGCTTCTAAACACACATCATCAAAGACAAACTTAACGTCTTTTGCAAGTAAATTGCAAAGAGGTCTAGAAATCAAGCTAAAATCCTTAATGAATCGACGATAAAATCCTGCATGCCCTAGGAATGACCTAATATCTTTTACGGTTTTTGAGACCTGTAAAGTCTTAATAAGATCAACCTTGGCTTTGTCTACCTCTATACCCTTAGAAGATACGATGTGCCCTAACACAATTCCTGATTTAACCATAAAATGGCATTTTTCCCAATTAAGCACTAAATTCTTTTCCTTACACCTAGTCAACACTAATGTCAAATGATGCAAGCACTCATCGAAAGATGAACCAAACACTGAAAAATCATCCATAAAGACCTCTAAAAACCGTTCTACCATATCAGAAAATATGCTCATCATGCAACGCTGAAAGGTCGCAGGGGCATTACATAGCCCGAAAGGCATGCGTCTATACGCAAAGGTACCAAAGGGACAGGTAAAGGTGGTTTTCTCTTGGTCTTCTGGGGCAATAACAATCTGATTATATCCGGAGTAGCCATCTAAGAAGCAATAATGACTATGCCCAGCTAATCGCTCTAGCATTTGGTCGATGAAAGGAAGGGGAAAGTGATCCTTCCTTGTGACCTTGTTCAATTTCCTATAGTCAATATAGACACGCCATCCCGTGGTCACCCGGGTTGGGATTAACTCGTTATTATCATTCTGGACTACAGTGATACCTGATTTCTTGGGGACAACCTGAACGGGGCTGACCCACTTACTGTCTGAAATTGGGTAGATAATACCCGCATCTAACAACTTAAGCACCTCTTTTCGAACTACCTCTTTCATGTTAGGGTTCAGTCGACGTTGCATCTCCCTAAAAGGTTTGGAGTCTTCCTCTAAATGAATCTGATGCATACACACAGTAGGACTTATACCCTTAATGTCTGCTATAGTCCACCCTAAAGCTTCCTTATTATCTTGAAGCACATTCACTAGCCTACTTTCCTGATCACTTTCCAAATCGGAAGCTACAATCACAGGTAAAGTCTCAGATGGCCCTAAAAACACATACTTTAGAGTGTCGGGTAGTGGTTTAAGGGCCAACTTAGGAGGCTCTTCTAAAGAAGGAATTAAGGTAGTCTCAGAAACTGGTAATTGTTCGAACCTAGCTTTCCATCTATTAGTGTCTAACACAGGGGTAGAATCTAATAGGGCATTTACTTCTTCAATAGTGCTATCGTCGTCAAAATCTAAACCAAAATGGGATAGACAAC
Organism: Papaver atlanticum; assembly: GCA_023531105.1. NCBI lineage: Eukaryota > Viridiplantae > Streptophyta > Magnoliopsida > Ranunculales > Papaveraceae > Papaver > Papaver atlanticum. The sequence continues at coordinate 280,983 of JAJJMB010000011.1, forward strand.
TTTCTAATGGGTCTTCAGACAAAATGTTTGGTAATGACTCCTGAACTAAGGCTTCTATCATGTTCACCTCTTCAACACATGTGTCATCTAGCTCATAAGGTAGCTTACTGACATTAAAAATGTTCATCTCCATAGTCATATTACCAAAAGACAAATTCATCACACCATTTCGACAGTTAATGATCGCATTAGACGTAGCTAAAAATGGGCGACCTAAAATCACAGGTATCTGGTTCTTTAGGTCAGGGACAGGTTGGGTATCTAGCACAACAAAATCCACTGGATAAATAAACTTGTCGACCTCAATGAGAACATCCTCGATAACACCTCGAGGAATCTTAACGGACCTATCAGCTAACTGCAGTGTCATCTGAGTAGGTTTCATTTCACCAAGTCCTAGCTGTAAATACACATGGTACGGCAGTAAGTTCACACTGGCTCCTAAGTCAAGTAAAGCTTTTTCTACCCGGAATTTACCTATTGTACAAGCAATGGTAGGGGAACCTGGGTCTTTGTACTTTGGAGTTGTGGTGTTCTGAATGATTGAACTCACGTGACTAGCTAAAAAGGCTTTCTTATGGACGCTAAGTTTTCGCTTTCGCGTACACATATCCTTAAGGAACTTGGCATAAGCAGGAATTTGCCTAATTGCATCTAATAAAGGAAGGTTTATGGTAACTTGCTTAAAAACCTCCAATATGTCATTAAAGTTCGATTCCTTCTTTGTTGGTACTAATAGCTGGGGAAATGGGGCTCTAGGCACAAAATCAGACCTCCCAGGGACGGAATTGACTTTATCAGAAACTTTATCGGTCTCCTCAGCTATGGGTGGTCCTGTGGGGTGAGATCCTGAGGGGTGAACTACAGTATGTTCACTATCGGGCATGGTTACCTCATTGTCTACAATTCTACCACTCCTAAGGGTTCTAACAGCATTCAACTGATTCGATTGTTTTGCACCTATTTCATGAACTCCTCTAGGGTTGGGTTGTGTTTGACTAGGAAACCTACCTTTTTCTCTCAAAGACTCATGTATCAGACCTACCTGGATTTTCAGCTCGGAAATGGCCTGACTATTTTCTTGTCCTATCTTGTTACTAGCTTGTAGACTTAGTTCTACTGATTGCTGAAATTTTGCAGTTTGCTGAGTTAACAAAACGAGAGACTCCTCCTGTTAAATCGGTGCCGCGGATGGCTATTCACCGCGGCGACTACGATCTTCCTGTTATCGATATTCGCTCTAAGTCAAAAACCCATCCGATATGTCCGCACTGGACATCCTATATACGTTCCAACCCTGGTCACGCGGATGTTGATGGTGGTTTTCGGTTTAGGGATAAAATCGTGAAACCCTGTATTTTAATACGTTGTCATCCTGCAAAGGGACAAAAGCCATTTGAAAGTGATGAGTGCATAAACCTTTTTACTTACATATGTATTGAGCAATTCAACATATTTATGAAATTTATCCAGAATGGTGCATGAAGCAACAATCCCAGATATTCTGTAAATTTTAACCTACTGCATTATTCACTAATGCATTGACCTGCTTAGTATTTTCCTATGCAATCTTCCCAGCCGAACTATCAATATTGGCATGACATGACGATTAATGTTCACTCGCAGCGGAGTAGCATGAATCTCCCGAAGTGTTAGTATTGAGACCTGCATGAAAAAACTCACATAGGCTACACCACCCTCTGACAAAGAGATCGGCGTGTTTACACACTTTTTAATTAAAAGATAGCGCGATCGAACGTGTTTAAATTCCTTAAGGAAAATCTAGACTGTCCATATCAGTCTTATAAAACGATCACGGCCACACGATTTGGCCACACAATTCAACAAGCCTAGCCTACTCCTAACGGAACTAGGCGATCATCATGATAAACACCGGCGGGCCCACTAACGTCCCGACTGGTCGATATCTCTTTAGCTCATCCGCTACACCCTCAAACGCTAGCAAGAATGTGGGTGATCGCGCTGTTAAAAAAAAAAAAACTCAAACGAGCTAGACCGACCATGACAGTCTTAAAATCATCACATTCGTCCAACTTAGCTAGCCTAGTTAGACGACTTAGATCTTCCTTCGAATAAATAGAGAAGTGCTAACGTGTTCACCGGTGACCCAACTCCACCCATGGTCGATCGGCCTACTGGCGGCAAGCCATGAGGACACCAAACCGTTTGCCCAAAGAAGGGCGAACACGCTATTGCGGAAACCCTAGTTTGCGTTGCGGCGACGCACTACAGTCGCAAATCAATCACAACCATCCATCTTCGCCAGCCATATTGAGTGGCTTAGATCCAATTTCAGACGGCCCAGGAGACATCAGCATGCTCACTGACGACCCACCTTTGCACATGGCCGATCGGCCTGCTCAAACTAGTACCCAGCGCTTCCGAACGATCACCCAAAAGAGGTTGGTCGCACTGTTTGCATAATCCAACGGCAGTACGCAACTTCCGCAAATCATCTCGTCCATCCAACTTCGCTAGCCTATTCGGATGGTTTAGATTTATTTCCAGGAGGCACACAAGGTAACGCTGTGATCATAGGCCACCCCTCTTCCACAGGGAGCGATCGACCAAGTGGTAGCTCACCCATAGGGTTCCCAAACGATCGCCCAAAGGTGGTCGGTCATGCTACTTTTTAAGACGTTCAATTCGCGACTGATTTGAACGAGCTCTAAAATAACGATGTTTCCTGTACATCGATTATTTTCAGCTACTTGTTTAAAAGCGATGCTTTATATACATCGATCATAAGCGATGTTTTATAAGTATTGATTTCATAAATAATTTATTATTTAACCTAAAAGCACTATGTGCTGCTTTTAGCGGCGAGTCTAATGAATTCACGCATTTACTCGAGACATCAAACATGTCACAAACTGGGGGATGCTCACTAGGGTATTGGTCTGGCGGTTTACAGCGTGCAGCGTGCAACGCGCCCATTACGAGAAAGTGTCCGGAGAGGACAGACGGTTAACAACAATGGGAGTAGTGGGTAAAAGTGTGACCAAGTTTTCCCTCTTAATGGAAACGTGGTGATCACCACTTTTTACACAACCCCACTTCTCCACTACTTAACTGCTTCCACTTCCTACGAGATCAGGGGTGCTCAAACATGACTTGTATAAATAGGATTTCAACCTATTTCAAACACAAGAACACAAGTGTTATCAACACAAGTATCCAGAAACCATATTCCGATACAAGTCATAAAAACAGCCACACCTTCATAATTCAACATTCTGATCTCAAACACCTTCTTCGCTTCCCTCCCTAAGATCAACCCTTCTCCTTCACTTTTGTGACCGAATTGAATCTGGAACGGCCATTTCTTGGTTTAGGCCAGAGTCTTACAGATTAATCTCTCGAATATAAAAGTACTCCTGTGCAGTACATTTGTTTAGGGTTTGAATTCGTTTCTCATCAACACACCTAAATTTATCAAAAACAGCAGAAACAGTTTTTACCCCAAAAAAACTGGCGACCACAGTGGGAGATTAATCTCTCGGTTGCAAGATCAATTTTCAATTTCATTTCAATTATCAAATTCAATATGGTAGATCTTAGGTCTGGGTCAGTTACCAATCCTGATGTTGCAGGCGCTGATAACACTCCTGGTGCCAATATCCCTGCCGTTAACACCAATATACCGCCTACCAGCACAGTCAACACATCGCATGGTGTTATATCCTCTAACACCAACAACAGTAATGTCGGAAGCATCCCCTCTGGCGTGACGCCTCCTATTACCAGAGCCAGAGCCGCTGCTACTCCTAATATTTCTTCGAGCATGACACCTCCAATTGTCACCAGGGCTGCCACCATTTCTTCATCGGGACGAGAAACCAGAGGAATCCAACCCCCTATCACCATTTTCGATTTGATGGAAAGACAAGAAGTTCTCGCTAAGGCTCAGACAGACATGGCTATAACTCAGAAAGAGGTACTCACTTTCCTCAAGACACTAACGGAGCGACTACCACAAGAGACGCGTCAACCCATGGAGCCAATGAGGAGTACTTTCAATACTCCTGGTGCAAGCGCTTCAACAGGACGTGCCTTCATAGATGAGGAAGTTCGTGTTGCTCTTGAACGCCCACGGGAAAGGAATCTGCCATCCAACTTCATCACACGTGAGGATCTGGAGCGTCTCCTATAAAATCGAGGTAAAGAAAACCCAATGGACATGTGTCAGCACCAACCTCCGTACCCTCCTGATGTGCAAATAGTTCCTTTCCCGAGAGGATACTCCTCTCCTCAGTTTTCCCTCTATGATGGCACTGGTAACGCTCGTGAACACATCTCTCGTTTTCTTGAATCCTTGGGAGAACACGAATACAATCATGTCCTCCGCCTGAAAGAATTTTCAAAGTCACTTACCGGAAGAGCGTATACTTGGTACAACAACATCGCACCAAACAGCATATCCAACTGGTGCGAGATGGTCACCGCTTTCTACAAGAAGTATTTCTTCGTGTCTGAGCAAATCACTTTCTCAGACTTAGGGAGAATGTTTCAACGAAACAATGAACATCCAAATGATTATGTCAAGATATTCAGAATTCAAGCATTGGATTGTCAAGACCCAAATGTGACCGAACAATAGTTGGTGGAGTCATGCATTAATGGTATTGTTCCCATCTATCGTGCTTTGCTGGAAAACCTGCGTTTCCAGACGTTCTCTGAGCTCCATGAAACTGCTAAGCGGTCGGTTACGACCGCACCAGCGCTGTTAGAAAGAACCAGACCGACCAGAGGTGAAGATGCACGCGAGACTCGAGGAAATAGGCGCCTCATCAACAAGCAATATAACATTGGTCCTCCATAAGCGTAGTGGGTGAATGAGGAAAAAGGAAAGCTCCAGCAGCGGAACAACAACCCAAGCGTGCAGCACCAGCGCAGACAACTCCATCCCAGAAAGCTGCGGCTAAGATGCCTGTGCAACAACAACAAACTGGAGATGCCGCTCCAGATTTCCCATTCCCAGTGGATGAAGTTATTGAACTACTAGAAGCATGGATTCAAGATGACGCCATCAAACTACCTCCTCTCCGACGTCCACCAACTGAAAAAGAGATGGAAAATCCCAAATATTGTCGCTACCATAGGTTTATCAATCATCCAACCAATGACTGCAACAAATTGAAGCGCATTTTCAAATAGAAGGTGGATGCAGGAGGACTTCAATTGGGAAATGAAGGAGTTCACAGAGGCCCCCTTCCTGTCAGGAGCTGCATGATTTCTGGGGACTCCGTCCACAAAACTGTGCAGTCTATGATGGAGCATTTATGTGAAATTCTGTATTTCTCCAAGGCGCAGCGTCAAGACATGTTTGGATCCCTCAACCGTGTCGTATCAGGAAAGCGTCTGTTTCCAGTCAGGGAAGCCGCTCCCAAACCCCAATCTTTCCTTGGAAGCGCGACTAATAAATGCAACTGGGGACTCCTAACCGCCGCTCACTTAAAGGATGTCGAGTTCGACAGCACACTGATTGATGCAGCATCTGATTCCAATATTGTCACTGTCAAGACTCTGAGAGCTGCAAAGATTTCAAAGCAGGAAGCTGTTCACTGCCCAACTGTGATTAAGAGCGCAGAAGGAGAACAAAAAGATGCTTACGGGTACATTAATCTCGAAATCAAGGTAGGAGATGCTCTGACACGCGGCAAGTTTCATATTGTTAAAGAATGCCCGGACTATGACATGATTCTGGGCCGTTCGTGGGTACATGACAACAAAGCAAAGCTAGGAGTGTGTCCTTTGCCAGTGTCTATACCTGAAAGGATTTCCAACAAGCCGTCCAACCCCGAAGATCATTTGTTGCCGTATCAACAACTTGCCAATGTGACACAACTACCTGGAGAGAGCCCATCGATGTACATTCGAAGATTCCGAACCCAAGTAAGTCTTATTGAACAACCTTTTCTGCAACCAATCACTTCTCCTCCCATCAAAACTTGGGGACTCGATCCAATTATCAACCCAGCTGTTACTAGGAGATGTGAATGGGATGCTGGTCCTTTCAAGTATTTCATCAAGAGTTTAGAAGATGTCACAGTTAGAGATGAGGAATCTGGGAAAATAATGGCACAACGCCCAAATCCATTCCAAGTTGGAGATATGGTGGTAAGAGTTGCGGTTCAGCCTGCTTCATCCGATTCCACATAAGGGAAAGACGAGCCGTACCTAGTGGCATAAATCATTTTGGGAGGTTACTGCAAGCTTATCAATACTGACAAGCTAGAAGGCGTAGTAATATACGTCCGCTGGCTCAAACCCTTCAATACCTAAGATGTCGCGCCGCCCTCTCCTCCAAGATTCCTTTTAGTATCTCCTTTAGCAATTTCCCTCTCATGCAATATTTGTAATTCCTCCAAAATGATTGCACTGATTGCATTCGTGATTAGGATTTCAATTTATCAGTTAATCAAAGCATCATTTCTTGTAAAATTCTTACTCCTGAGTCATCTCAAGGAAAAGTCTCAAGTAAACCTAAACCCTCATGAAATCATTACCCATTGATTCAAAACCCAAAAAAAAAAAAAAAACACGAAAGAAGCATCTTGTATCTTTCAAAAACACCAAAAAAGGGAATACATGAAGAAAAAGAAAGGTAAGGCGACAAAAGGAAATCGTCAAGCAGCCAGTACACGGTTTTCGGCAAGCGTCCTAAAGTGCAGCCTGCTTCAACAGAGAAACGACCTCTCAATCATCGTGTGCTTAGATCCAGGAAAGAAGTTTCGCCACCAGTAATTCTTAGGATTTTGAAAAATCCCTTCACGGAACCAAGAAGCTAGCGCATGGTACTCCCGGATTGCAACCACTTCTTCAGACGCGTTCAATCACGTCACACGAGCTATTAATTGGAGAAAGAGCCTACAATTCTAACAAATAGGACTCTTGGATTTCTTGTTCACGGAAGCACAACACATGTAAATATACAAGGGTAATACACAGGTTCATGACCGAATCCTCTTTCACCATTACATCCCCTACTTCAAGCTATTGTTATTAGGGCTACACATAATAAATATCATCATGGAAGCGGTATCCAGTCACATGAAAGGAAAATACATCATCACTTATGTGTATCGCCTCCCATCGGCCCTATCAATGGGAAGAACTAATTTACGCAATCAAGGCACTAGTCGTGACATTCAAGGAACGAGTACGAGGCTCTACTGTAACTATATTGAAGGATGTGGCTACTAAAATTCCAAGATGTTATGAGATTTTTCCAAAGATTTGGATTTCTCAGTCAAGAGATTTCATTCATTCACCCAATTGTAACATAAGGTTGTTAAAGCAACATGAATGAAAGATTATTATCCGATGAAGCCCTGGCTCCAGTCACATAAACGAAAATCACTGAAATATCGAGAACATCTGCAAGCTAAGCTACGAAAAGATATTCTTCTACGAAAGAAAGTAACAAGTGGGAAATCTAATTATCAGCGGGGTCAACAGCGCCTTCACCAGCGCCGTTGTTGGAGGCTGCTTCAACATCTTCCTTGGGAACTGCTTCAACATCTTCTCCAGATGCAGCTCCCATGTTCTTCCCAGCAGCCACTTCGTTCCCTCCAGCAGTCGTTTCGATATCCTCTACAGAAGCGACTTCAACCTCTTCCACGGAAGCTGCACCAACATCCTTTTCAGAAACTTCCCCAACAGTCTTTTGAGGATGCTCCGGTTCTGTAGCGCCCCCAAAGCTAACAGCTGACTAATCTAAGAGATTAACTAAATAAAGAGGCACTAAGGATCTAAATCATATACTTAAACATTTAATTAAGAAATCTGCTACAACACTTAACCCAAAAACTAGCCCTGCTCTGAAACATATATATACAAGAACTCCTCTCAAATGATACATATATAATAGTCATTTGGTTTACAAATAAAATATACAAACATAATAAACATAGCCGAAATTAATCAATTAACAAACTAAACTCCTTGAAACTTCCGCTGCGCAACTCTGATCTGTCTCTGAAACTGAAAGTGGGAATTAAGTGAGCACATCATCCCTAAAAGGGGTGCCCAGTAGAAATAACATCTAACTTCCAAGTAATCATTGAAAACTGATGAAACACGGGAAAACAGTAAAACATATTGTAGAAACTTTTACAAAACAATTTAAGAAGAACAGTAAACATCCATGTAAGAGACATGTGTTGCCCGCACAATACTAAAGAATAATATTGAGGTGTATCGCCCTAACCATAGATAATATTGCGGTGTGTCGCCCAAGCCATAGAATACTGGATATAAAGGAAGAATAATATTGCGGTGTATCGCCCTAGCCATAATAATATTACGGTGAATTGCCCTAGCCATAGAATACTGGATATGCAAAGTTTGGGCCGCACATCTCATACTAAACACTCAAATAAACAATCATGTATATGGAACTAACTCCTTCGTCAAAAAATGTATAATATTGATAGACGCATTTATGTGTCTATTTTCATCTCTATTGTGTATAATGTTAGTACCCATTTTTGTACTTATTTTGGTGTTTTATCTCTTTGTAGGTGTTTTTTGGAGAAATAAGCTTTTGCGGCGAAATTGGCTCGAAAAGTTGATAAATGCAACCCAAGGGACGAGTGTTATGCGGACTCCAGCAACGGATAAGGGGCGACCATTGGATAAGGGTTAACCTTTCCCCTTCACGTTCAAATTCTGAATTTGGGCGGGAAACCAAAAACGTGAAGGTTGTTTTTTGGCAGTTTTGGTGGTAGTGATTTGGAGTTTAAGGTCGATTAAACCTCTGATTTTCATAGGGTAGACTCCTTATGGGTCTAGGAATCTAACATGGGTGTTGAAATCGATTAAACTGGGCTCAATCGACGGGTTTTGATCTCAACGGCAAAATATGGAAAGTCACGTGTGTGACCGATTTTAGGAAATTTTAGAGAGATTAAAGGCAAGATTTTCTTCCCAAAGCTTAATATATATCTAAGGAAGAGTTTAGAATCAAAAGGAAAGCCCAGATATGCTTGGAAATTCTAAAACAAGAAATTGCCGCAACTTTGCCGTGAAGAGAAAGAAAGAGATTTCGGAAGATTTTGGAGAGATTTAATCGCTCTTTTTGATATAAATAGATTGGTTGGGTCATATAGAAGGGGTGTCGAGAGTTTGGGGGGCTGAGAAGGGCTGAGGAGTGAGAAATCAAGATGAACAGAAAGCTACCTGCTGCTGTTTTCTGCTGGTGCGGAGCTGAAGAACACGAAGAACATAAGACGCACACTGAACAGTCGCGAAGAACACGAAGAACTTCGACCCACACCGAACCGTCTCAGAAGCAGTCTTATATTCAACTACAGAAAGTTGTTATCGTTTTTGACTGTCTTTGCTTAATACTTTCAGCGACCATTACCTTCCTTACAACAAGCTTTCTGTAACTATAGCTCGTCCATTCTAATAAAAACACCTTATTTGATCAATGAAATCAACTTTTGAGCATATTTCTAATATGAGGAGCTAAACCCCAACACTGGGATGATGGAGGAAGCCCTATTTCACGCATGTGGTAATTCTAATAATTCTTTTATGACTATTTGCATTGATTTTTAATTGATTTATGATTTTTATTGAATGGGTGTGATATTGTTTGATGATGTATGCTTGGTCAATGTATTTTTGATACATCATGCTTTTGATTTACAGTCATTGCTTTTCAAAAATCTACTTTTGGCAAAGAATAAGAGTCCATATTTTTTAATATTTGAGCTATAATTGATTGGAATTATTATTTGAATAACATGAATGAAATTTGGTGGAATCCTGAGTCCCAGTAACTCTCGCACCCTTTATAATATTTTTGTATATATTTTTATTAAATTTAAAAACTCGAATCTTCACAAGTCCGAGTAAACGACAACCTTACTTACCACTTTAAAATTACATCAATTTTTGGCGCCGCCAACGCGGACTTGTTTTTAGGGTTTTTAGATTTATTTTTATTATTTTTGTTCTTCTTTACGCGTTTGGTATTTTTTTGATTCTTTTTCAGATTTGGAGCGGAGCTAAAAGGAAAGAAAAAAAGTGTTATAAGAGGAAAGCATCGCCAAAGAAGGAAAGAAAAGAGGAGTCCAAAGGAGTGAAGAAGAAGATTTTTTGTATATAGTTATTTTATTTTATTTAGATTTTATTACTTTTAATTTTTAGAAATTGTAAATAGGGTTTTATTTTTATTCTTGTATTTTATTTTATTTTTGGAATTTTATTTTATTTTTGGACATTTGGACTTTGGGACATTATTATTATTTTATTTTATAAAACCCTACGGAAGGGTACCATTAAATATAAACTATTTGCAGGGAAGGACGACGGTTACGATACTGTCTCGGCCCCTCGGGTTCGCACACTGACATAGGAGTTGGTGGCCCGAGTCGACTACAACCGATTCATCGCCCGTCTGGTACGGGAGGTAAACTTTTAAACACCCGTGAATCCCCTGTCAGCGGGTTTACTGTCTTCCTTAAGGTGCATATAAGCTGAGGAATTGAATACGGACATTTATTTTCCTAGTAAAGGGCAAGGCCTGGCCATATAAGATAAGAGTTCGGATTTCATCACCGTTCTCTTCTTGCCCGCTTTAGGAAAACGATACCAAACGCGATCCCAAGCCTAAAATTTTGATTAGAACGAGACCGATAAGGTAACGAGCTTAATAGGAAAGTCGTTCAAAAGGATCGTATTGGGTATCTAGTTAGCCTAATCCAAAGTTCAGGAAGATTACTATAAGTCGATTAGAGCCGCCTTGTAACCCAGGGAAGCGTTGCCAAAGAGGTGGGGGTATCAAAGCTCCTCTGAGCTTCTCCTACTTCTCTTCGACTTACTTTATTCGGATCGTCCTACGAGGTTTGCTAAAATTGTACCCAGTTGCCTCTTGGAAGAGTAGAAGCTGTTCTAGAAACAATCTAAGGGAGCCATCATGCTTGTTGTTTGCTAGATTTTATAGGTTTGATTTGGTCGAGTCAGCCTTGTTTGTGATTGTGTAGAATTCCCTTGCAATTAAGAATGTCGAACTGGTATTACAATAGCCAATACAATGAATATCCGACTGAGTTTCAAAATGGACATTATTCATATTACGACCATAGTGTAAATAGTGGTTGGGAACACAACCCTTTTGAAGGTTATGGTTCATACCATGGTGAGCCCAATTACTATCCACACACACACCGGTCATACGAGCAAGAAAATATGGATTATTATAGTGCTAGTACCTCGTATTTGGACAATACAATCAAACTGTTGAAAACTAGTCCTTATTATGATCCTTCCGTTCCTATTTATGATCCTTCCGTATCTTTAGAAGAGTCTCTTAAGCAGTTAACTGAGCAAACAAATAGGTTTATGTCGGAAATGAATAGACGAACTGCACCATTGAGAAAACTTTCTATAGAGGAATCCCTCAAGCTGATGGCTGAGACGAACGAAAGACTTGCTCGAAATAATCTTAATTTCCAATACAGTGTTTCCAATAATACCCTTGAAAATGAGGATAGTTATTTGCATAATCAAGATGACGAGGCTAGCATTGGAAACACTAATTTAGACGAGGTTCGACCATTTTCATGTTATTACAATGATGATTATGACGAGGATAGTATTGATGAAGAATCTGAAATATGTAGGCATAGTGATCAGGAATTTGTTACTCCAATTGAGCTTTATAATGATAATGTTATTTCTAGTTCAAATCCAAATAATTTTAATAATTATTCACCTATTCAAAAGGACGAGGATTTGTCTAGAGATATCCCCGGTTTAGACGATGTAGTTTTTCCTTTTGATTACGAAGCCGATAGTGGTTTAGAGGAATGGGTTTATTCTGAAAATGCTGTTTTAGAGTCTAGCGACTTAGAAACAATAGTCTTAGACAAAGAAGATGAACTCGTAGAGCTTTTAAATTTGAGTGAGGATACATCACCTGAGTATAACCTAGAAGAAGCAATTGACTATTTTCAGGATTCTGATGATCTAGAAATTAGGGAAATTATAGCTAGTCTATCCAGAGACACCCAAAACTCTAAGTTTGGGGGTGATTATCATTCTCCATGTGCCTTACCTTTAGCTCTTACAAAGATCCCTCACTTAGGACTTGATATCTGTGCCTCGACCATTTTACAAGGTTACCTTCATACTCGTTTTCCCGAACCTAATGATGTCCAGAAAGAAGCTCAGAAGTTAGAAACCCATCCTCTGGTTGATGTGGTTTGTCCAGGCTATGATACCCAGATTGACTTTGTTTTCCCACCAAATAGTTTTCTTCCAACTGTGGGAACGTTTATATTCCAAATGTGTCGAATATTAAGTTGTGAGACTAAACCTAAATGCTTTAGGAAATTAAAATCGACACATTTTCTTAAGAATGACCACTACTCTCACTGTGGTCAATTATGTAAGTCAAACCTGATTGACTTAGAGGATCCTCAATTATTTAGGTTATTATTATGTGCTTCTAAGTTCTTATTTGAGTTTCTACAGACTCTAGAACCTAATAATTTGGATCTCACTTATGAGGAAATGCATCCAATGAAAATATTTTATTTAGACCCTTTCATAGAACCTGAACCTGAACCACAATTAGATATAAATTTCCTAATCAGGAAACTAGGTAAGGGCATGCTAGTCTTGTTCATTTTGTTGGTTTATTACAGTTTCCTTTGGTCAGCTCTATTTGGTTTTGAAGACCCACAGTTATTCCGACTACTGTTGTACGATTCGAGGTGACTAATCCTTTCCAATGTCTGGCTGAAGACTTTAAACTTAACACTTCTTGGGAGGTAACCCATTCTGATGCAACACGGTAATATCTTTCCTTAACTTTTTTTCTTCAAATGGTAACAGTTTCTCCTTGTTCATGCTTTTAATTTTATCTTTAGAACATTGAGGACAATGTTAGATTTAAGTTTGGGGGTATGGGAGAAACTTTTTAGTTGCATAATAAACTCCAGAGCCTAGAAATTTATGCCTATTTAGGATGGCACTAACCAATCTAAGTGGATGGAAGCATTTTGGTTTTAGGAGTTGAGGAACCAATCTGAGTGGATGGAAACATCTATATAGAGTCTATTCATAAAAGCACAGAGCTCAGGTGTTAGAAATAACATGATAGTTTCACCGTATCTCGGAATCATCTTATTACTTCTGTTTTTGTTTTTTGCAAATTTTTATGTTGATGTCTGCTGGGTTGAAATAGAGTGATTGAGTTACTAAAAATAAAAAATAATAATAAAAAAAAAAGACCAGACCAATTAGACCAATCGGAATAAATATTAACACTTGGATAGCAATATGTGTGTGTTCTCCCTATCTCCGTCGCCTAAACAAGCGTGGAATGCAGGATCCACGGGAATTACCATGTAATCTGCTGACAAGAAGCATGCGCTTGGATCCAAAAGATCTAATCATGTCGTTTAAAAAAAAATAAAAAATAAATAAATGTGTGTTCAATAAATCGACCGCTGGTTCCCTTGTATATGCCAGACGAGTTGATCTATAATTAGGATTATCGACCACTGGTCCCCTTGTATATGCCAGTTGTGTTGATATTAGTCCAGACCAGTATCTCAATCCACTAGGTCATAGGTTCATCTTGGCATTGAAGTCCATTCGCAACCATCTATTTCTATATCCATCTTCTTAATCTATTCATGTGATTTGTTTGATTCCGGATATTGATGTCCATAGTGCGACTATCTGAGTAGAGCTTTGTCACTTATATATGAATTTTAGTATGCTTGAGTGCAAACTCGTATACAGCAATTGGAATTTCGCATCAGGGTACTTCCTCCCGTAATCAATAAGTATGTCAACCAAGGAGGTTCTTTAGTGCATTCCAAGGTTCTGCGTAGATAGCTAGGGTCTGGAGTAAAGGTTTTGTGGGTATATCTCTAGTAAACCCTCCCAAGACTATAACTCGGCCACTAGGGCCACCTAGGGGTTTAAAGGCTTGTTGCACATGCTAAGTGCAATCGACGATGCCTGCGACAGTGAGTTAGGATTTTATTTTGTAGTTTTGATTTGCTCGGGACTAGCAAATAATAAGTTTGGGGGTATTTGATAGATGCATTTATGTGTCTATTTTCATCTCTATTGTGTATAATGTTAGTACCCATTTTTGTACTTATTTTGGTATTTTATCTCTTTATAGGTGTTTTTTGGAGAAATAAGCTTTTGCGGCGAAATTGGCTCGAAAAGTTGATAAATGCAACCCAAGGGACGAGTGTTATGCGGACTCCAGCAACGGATAAGGGGCGACCATTGGATAAGGGTTAACCTTTCCCCTTCACGTTCAAATTCTGAATTTGGGCGGGAAACCAAAAACGTGAAGGTTGTTTTCTGGCAGTTTTGGTGGTAGTGATTTGGAGGAGTTTAAGGTCGATTAAACCTCTGATTTTCATAGGGTAGACTCCTTATGGGTCTAGGAATCTAACATGGGCGTTGAAATCGATTAAACTGGGCTCAATCGACGGGTTTTGATCTCAACGGCAAAATATGGAAAGTCACGTGTGTGACCGATTTTAGGAAATTTTAGAGAGATTAAAGGCAAGATTTTCTTCCCAAAGCTTAATATATATCTAAGGAAGAGTTTAGAATCAAAAGGAAAGCCCAGATATGCGTGGAAATTTTAAAACAAGAAATTGCCGCAACTTTGCCGTGAAGAGAAAGAAAGAGATTTCGGAAGATTTTTTAGAGATTTAATCGCTCTTTTTGATATAAATAGATTGGTTGGGTCATATAGAAGGGGTGTCGAGAGTTTGGGGGGATGAGAAGGGTTGAGGAGTGAGAAATCAAGATGAACAGAAAGCTACCGGCTGCTGTTTTCTGCTGGTGCGGAGCTGAAGAACACGAAGAACATAAAACGCACACTGAACAGTCGCGAAGAACACGAAGAACTTCGACCCACACCGAACCGTCTCAGAAGCAGTCTTATATTCAACTACAGAAAGTTGTTATCGTTTTTGACTGTCTTTGCTTAATACTTTCAACGACCATTACCTTCCTTACAACAAGCTTTCTGTAACTATAGCTCGTCCATTCTAATAAAAACACCTTATTTGATCAATGAAATCAACTTTTGAGCATATTTCTAATATGAGGAGCTAAACCCCAACACTGGGATGACGGAGGAAGCCCTATTTCACGCATGTGGTAATTCTAATAATTCTTTTATGACTATTTGCATTGATTTTTAATTGATTTATGATTTTTATTGAATGGGTGTGATATTGTTTGATGATGTATGCTTGGTCAATGTATTTTTGATACATCATGCTTTTGATTTACAGTCATTGCTTTTCAAAAATCTACTTTTGGCAAAGAATAAGAGTCCATATTTTTTAATATCTGAGCTATAATTGATTGGAATTATTATTTGAATCACATGAATGAAATGTGGTGGAATCCTGAGTCCCAGTAACTCTCGCACCCTTTGTAATATTTTTGTATATATTTTTATTAAATTTAAAAACTCGAATCTTCACAAGTCCGAGTGAACGACAACCTTACTTACCACTTTAAAATTACATCAAATATTCAATGCCAAATTCCAGCACCTAGATAGTAATATTGTGGTGTATCCCCCTAGCCATTGCATAAAAGCTCGAAAGTAAGTAGGTATAAATGAAGGAGCAGTATCCTATATACCACAAATGGGAATTCTTATTTCCCAAGCATTCAAATGGAAATTCTTATTTCCCAAACATTCACAAAGACAAACAATGCATTATAATTCCTTTCCAAGCAATGGAAAGATTAAAAGAATCAACAGTACTTTCGGAATTTAAAATAAAAACAATGCATGGAATACACAATCAGACGATGCATGAGTTTGTTAAACATAAACTTTTGTAAAAGAAAACAACAATAATCATAAAAGAGTTAAATGCAAATTCTCACCTCTTTTGATGACAAGCCACGCCTACCTCGAGATCCACGATCCATTGGTTCATCCTTTGAATCGATCGTTGTTAATATAGACAAACTGTTATTCATACAAGAACTCTAAGAATCTAGCCAAATGGCTCACACAAGAATCATACAAGTCTATCTAATGATTCTAAGCCCATTTATGACTTTACACATTTTCATTCCCTATCTTTAGCATAGCTAAGGTTTACTAATTCAATTGGGTTGATTCTATAATCCATTAGCTAAGTCTTATGAGTATCTACAACTTTGTAGAAGAAGCCAAAGGCTAATTCGGACCATAAGGGTCCAAAATGTCTAATTAAGAAAACAGACCCCAAGCCCACTACTCCGACCCATTAAACTAAGGCCTGGTCCATTTAGTTTAGGTCAACTAACCGTCGCTAACGGTCAAACTAACTGGCACATGTCAACAAACAGTCAACGTCAACGTCAACGTCAAAGTCAGGTCAATGGTCAACTCAAAGGGTTAACTCGGTCAATGAGTCAACGGAATCGGTCTGGGTCAACTCAGTCTACAAGACTGATTCAGGTAAGTCAGATTCACTTTTGACTCAGTCAGATTAACTGAGTCAGCTAAGAAAACTAGTCAGACATCTGACTGGGATAACTAACATCCTAATTCTATTGCAGCAACTCAATCAGTTCAAATAACTATAATTCATTCAATCTTAAACAAACTTCAAATTTCAGTTACAATCTTAAACTCTGCTTACCTGCAATTGCAGCTTTAAGCCATACACAGATCATCGCAACATATTCATCCAACCCTCAATACAAGGCTTCAGTTACATATCATCTCATTCAACTAGAATCATTACCAATTCAGTTAACTCCAACAATTCATTTCTCCATCCTTCTAACATCTTCAACTTATCTAATTCTAACTAATTTCTCATTTCAACACCACTTACCACATACAATCAAACTGAAACTCAACATGTACTCCATTCACTACCATAAGCCACCGTAGTTCAACTGAACCATTTTATAACCACCATCCTCATATTCACCACAACAACCATTACAACATTCTTGCTCCTCTGATTCTTCCCAATACACACACACACACAAACAACAAAAGTGTATTTACTGAAGGTTCATCCATGCCTGCAACAGTTCTTACATTCATAAACACCACCACAATTTACAATTACAGCTCCACTAATACTTCCACCTCCAACACCAGTTCTGCAATAACAACTACAGCTACATTCTCCACTACATTGCCACTGCCTTCTCATTCACACACTGTAACACTATCTAATTTATTACAGCAACATCATTACAACACCTGTTGCTTCATACACACAACAACACCAACATTCCCTAGCCACCAACACCATTAAAATGCTACTGCAACTCACAGACTTATGCATCATCTACTGTCATATTTCATGCCATAATTCATTATCTGAGATTCCCCTACTTCATCCAATCTCAATTCTCATTCAATAATAACTCATAAACTTAATAACAAACTTGAACTAATTTACAGAAGAACAATTACCTCAATTTAACTTTGGTGAAGTAATTGAAATCAAACGCCTCTTCACCTTGATTCCAATCAGCAACATGTTATCAACTCGACCCATCTCTTATCTCATCTGATTTCTCTACTACTTCAACAAAACCCTAATTTCTCAATTTGTCAAATAACTGCTCTTCTTCGAAACTAAACCCATAACCTTCCTCTTCACAACAGATTCTTTAACACCCATACTGTAATCTCTTCTTGTTTAATTCAATCCTTTCATCCTCAACAGACAGAAAACCTAACTCATGATTCAAACCTCAAACAACTCCACAACTTCAATCATACCTCAATTAAGAACAAACTTATCTTCAATCAGACTACTGAACCTTCAATTTCACACAATCCCTCAATCAACTCAAGAACCTTAATTCAGTTCATCTTTTCAACAACACCCTAACTTCAGATTCTAGTGATTCTTCAACCGTATCCCCTATTTCATGTCATACCCATCTATAATCATGCACCTGCAACTCTAATTTTATCTTCTAAGTCTTCTAAACATCAAACAGATCCACAAATCCTAATTTCCGAAATAACAACAACTCAATCTTCTTCTTCATGATTAACAGAAATACCAACTCCTCCTTCTCTTATACATCCTCTCGATTTAATCCTCTCAAGCCGTACCTCAGATCCAACTCCATATCTTCGACAGAAGAAGAGCAGAGAAGAAAAACGAAAGAGAAGAAAGAAGAAGAAAGAGAAAGAATAAGAGAGAATGAATTTCTCTTCGATCCATTTGAGGATAAGGTTGACGAGATTTACTGAGGCACCCAGAAACTTAGATATGGGCTGCCAAGTCGGTTAAACTACAAAATCACTATTTTGCCCTTCAAACTAATCTGATGATTTCTTCTTCGTCCAATATCCGAATGACACGTTCGAGTAGCCCATCTCACAAAACTTTTCGAGATATATCTAATGGTACCAGTTTCATATCTAGATCGTTGTTAGATTAACTCCTAATAATTAATGTTCGAGTTACACTAATCGAATAATTAGAGGCTAAGACGTCTCTTGACTAGTCTAATAGCGTTGACGAGCTTGAGGATCTTTACAGGTTCGTCCACATCGGAATCGAGAATTATGATCCCATTATGAATAGGGTAATCATACTTATTCCCACCTGGAGATTGCTTATGCTCAACCCTCCGCCGCTTCAATCGAGCCGCGAATCTTTCAGCCCTGGCACTCGGGGGATGAGACGCTTCATCACGCTGAGACGCTTCATCAAGTCTCCACTTATCCTCCATACTAACTGAATCCAGAAAAGCTTGAACACGTTCTCGAACGACGTATAAGTGCACAAGAGACATACCCTGTATAGCACGACCAGTTTCGCGAAACGGAGAATCTATTTTGGCCATCACCTCCTCGAATGCGTTAGCTATAGGTTTGTCGACTTCAAAACTCTTCTCTGGAGAAGTTGAAGAATAATCATCACCGGCAGTTCCTATCATATACTGCGAAGAGGCGTCATGATTATATCGACAATCGATTAAAAAATTACAAAAAAAAATATTACATGAGACATATGGGGCAATACCTGGAATGAAGAATAATGCAATTCTGTGATGATCAGTGTGGGGAGAAATGCTCAAACGCTTCTCTTTATATTCCACAAACCAGCAGGATCCCGGGAAGAAAGAGAGTCTCTACCTTCCGTGAATAAAGGTTTCAGATGCGGGATAACAATCAAATAGATGTTTATCTACCTGAAGATAACTGACGTATGTTGAAAAGAAATGTATCTTGCTCAAGAAACGAGCCAGCCTCTATCCTGGTAATGTACGCCGAACTTCTCTTGTGAATTTATTCGTCTGTCACCATCTAGTGCTTACCCCGCAATAGTGTCACTATTACGTGCTAAGCAGGGGACTTAATGTTGATGGCGGTTTTCAGTTTATGGCTAAAATCGTGAAACCCTGTATTTTAATACGTTGTCATCCTGCAAAGGGACAAAAGCCATTTGAAAGTGATGAGTGCATAAACCTTTTTACTTACATATGTATTGAGCAATTCAACATATTTATGAAATTTATCCAGAATGGTGCATGAAGCAACAATCTCAGATATTCTGTAAATTTTAACCTACTGCATTATTCACTAATGCATTGACCTGCTTAGTATTTTCCTATGCAATCCTCCCAGCCGAACTCTCAATATTGGCATGACATGACGATTAATGTTCACTCGCAGCAGAGTAGCATGAATCTCCCAAAGTGTCAGTATTGAGCCCTACATGAAAACACTCACATGGGCTACACCACCCTCTGACAAAGAGATCAGCATGTTTACACACTTTTTAATTAAAAAATAGCGCGATCGAACGCGTTTAAATTCCTTAAGGAAAATCTAGACTGTCCATATCAGTCTTAAAAAACGATCACGACCACACAATTTGGTCACACAATTCAACAAGTCTAGCCTACTCCTAGCGGAACTAGGCGATCATCATGATAAACACCGACGGGCCCACTAACGTCCCGACTGGTCGAAATCTCTTTAGCTCATCTGCTACACCCTCAAACGTTAGC
Organism: Papaver atlanticum; assembly: GCA_023531105.1. Lineage (NCBI taxonomy): Eukaryota > Viridiplantae > Streptophyta > Magnoliopsida > Ranunculales > Papaveraceae > Papaver > Papaver atlanticum. Next base: position 301,014 of record JAJJMB010000011.1, read on the forward strand.
CAGAATGTGGGTGATCGTGTTGTTAAAAAAAAAAAAAAAAACTCAAACGAGCTAGACCGACCATGACAGTCTTAAAATCATCACATTTGTCCAACTTAGCTAGCCTAGTTAGACGGCTTAGATCTTCCTTCGAATAAATAGAGAAGTGCTAACGTGTTCACCGGTGACCCAACTCCACCCATGTTCGATCGACCTACTCGCAGCAAGCCATGAGGACACCAAACCATTTGCCCAAAGAAGGGCGAACACGCTATTGCGGAAACCCTAGTTTGCGTTGCGGCGACACACTACAGTCGCAAATCGATCACAACCATCCATCTTCGCCAGCTACATTGAGTGGCTTAGATTCAATTTCAGGAGGCCCAGGAGACATCAGCGTGCTCATTGACGACCCACCTTTGAACATGGCCGATCGGCCTACTAAAACTAGCGCCCAGCGCTTCCGAACGATCACCCAAAAGAGGCTGCTCGCGCTGTTTGCATAATCTAACGACAGTACGCAACTGCCGCAAATCATCTCGTCCATCCAACTTCGCTAGCCTAGTCGGATGGTTTAGATTTATTTCCAAGAGGCCAATAAGATAACGATGTGATCATCGGCCACCTCTCTTCCACAGGGAGCGATCGACCAAGTGGTAGCTCACCCATAGGGTTCCCAAACGATCGCCCAAAGGTGGCCGGTCATGCTAATTTTTAAGACGTTCAATTCTCGACTGATTTGAACAAGCTTTAAAACAACGATGTTTCCTGTACATCGATTATTTTCAGCTGCTTGTTTAAAACCGATGCTTTATATACATCGATCATAAGCGATGTTTTATAAATATTGATTTCACAAATAATTTATTATTTGACCTAAAAGCACTATGTACTGCTTTTAGCGGAGAGTCTCATGAATTCACCCATTTACTCGAGACATCAAACATGTCACAAACTGGGGGATGCTCACTAGGGTATTGGTATGGCGGTTTACAGCATGCGGCATGCAACGCGCCCATTATGAGAAAGTGTCGGGAGAGGACAGACGGTTAACAATAATGGGAGTAGTGGGTAAAAGTGTGACCAAGTTTTCCCTCGTAATGGAAACATGGTGATTACCACTTTTTACACAACCCCACTTCTCCACTACTTAACTTCTTCCACTTCCTACGAGATCAGGGGTGCTCGAACATGACTTGTATAAATAGGAATTCAACCTATTTCAAACACAAGAACACAAGTGTTATCAACACAAGTATCCAGAAACCATATTCTGATACAAGTCATAAAAACAGCCACACCTTCATAATTCAACATTATGATCTCAAACACCTTATTCGCTTCCCTCCCTAAGATCAACCCTTCTCCTTCACTTTTGTGACCGAATTGAATCTGGAACGACCATTTCTTGGTTTAGGCCAGAGTCTTACAGATTGATCTCTCGAATCTAAAAATACTCATGTGCAGTACATTTGTTTAGGGTTTGAATTCGTTTCTCATCAACACACCTAAATTTACCAAAAACAGCATAAACAATTTTTACCCCAAAACAGCGGCCACCCTTCGTAGAGCAGGTATTGACGAGGCTATAAATTCATCTCTCAAACGGGAAGTGAAGAGGTGTAGGCGCGACATAACACGGCTCTTTTGTTGCTGGGCTCCTCCTGTTCATACCATTCTTACAGCGTGGGGGGAAGCAACAATTATTCTGGAGGATGTAGTCGCTCTTACGGGGTTACCTATCCACGGTAGTCATTCGTATGACGAGGCGTCTGTCTATGGAACGCTGAACGATGAGGATAAAGAGTTGTGTACTTATCTGCTGAATTGTAAAGATGCTTCCCGACGTGAATTAGTGCGGAAGGACCAGACGCCATCAAAACAAGGCGAAGATAAGAAGATTGCTGGTGCGGGTAAGAAAGAGGCGTCGTCGTCTGCCGCAAAGGGGAAAGCCAAATGGGTTGAGGAGAAGAAGACTTATTCAGCACGCCCAACGGGTGAGCGATTGCTTGCTAGCTCTATTCATGCACACGAAGTTATCCATGGCTCGTCAGCTCCTTCAGCAGAGGCCAGTCCTGAGTGGGTTACCAAGACCAACCGACGCGCTTCCTTTCCTCTTTGGATCAAGTATTGGGCTCCGCAGTTAGTAGATGGAAAAATTTTTCCCTCAAAACGGAAAGAGGAGAACTACCGTGCGGAGTTGGCCGCTTACATCCTGTTCTTGCTTTGTCATGATGTGTTTAAGTATAGTCCTCGGGATACTATCAAGAGTGAACTTGTGCTGATAGCAGTGTTACTATCTTGCGGCGTTTCGTTCCCGCTTGCGCCGATGTTCTTAGGCGGCTTGTATCGCCATATGGATTTGTTCTGTCACGACCTTCAGACGGTGGGTTCATCTCTTAAGATCGAGACTTACACCCCAGCCTCTTTTATGCAAGCGTGGTATTGGGAGCATGTTCCCCCCTGCGTGCCTGATCCTAATGAACTAGCGATTCATCGTGAAGAAGATGTTAGGCAAGAGGAAAGCTCGGTTACGAGGACTCTGGTTGTTTACGGCTACCCGCGGATGGCTCTTTGGCACCTAAAGGGGAAGGTTCCTATGAGCGATATTGCTAAGCATCTGGATGTAGCTAAGGCCTTCGTACCATTTCCTTATCAAGACGGTCGATCGGGTCCAGCGCATTATGACTTTACCGCGCCTTTTGACACAGAGCTGGACTCGTCTAAGCTTTTGGCGGAGGAAGATTTTGATTCGGTAATAGATGTGTTGCCTGGTTATCTCCATGGTTTCTATGCCGGCAAGTTTATCACCATGTTTTACAATCCAGATCGTGCAGCTCGGTAAGTTGGGTTTGACCAAGGGATTCCTCGTAGATTTCCTCCTTGGGGAATCTCAGATATCGGGTGTTAGAGCATAGCTCGGTTGAACCCACCAAGCGTTGGTATGTCAAGTTTGGTTGTCATATTTTAGTAAATCAAAACTCATTTAAAGAGTCGCTTGATTATATACTAGAGTCAACTTCGTATAGGTTAGCTTGAAAGTGTTAGGATATGAGACTTACAAGTATTACATGAAGACTTGAAGAATGTGAAGAAGTATGGAGCTACAACGACAACATCATCCTTCCTCTTGAGGTTAGTAATATTTGACTTGAACTGTTTCATTCCCTAACGTATCTTTCAAGTCGTGCATATTGAAAACATAAATGCGAAGATGTTTGAATGATTATACTCTAGTTAGACATAGTATTAAGGAATACAATACGAGGTTTATTGCTTAACCATTAAAATTTGTATATAAGACATCGACATGATCATATGAATGCTATTGTGATTATGTATGGGTATGAGTGAAGATTTCATCCTAGGAAACAATGTTTTACATTCGTTTAAAGGAAGTAAGTTCATAAACTCGTTTTGCGAATCGAAAGGGAAATCGCTAGGCTTATTGGTATTGTTATTCATTGCAAATCTATTTTGAATTATCAATATGTGTGTATAGTATAACCGCTCATAAACTTGCTTATGTATCTTGGTAAAACTATTCACAAGGTATGACTTATGTATTGGTATGACTTTTATTAGTGAAACCGATCTTAAGTAATCACTCAATTATGAGAGTAGATCGGCATCAATATAATTCTTTGTGATTCAAAGTATTGATTGCATAGTCTAGACAATTGCTTTGGTAGTTGTTTAAGAGATAGATCTAAGAACCTGACAAAGGAGTTTATTGGGATAAACGGAAGAGCCTTTTGTCGAACTCATATCACTTTGTTTGAAAATAGTTGTTACCGAACAGATTTGTTGTTCCTTTACTGTTTGGAATACGAACCAAAAGAATTGTTCAAAGTGCGTGACTTATTTCAAGTTGGAGGCGCAAGGATACTGAGGGAACTAGGTGAACTATAGGTTTAGTTGCTTGGTCTCAACTATACGAAGTTGGTTTAGATTTTGTATAGCGGATTAATTCTGAGAGTATTCAATTTTGGACTAGGTCCCGGGGGTTTTCTGCATTTGCGGTTTCCTCGTTAACAAAATCTTAATGTGTCTTTTACTTTTCTATTTCCGCAATTATAATTGTTTTATTATAATTAGAAGTAAAATACATAAACGTTAATTCCTATTTTACTTGATAGACAATCCCTAGAGTTTGGTTAAGTCCGAACCTATTATCAAGTAAACATACTTCGTTGTTGTATTGTCTCGATCTTATATCCATAGACGATCACACGAAGTGTGAACCAATTAGTTGTATTGTCTCGACTCAGTCCATAGACAATCACTTTCGGAAAAGGACTTATAGGTGGAAAAGTTTTAGATTGAGGTATATTTGGGTACCCTCGTCTTTTCAGTATGCATACCAGTATGCAAACTGTTGTAAGAATAATTCAGGTCCGGGAACCAAGTATTCATACTTGTATGCGAATGGTTTTAACTGTTAAAGTCCTGGAATTAAGTTTGCGTACTCGTTTGCAAACTGTTTCACCTGAGTTCGGTCCGGAACGACAATATGCGTAACCATTTGCGAACTGTCAGAAAAGATCAAATTCCGGAACTTAAGTTTGCGTACCCGTTTGCAAACTTATGTGGTTAAGTTCTAAAATAGGTTAAGTATGATTTCATACTCATGAACAAATATATTTATATATTAAGGAATGCAATCTTTGCAAATCGTGGCTAAAGTGTTGATGAACTGATTCTTTTGAATCAATCCGATTTTGGTTCAATTATGTCTTGTATACTTCTATGAAAATATCTTCAATTGTGTCTTGTATACTTCAATGAAAATATAAACAATTAAAAAACTCTATGAGTAACATAATTAGATTCATTTGATTATCATTTGACCTAGAAGTGTTAAGATGAATGTGGTTAACACAAAAGTGTTCATATGGCTAACTTCGGTTAACTGTTATTGAGCCAACGCAATATACACGTTTAGGTACGGTTACCCATATCTAAATGAAGGTATATTTCATTTGTGTGTAACAAGCTAAGACCATCTAACGGTGTAGAGATATTTCTTTGGTTTTAAGCAACCTTAGCTTGAATCTTAAATCAGGATTTCATCTAACGGTGAATATTGATTGCTTTGTTTCAAAGCTATTAAACCCTGATTTGAAGACTATATAAGGGAAAACTCTAGCAACTGGGAAACCTAATCACCACACCTCCTGTGTGATACTAGTTGCGACTAGAGTCGATTCTCCTTTAACCTAGGTTTTTCCTACAACAATTATAAGTTAACGACTTAAAGACTTCATTGGGATTCTGAAGCCAAACCCAACTATTTTCTCTGTAGTTGCGTGTTCTGATCTTACTTGTTATATCGTATTGAGTACTATCTTCACTAAGATTTGCTCAAGATTTATCTCTGATAGGTAAGATATAAAAAGTAATCACAAAGCTCTTCGTCTCATTCTTTGTGATTCCACAATAACTTGTTCTACTACCATATAGTTAAGTTGTTATGAGGTGATTGATATTTCTAGGCTGTTCTTCGGGAATATAAGATCGGATTATGAATTGGTTCATGTTCACCTTGATTTATCAAAAGATGGAACAAAACTTTGTAGGTATTTCTGTGGGAGACAGATTTATCTATCAGAATAGACTTTTATGTGGGAGACAGATTTGTTTATAAAATCTTTGACTTTGGGTCGTAGCAACTCTTAGTTGTGGGTGAGATCAGCTAAGGGAATCAAGTGCGTAGAGTCCTGTTGGGATTCAGAGATGTCAGGAATACGACTGTACCTTGATCAGTGTGAGATTGGTTAGGGCTCAACTACATTCCAGTCTGAAGTTAACTTGTAGTAGGCTTGAGTCTGTAGCGACTTAATACAGTGTGGTGTTCAAATCTGGACTAGGTCACTGGGTTTTTCTGCATTTGCGGTTTCCTCGTTAACAAATTTCTGGTGTCTGTGTTATTTCTTTTATGCATTATATTTGTTTATATAATTAAAATATCACAGGTTGTGCGTAGTTCAATCAATTGGTAAATCCAACCTTTGGTTGTTGATTGAAATTGATTGACACTTGAACATTGGTCTTTGGTACCGTTCAAGTTGTTTCTCATAATAATCAGGCTCGCGGATTTCTATCTGTTTGATTTGCTAATTACAATGAGAAACATAGATATAACTCTTGGATATATTTCCTTGATTGAGTCTGACTGCCTAGTTGATTCTCTTGGAATTTTATTGGAGTTAGTCCATATAAATTGCCTAACGAAATATTGGGTGTGGTTGTTAGACCCCCGCTTTTTCAATAACCAGTAAGGCCTAAAAACCCTCTTAGTTGTTTCAATTTTTGTGGTTGAGGCCAACTAACCATAGCAGCAACCTTGTTAGGATTTGTAGCTACACCATTACCAGTGATTAAGTGGCCCAAGTACTCTAGTTGAGGATGAGCAAAGGTGCATTTTGATAATCTAGCGAATAAAGAATATTGGCGTAGCAATGAAAAAATCACATGAAGGTGCTTCAGATGATCTGCAAGAGATGAGTTGTACACAAGAATATCATCAAGTACAAACTTGCGAAGAAATGGCTGGAAGACCTCATTCATTAGTGTCTGGAATGTTGCAGGTGCATTCGTAAGGCCGAAGGGCATGACACGAAACTCGTAGTGGCCTTGATGAGTGCGAAAAGCAGTCTTGGGTATATCTGGTGGATATATCAAAATCTGGCGATAGCCCGAAAGTAAATCAATCTTTGTAAAAATGGTGGCACCATTCAACTCATGCAATAACTCATCAATTAAGGGAATGGGAAGTTTATCTTTCACAGTCATGACATTAAGCTTGCGATAATCAACACAAAACCTCCACGTACCATCCTTCTTCTTGACCAAAAGGATCGGAGAAGCGAATGTGTTATGACTCTTTTGTATCAACCTTGTAGAAAGCATTTCTTGTACTAGCTATTCCACTACAGCTTTGTGAATATGTAGGCACTTGTAGGGTCTTTGTGAAGTAGGAATAAAATTGGGTTTAACTGGAATTTGATGATCCAAGGGACGGGAAGGTGCCAGTTGGGTAGGTTTAGAAAAAACATCGGTAAATGGTTCCAGTAAGGTAGAAATTTCACTAGGAATTGGATGTACTGGAGTAGCATGAACATAAAAAAAAAATCCCAGTCAAAGTAGAGGCCTTACTCTTGATAAATTTCTTAAGAGCAGTAACACTAATAAGACTAAGAAAGGGTTTAGAAGAGCTCCCTTATAATGTAATTTGACATCCTTGATGCATAAAGGAAATTTTGAGTTGAGCAAAGTTGAAAAGTACATCACCGAGTTGTCGCAACCAATCAGCGCCAAGCACAATGTCACAACCACCGAGAGGAAGAGCTCGTAGGTCAGCAGGGAAGTTGTAACCCTGCATTTCTCATTGAAGGTTCCTAAACATACCCTTGGTGATGGTGCTATCTTCATTGGCAACAGTAACAAGCATATGACCTATTGGTGAGATGTGAAGACCAAGCTTATCTGTAATGTGATAATCGATAAAACTATGGGTACTTCATGTGTCAATCAGGACCATAATAGGGTGATTATTGAGATATCCCGAAATACGAATAGTGCCATGGACAGTGTTGCCTGTTAGGGCATGCAAAGAAATTCCATAGTTGTGTCAGAACTAGATGGAGAATCTGTCATAGTTTCATCAGGTGATGACTCACTCTGATCACTGAGGTCCTCTTTTGTAGCAACAAGCATAAGGAGCTGTCGAGACTTACAAATATGGCCAACTCTGTAGAATTCATCACAGTTATAATAGAGACCTTTATCTCTGCGAATTTTCATTTGTTGAGGGGTGAGTTTCTTGATAGGTGAGAGTGGTGGGTCTATTTTAGTAGGTGTAGGAGGATGAGTAATGATAGGGGTTGTAGAAAAAGTAGAAGTTTTAATAAATTAGGAGAAGAAGAAAAAAATGGTTTGACTGTGGATAAATTTGGAGGAAGAGAAATATGTGATGGATAGAATGGCCGAGAAGGGGTTTTAACTGGTTTTGCAGAAGTAACAAGTGAAGCCTATTGCATTCTGGTTAGGTCGAAGGCACGGGAAGTATCCTCTGTTTTAAATATTTGAATTGTAGTGCGTATTTCATTTTTCAATCCACTAATGAAACTCAGGTATAAAAATACTCTGGCAAGGTAGGATTATTTGCTACCATATAAGCCTTAAAGAGTTTGAATTTGTCATAGTAATCCTCTATTGAAGTAGTCTGAGATAATTTGTTAAAACTACCAATATAATTATCATTAGCTATATTTTCAAATCTAACACACAGATCATGAACAAAGGTGTCCCAACCATGGATCAACCTTAGAATCAAAATGGATTGCAGCCATATCAACTCGGTCTGAATCGAAAAAATTATGAAATGAAAAATACCTTTCACACTTTTGGGCCCAACCCCTTGGATTAGTACCATCAAATATTGGAAAATCTACTTTGGGTGTGCGAGAAAACTTGCTAGGAGGATTAGATTTGACAATCTCACAGGACCCTTTTGCTTCAATAGCTGAATCTTGTTGAGAATCAGAGGGTGAAACAGGATCCATAGTTGCCTGTGAAGATACATCAGGTGACAGTGGTGGAGTAATACCTAATGCTTTGAAGACGATCTCAAAATTAGCAGCCACTCTAGCCTCAGTAGCAACACGAGCAGTTGATTCATCAGTAAGAGCTTTCAATTAAACTCTAATTGCCAGAATTGCAGCGAAATTTTCCTGAGCAATTGAGAGAACATCTTTGACAGTTGGCTTCTCTCCCAACATCATGATTCAGGTCCCAAAATGAAGTCTGATACCAATTGTACTGAACTAGTACAAGTTGGAATGAATTACTTGGTAGCAAGCTACCTTGTCTCTGAGAACAGAACCTGGTTATCTTCCAAAGGAAAATAAGGTTTTTCATTTATTGGTTCTTTCCTTACACAATCATTGGTCCTAAATACCCACTCTTGACTAACTTAATCTACAGTTATTATTACATCAAAGATCTTGCACTGAACTCGAGGATTAAAGCCCTAACATACTTATTTCCTACTTCTTACAGAATTACCCCTTAATAAGTAATACAAAGACTAAAAAGAGATTCTAGCCTAAGTCGACCATTTCATTAGACCAATACTTGTTGAGGTACATGACAGCGGTCTACGACATGTGCGGTGTGCAATACACTCACGACGAGAAAGTAACTAAATCATGTAATCGACTGAAGAAGTGAGGGAAATAGTAAGCGTGTAACTTTCAGTCTTCCCTAACATTGTGGACATGACTTCACCACGTTCTCCATAGTCTCTACTCTTCTACTACTCGATAACTTCCGCTTCTTACGAGATCAATGTGGACAACTACAACTATAAATTGATTACTCAACCTATTCACAAATCATCTCAGACTTACGAATACAAGTCTAATATTGATTTTACAAAAGTTTTTTCTCGGTCACACAAAGAACCAATCACACACAGTAGTTCAACAACATCACACTCTGATATCAATACTTTCTCTGCCTCCCTCCCTAAGATCAACCCTTCACCTCCTTTGTGACCGAAGCAATACTCAAATAACCATTTCTTAGTTTAGGCGAGTCTTATATGCTTTTGGTCTCTCATATTCTTAATTACTTCCACTTGTCCCTTATTTTTTCAGCGTATTGTTTTTAACCTAAAACACCTCTATATGTGGTGTGTTCTTCTCCATGTTTTACTTTTAATTTCGTATATCTCTTACCCCATTCCCTTCTTACTTGTACTTTTTCTAATCATTCTTGTTGTAAAGTGAGCTTATTAATTTCATTTATTATGAAAACCATTTCTCTCTCTCCTCTCTCTCACTCCTTTTTTTCTTCAACAAAACCATCAAAAACAACCCTTCTCTACTTATGAGTAGATGTCTTTATTTTTCCTTGCTTTCTAGGTTACTTAGTAGATTAGTTTGGTTTTTATTATGTTTTCTACTTATCTACACCATTTTGGTGGTTTTATCTACTCTTTTGAGGTTTATCTTCGCTTTAATGGCGATTCTTGGTTATTGGGTTGGGTTTTAAGATTAATAGTGATGCTCTCCATGCTCTCAAACGACGAAATCATCATCTTGGTTGTCTCCGGCGACGGAATCTTCATCATCAACTTATCCGGCGACGGAATCTCCATAGGTGGTCTTTTTGATGACGGAAGCTTCATCACTAGCTATAAGAGATTTGAGCAAATCACTCCTACTTTGGGAGCATTTCTTTTTAAAGAAGAAAAACAAACTAAATGGTTGGATTTTAATTCCGATAAAAACCATCATTCTTCCGATTTAATCGGATCTTATTCATACTTATATTTCTCTTTCTCTTGTCGGATTTCTCGGTATTGTACTCTTACGGTATGTTCTTGTTACTTTGTATTCTCTTATTTTCGATCTTAAACTCATTGTAACCTTGAAATCCCATTAATAAAAAGGTTCCTTGTTTATCAAAAAAATAAAAAATAAAAAAATCATTTATCAAGGAAGTTTTCGGTTCGATAAGTTCCAAGAATCCAACCAAAATAGTAACAATACCGATTATCTAAACCTTGACCAATAACAACAGCTGGATGGCTCATATTCGTTTTTTTCCATTTGTTTGGGCGGTATGGTCGGTGGATCCCGGTAAGGTAAACCGTGAATGTTCATCCGGCAGTCCACCGAAATGAAAGTTGGAGCATCCCAAAACCAAGAGATGACGTCAAGGAGTAGGGTAGTCCTGTAATTTACAAAACCCCGAGTCCCCGTCGACTTCGAAATAGTACCGAATCTATGAAGCTTTTCTTACTAAAACCCTGTACAATTTGTACTCCGAAGGTCTCCAACCATGGCGGCCTTAGAACTCATTTTCTCTAATGCTCGTCGTCACTGCACTAGATATCCACCATCTCATCTCGCTCTCCTTTTCTCCCGCTCATCTTCATCTTCACAGCAGCACTCTCTCACTGGAGATTTAGGGTTTTGTAAATCGCCATCTTCATTTCTAGGGTTTCATAGGTATTCATCATCTCCTACAAATGAAGAATCAGATACAACTCCCTCAACTCCAACTCCGTCTGTACCAATTAAACCAGTTTCTTATGCTGTAAAACCTAAGGATCCATCTAAAAATCATGAAAATATTTCTAAGGCTCCAGAATTTAGGAGGGAGAGGGTGATCACAAGGACAGAACCTGTGGATGGACCAGCTCCAACCCCGACACCGGCTGTGCCAATCAAACCAGTTTCTTATGCTGTAAAACCATCTGCAGAGAGTGAAGCGATGGAGGGAACAAATGTAGAATCAAGGGATTGGACAAGAGAAGATATTCGATATGTTAAGGATGTTCCATCAGTGACACCTACTTCGTATCCAATAAAAGTAGCACCACTTCCAGAAGATAGGGCTTCTACTACAGGTGATGCAGAGAATCAGCAGTTGGATCAAGAGAGGAGAAAGATTGAAAATCTATATCGAATACATAGATCTCTAAATGTTCAAAAAGAGGAGATTCAAGTACCTTTTCCAACACTTATTAAAGCTGAGAAGAATAAGCCCAAGGTTGTTCTTGATCTTCAAGAAGCTATTAGAGAAGTCAAGGTCAGTGTAAAGCTTCTCCTCTTTTGCAAAATGTATATACTTTAGGTTTCCTTGTAAAATTGATTGGTTAAACTTTGATATCTCATGTTTATGGATAATTGGGTATAGTGTAGTGGTTACCTGTTCAAGTTTGTTATGGCTACGTAGATAACATATTTGGTCTAATGCTGTAAATAATCGAATGAGGTTGTTATTTTTGTAGGAGTTCAGTTAGATGGATGAAATGGCTTTGATTATGTTTGTAATGTTTATTACAACTAACTACTTGGATGGCAGTCGTAGGGAACTATCACATAAACCTCATTGTGTATCTCTCCAGGTTTTGTTTCTTTTGTATATCATACCAAAAGAATGAGAACATGGGCAATGAATTGCATAACTTGAGCCTTGTTGTAGCATCAGTTTGTATTAGTTCCTTAACTGTGCTTTCTTGTGAAATATGTTTTGTTTCGATACACCAGATCATGAAGTATTTGTAAGATTTTTTTTCCTTGGAATACAATATCAGCAAATTATCTTTATTGTTTATCCCCTTTTCTATCCTGGAGCTTAACTCGATACTATGAGTTTCAGTAACCTGTTTAAGAATCTAGGTATAGTCCTCGGTTATTTTTCTCCAGTTTTTGATTGACCATAATAAGTTCAGTGTTTGTTAAAAACATTTTTATTTCTAGTCGTTGTTCAGGCTTGTGCAAAGCGGAATTTTGTTGAAACTGTTGAAGCACATGTAAATTTGGGTGTTGATCCACGCCGTGGAGACCAGGTTAGTTTTCACTTTTCACCAACTATTCATTATATGCCATCTGTAAGTATATTTCTTAGTTCAAAAAAATGAAAAAAAGTGTAAACCGTAAGTATATTTCTTAGTTCTAGTCTCACCTACCAACAATAACAATAGTTTGACACAGTTGTTTCGCTTGGTATGATCTATATATATGAATTACGTGGAAAACTACTCTTGAATTTTCTCTAGTGTGATTGTACAAGTGCAGTCATATATATTTCCAGAGGCACATGAGTTGGGTAAAAGGTGGGAGTTGTTGCAATATCAAGAGGCTGCAGTCTTCCGCACTTTCTCTCCCTTAACTTATTTACTGTCAGCTGCAATTGGGTTATGTAATTCCACCTAGATGTGTGTTGGTAACCCGTGACCGCGACCCCATGTAATTTGTGAAAAGCAATTAATGCCCACCAATTTTGCATTGGAAATGATAAAATGCAAAAAAAAACAAAACAAAAACCGGTAAAACACATTGCAATTTTGAATTTTATCAGTTTTGTTGTATTTTGTCATTTCCAATGTAAAATTGGTGGTTATTAGTTGCTCGCCATGGTTCATCACTTCATATGTTAACAAAGCCCTCTACCTAGGCAGTCATAAGCTAATCACGTTCAAATGGAACTTAGGACATGTTTACTATGAAACAGTTCTGCATACAGTTATTTTTGTATTTAGATCGTATTTTGACAAAGTGCTGCTATTGATTTACGGAGTCCTATGTTTGCTGTTATTAGATGATTCATTAGCATCTAATAATAAGCCCCAGTCATCCTAAGTGCTCCCTCAATTAGCATGTTCTGAAATCCCCATGCAGTCTAGACTATTAATTGTCAAATTATTATTATTTTGAACATTAAGCTAACTTAAGCATCATTAGATAAAAGTTTAGAGGATGATGGGGGATTTGGGATGATGTCATTAGTGGATCAGTTGATATATTTAGCATTTCAATTGTTTGCTTCTTCTAAGCGTTCATTTACAGTTTAGTGTTATCTGATTCAATTCACAGATGGTTCGTGGTGCTGTAACTCTTCCTCACGGAACCGGAAAGGTAGTATTTCTCTCGCATTGGTAGTTGGTACACACATGTGGTGCTAAGATAGAATTTTAACAACTGATGGCACTCATAGTTATTAAATAAAACATTGTTGTATCTCAGACTGTCCGGGTAGCTGTTTTTGCCGAAGGGTCTGCTGCAGATGAAGCAAAGGAAGCAGGAGCAGATGTTGTTGGAGGAGATGAACTTATTGAGGAAATTCGTAAAGGTATAAGACACTGCAACACATTTTGATAGCTTATGTGTTTTACATGGCTTATACTATCCTCACAAATAGCCCACGATCTTTTATCGTAATTTTGGAGTCCAATAAATAAGCATATCATGACTTGGTATGGAAATGGGATTCTCAAATGGCTAGAGATAATAGTCACGATCTCATGTTTACTACCTATTACTAAGTAAATATTAATCTTTCAGCTCATCACATTACTACATTAGCCCTCAGATGCTGGGTAAACGTGTTTTACTGAAAACTCTAAGTTCTGAATATTGTGTTTTTGTCTCTGGGCTTCTTCGGGTTTTCCTTTCTGAAGTTGTATCTTCAAGCAAAGTATGATTTATGGACTATGTGTTTGCTTTGCTTAGAAGGTTAATTTAATTCATTCATAAACAGAAGATATAGTATGCCTCATTCTCCTTCTGTTTATCAGCACTTATTATCCCTTTCAAATGTCCTGGAAATCTGGTCTTATGTGACTGAAAGTTAACCTGTGATTTTGCTTTGGGATCATGATCCTGAAATGCTGCAGGAGGTGGTAAGCTCAACTTTGACAAGTGTATAGCAACTCCCATTTTTATGCCTCGTCTCGGAAAGGTTTGGCACTTGAACTTCACATAACACCCATGTTTGCTAAATAATTATGCTTTCGTGTTAAAATTTATGGTTATTTTAATCAGGTAGCAAGAATTCTGGGGCCGCGTGGTCTGATGCCAAACCCCAAGGTATATCTGTACTGTTTCTCTTATTAACTATCGTCAGTCATATGGGTAGCTCATATTACCCTATATTTAACAGTTTCAGTTGTGCTGTCTGATTTACTTGCTGTACTCAATATTTATAGCTCGGTTCTGTGACAAGTGATGTCTCCGCAGCAGTGAAAGATGCTAAACGTGGCAGAGTTGATTTTAAACTTGACAAAACTGCTATTGTTCATGCAGGTCTTGGAAAGGTTAGATATTCTGTTTTCAGCAAATTGTTTGAAGTTGAGTTCTGCAATTTTTAAACACTTCTGATATCAAAATCATTTACAGGTGACACTGTCTGAGGAGTCTCTCCGCGAAAATATTGGTGCTTTCGTGAATGCCCTTTTGGTGGCAAAGCCTGTGGGTCTGAAAAAGAGTGAGTTGCCGCCATACTTGTATTCAGTATTTTGTTTCAAGTAGCAATCAAAATCTATTCTAACTACCTCAAGGTTAGGTTATAAGTCACTGTATGCTCAAATGAATAGTTTTGCTACCTTATTAACTTAACATGCCTAATTTTGTGCAGCATCTAAGTATGTTGGGTATGTGAAGGGCTTCACACTGTGCAGCACGGTAAGCTTGCCATCCTTATAATAGCTAGCTAAGCATTCTGGTTGTTATGATATATTTTATATGCTAAGCTGCCTATACTATGCCCCCCATCAAATCCTCCAGCTTTAACTATCCGAATAGTGTGAGGGTATCATGGTATGATGTGGAGGTGTTGAAGTTAACATTTATCTTGTTATCCTCTTGAGCTCCAGCTCCTGTTTCTTGCCATACCTGCTAATTAAATATTTCGTAGACGCCTAAAGAAACTTGTGTAGTTATTCATATGTTTAAGTACCTTCTTGACATCGTAAATTGCTGAGAAGTTTTAGGTTGTATGCCTCGGTGTAGAGCAGTTACTACACTAACTAAAGCTACCTAGTGTAGATAGATCTTGGAAAGGATACGATTTTTCATAATAATTAATAACTCAATAGTCTCTGCCTCTCAAGAGTTGCCTGAAGCTTGAAAATTGAGTTCTGACGTGCCTTGACCTTCTATTGAAGCGATTATCCACACAGTACAATGTCCTGACCTATTAACATCTCTTCAGAAACCTTCAGTTACTAGATCCCACCCATCCACCTCCCATTCGCAAAATGCTTTCTGATTTGTGCTGCTGTAATCATTTCATATAGCTTGATGTTATCTTCCTTGCATAATCCGAACCGTTGCCATTGTACTGTTGCTTTAGGGCATGTCTTAGAATGCCAGATAGGTCTTAGAGACTTGACAAAGAACTCGTGCAGGAGGATTTGAAAAAAAATGGCTGCACCAGTTATACAAAATTGTTTAGCAGAATACTGTCCTTTATCCTGTTCCAACTTTTTTAGTTATGTACTCCTCCTGTGTGAGTTGCTTACTATGTTGGCAATTTGGTGTTTCAAATGCAGATGGGTCCTGGATTTCGAGTTTCCATACAATCACTATCATTGGCAGCAGATAACTATAACAAGTTAAAACTCAAGTGAAAATGGCTGCATTGGCTTAACTCAAAGTTGTTCTTATCTGTATGAAGATTTCTCGTGATGCAGAATCAAGGATTGATAAAGCTACTCTTGTAAAATTTCACACAAAAAAGTTTTGGTTCCAAAATGGAAGAATAAGAGTTGTACGGTTCACTTTTGTTTCTCTTAGGACGTTTTTTATTTACTTGTTTTTTTTTTCTTTGTATTCTTATAGTGTAAGTCTAGCTTTTGCATATCTTCACAGGAATTTTTTTAGTGGTTTGATAGTTCTTTCTTCTTGTTTTCCTTTATTAAGGAAAATGGTAAAGTATATAATTGTTCACCAAGGAATAATCTTTGGTGCTGATTTTACTGTATCGTTTAGCCAAGTTTTGTTGGTTGTTGCTTTCTTCTTTTGGTAAATTATATAATAGTTCTTGTTTTCCTTTATTAAAGACTTCATTTTTCCTTTACCCACGCATGATGATTTCAAACTATGGTCATTCATTTTGTTTATTGTTGTTCATGTAAAGAATTTGAGGGCATGTAACTTTTCAGCTAAGCGCATATTTCAGATTAGAGGATGTGATCTTTACCAACAGAAAAATAGTCATCCAGAGCGTCTTCGATCAGCTCGAGTGTGTCTGAGGAATTTCGTAAGACTTCAACCCCTCGTTACCTGACCCTTCAAACTTTTTGGCGTGAACTGTTTACTGTTATAACAAAAGATGGACTTTCTGGCTCTCCTCGGGTTCCCATTACATCAAAAGATCATCTTAAGGAGTCCTTTCGTAGAGTCACAGACTGAGAAGCACATCGTAAGTAAGTAAGTAAAATAGTGGGACCATGCGCGTCAGAAAAAAAGAAGAAGCGGGAATTAAGTGTTTGGCCCTCTCCTTACTCTCTCTTACTCTCCTGGCCTTGGGCTTGGGAAGAGTCTCAAATTTTCGAACCCGTTTAAAATAGAGGGCCAAAAGAGAAATTGTTAGGGTCATCAAAATAAAGCCAATAGCTAACGTCATTTAAACAAAATGAAATATACTCGAAATAGCCTTCTCATTTTTCATTTCAGGGAAGCTGATCTAGAGACAGAGATGAGAGATACAAACGGATTGAGAGAGAGAGAAAGATTGAGAAAATATGTCGATTGAGAGAGAGAATGAGAGAATGGTTGCAATTTGATTTTAGGATTTTCCTCAGTCTAATCTAAATCAATTAAGAGAGATTAGGTTCCAGATTCAGTTAAACAATCTTAACAATTGAATTGCCAAAGTTGCTTCAGGTAATTTTGATTCATCTTGTACTCGTATTTAAGGTAATTTTTTATAACAATCTTGTGAGGTTTTCCTTCTGATTTCTTCATTTGGTAAAAAACTAACTAGAGATTTTGCTATGATGATGATAATAACGTAGAAAATATTTTTAAGGGTTTGTAAATGAGAGAGTCAAAAAGCTTATGAGATCTCTATATTTAACAAAGAAGTAAGAAATCACTTGAATTTATTAGCTTAAATTCCTAGATTTGAAGTTAATTCTGGTGAATTTATATTCAATTTGTTATTTGGAGTATTTAGATATTGAGTTAAAGTAGTTACTAATGATTTTGTTTGTTGATTGGGAACATGTAGTATTGGAAAGTTACAATTACTTGAAGCTGAGAAGAAGAAGATGAGACAAAAGCATGAAAGAAAAGAGAAGAAAGTTGAGGTTCGTAAGACAAAATAAGATTTTATTGAATTGATTTCTTTTTGTTTATATCTCTTGTTGGAAATTGATGTTTAGTACTGTAATTGACGATGAACTTTAGATCAGCATATTTTCTCTCGAGGATAGTGTTACCTTTCAGAACTTTTTTTTTGTGGTTTTTTCTATGCAATAAATATGCACACTTATTTAGTTGTGTGGAAAATATTCACACCGTTTTTTCTGTGCAAGCAATATGCAAACTGTTTAGCTATGCGGCAAATATACACACTGTTTTTTATGTGCAGATAATATACACATTGTCTCTCTTGTCGGTGTCTACCTAGAGGAATAGTTACTGAACTTATTTAATGTGCGGGAAACTTTGAGAGCTTGATCGGTTTGTTTGTAGTTATAACAAGATGCATTTTGAATAAGATGAGAAAGCAATCACTTTATGGTGTAAATCAGAATTATCCACCAGTGGAAGAGAGCAAGGTAAGAACGTTTGTTTTGATATTATGTTAATTTTCTCTTTTATTTCCCATGTTGCAATTTACTTTACTAATTCTCATTTTGATGGTTGTTCACAAGGTGTTTTTAGATGTAGAGACTATCCAAGAAACTGAGGAGATAATAAACGAAATGAAAGAAAATGACCCGACGCAGCTACTGAATCTAGAGGTTCTAAGGATAGTGTGTCGTATCCAGGTATTGTTCATGATTTTCTTTTATTTTTCGTGGTCGTCATTTTCATATCTAGAGATGTTGACCGGTTCGAATTGTTGTTGTTGTGGATTTGTGATAATGAGGTGATGAAGATGTAAAATGTGGTGATTTATGTTGCTTGGAGAAATTGTGGTGATTTGTGAAACTTTCTGAAGGTATATATGATTTTCATTATGTGAAGACATTAATCACACCGTTTTTTTGTGTATATACTATTCACACAACTAATTTTCTGCAGAAAATATAGACATATCAACATAAACATGCATACAAAGATAGAGCTTAAACATGCATACAAAGATAGAGCTTAAACATGCATATCAACTATTTGCCATACCTCATGATTTGACGCATCCATGTCTTTCAGTAATTGAAGACATAAGCATATATTTTTCTTTGAAGTACTTCCATTATTGACTAAAATTAACTAAAATTCATTATGTGAAGACATTAATCACTCCATTTTCTAGGAAATTAAAGGAGTGGGAGAATGTTCTTGGTGATGTTGGCCAACAGTTTCTAGGAGGAGTAAATGTAGTTCGTGCAGCTGTAGATAAGCATTGCATCTACAATGGTTATCCATATGCAATCGTAAAGAGTGCTCCTTACCGTTACACCGTTAAGGTATTTTCCTATCGAGGTAGTATGCACAGTTGTTTTCCTGTGGAGGAAATATACACACTTCTTCCTGTGGAGGAAATATACACACTTCTGATGTTATTTTGTATCTTTTTTTTTGATTTTTTTTGTTGTTGTTTATAGTGTGCTTCGTTCGCCACGACAACTTGTAAATGGAGATTTTGTTTTTGGCTCATGTTTCTTTTTGGAATGTTATTAACTGATGAGTCCTTTTTATTTTTTGTATGTACAATACACACACTGTATACGATTACATTAATCATGTTGTTACAACTAAATGTTATCGTAATGCCTATTCACATCCAATTGTTCATATTCCTGATGTCGAGAAACCGAATGAAGTTGATGAAAGCACTAAGGTCAATGCTACTTCTGTTGTTAAAGGACTTGGAAGACAGAAAAAAGAGAGGTATATACCTCGTTCCGAGAAGCCAAGGAAGAAACAGATGTGTGGTAACTGCAGAAAGCAAACTTTTCACAACAAGAGAACCTATCCAGATCCTCTTGGTGAAGCTCCAATCACAACTGGTCGAAGAAGAGGACATGGATTGGGAAAATACTTTGGCTTATAAGTGAATTTTTTAGTTTGAACTACATTTTTATATAGTTTTTTATTGTTTCTGAGATGTTAAATTTAGCTTTTTACACATTTTTTTTTCATGTTACTTTTTTGTTTACTCCAGAAGGAATAATTTTTTTTTAGACTGCATTGGTTTTTATGTCAAGGTATTATCTGAAGAAATTATTCACAGAGTTTTTATATGCAGGGATCATGCACAGTTTTATTTTTCTTTGTTTATTTTTGAATAGTTATCGAAGAAACTATTGGGATCAAATAAAAATTGAACGTAACAGCTTAAACAAACTTGAAATGTATCTACAACTCTTTTTAAAATCAACTCTTTTTAAGTTGCTTATATTATGTGCAGAAATTTACTCTGTGAAGAATTTATCCACACGTTTTATTCTTTGCAGTAACTATTCACACATTTGTTTCTCTGTAGATTTTTCACATATCAACATGAAAATTAACACATATCTACATGAGCTAGAACACATGTATCTGCACAACAAGTACCAATTAAACAACAAGTACAAATTACCTAAAATTCATTCTGTGAATATACTATTCACACCATTTTGTTGTTGTGTAGATACTATTCACACAACTATTTTTCGCACATTTTCAAGTACAAATTACCTAAAATTCATTCTGTGAAGATATTAATCACATATTCTAGTTGTGAATATTTTTGCTGCTCGCCAGTGGTACTTTTAGTTGGTAGATGAATGAACTGAAATTTCTCATCATGAAGATTGAATAAAAGTAATATCTCCATCTCTTCATTAAAAGTATTACACTTCACAACAACAATATCAACTACTACTACTACCCCGAAAGTTGAGTGCACGTGCGTTGCACATCAGTGAAATCTGCGTGTTCTATTTGTGTATCTATGGTTCCCTTTGCACAAACACACTATACTAACCAAATAACTTTGTGACGTCGAGTCTCCATAATCAGCTGTTGCAACTTATATTTGCTACCGTCTAGAGTTTACTGCCACTTTGAGATTGAAACTCCACAATGCTGCATATCTGAGATGAAAATCGATGAGGAGTTAACAGCTCAACCTCGGTTGTAAGCAGCATTGTCTCAACCATCATAGTAGTAGGAGCTAGAAGAAGTCTCGAGTGATGATTATTGTTACAGCCTTGACGAAAATTCACCATAATCTCCTTACTCATATGCATCGGTGTCCTGCATTCCAGTTTCCAAACCTACAGTGAGTGACAAACTTAAGTTTACCAACTGTGAAGATATACACAACTGGAAACCTTGAAGATGCGCTAAAAATATAAACAACTTGAAAATTCATTCCATGAAGATATTACTCACGCCATTTTTTGTGTGTAGATACTATTCACACAACTATTTTTCGCACATCTACAAGTACAAATTACTTAAAATTCATTCTGTGAAGATATTACTCACATGTTCTAGTTGTGAATATTTGTGTTGCTCGCCAGTGGTACTTTTAGCCAGTAGTAATATCTTGAAAATGTGCGAAAAATATACTATTCCTCAACTTGAAAATGTGCGAAAAATATACTATTCCTCAACTTGAAAATGTGCGAAAAATATACACAACTGGAAACCGTGCAGGAAATATTCACAACTAAAATATGCGTAGGAAATATGCACAATCATTATTCTTTGCAACACATGAACAATCATGCACCAGTTGATCTATGGAGAAAATATGCAGGACTCTGATTTATTGGAGAAAATATACACGAAATGTTTTCTTTTTAAAATTACAAGTTTAAAAAGTTACAAGTATGAATCAAAACTTACAAGTTTGTAAATCCTGTCTAGTTCTAAAGATTTACGATGATATCGCTCCAAATTGAAGACGGTAGAAGAAGAAAATATCTTACAAAAACCCTTAAATCTCGACGCCATTACATATGAAGAAAACACCAAGTAGTGATTCATGTACAAGATCTCTTTACGGTAGTTATTCCTCTTCTTATGCAATATCTCATCACTGTAAATCAATTTTAATCTAGTTTTCTTCCTTCATATGAAACGAGAAATCAATATGGCGACATTTTCTCTTCATTGTAAATCAATTTTTCGTTGATTACGATAAATGGTTTTTTCTTTCTTTGTATGGATCTAGAAGTTATGGTAATGATGAAAGATTTTTAGTTTTGGTTATTGAAATCTCCGATCGAGTGGTTTGATGAGAGAGAGGTGAGAAGAAACTGATTGTTGAAATGGGTTGAACGATCGGTTTTATGATTTTAAAGAAGGTTATTACCGTAACCTTACAATCTAACATTTTCTAGGGTCACCAGAATAATTGTCAAATATTATTAAAATGACCTTAGGGCCACGAGAGTAACACCCGACATTTCTAGGGTCATATAAATAATTTACTCAAAAAAAAAAGTAAAATAGTGGGACCATGATGTAAAAACAATTCCTATTTGTAGTCTGCCTAGAGAATCTCCCTAATCCTAATCCAAAAGTGAAAAATACTATAACCCCTAGGCCCCTACTATATGGGTTCAATATATAGAAGCCCCACAAAATGGATCCCTCACTATCAATTCAATTCTTTCACATTTTGATATTTCTAGGCCCAGAACTTTAGAATTCAGGGCTTAACAATAAGAATATTATCCATAATAATTCTAATAATACCAAGACTGCCCTTTAGTATTTATAGGTAATAAAACTAGGTCTAGTTTAGTTTCAGTTTCATTTTAGTTTTCACTTTCTCTCTCTTCCTCTCTCCTGGAAGAAAAATCCAGCCGAGAAGAAACAAATTCTCATCGAAATTTTCAGAGAAAAATGGTTTAAAAACCTAGATCTAATCTTTACAAACACAAATCCTGATTATCTAAACCTAATATAACATCATCATCACTTGTTCTTGGAAGATTCAGTGAAAATCAACGGAAAACGAAGTCATAATCATCATCAGCAACAAATGAATCTGAAGATTCGCCTACAAAATCAAATCGAACATATAAGCATACTCATCTTTAACATTTCAATTGAATTGGTTGATTTAATTTTGAGATTTTGAATTTTTATTTTCTGAAAAATCATTTGGGAAACTTTAATAGTTTCATTTCAGTTCAAATATGTTACAGAAATCATAAATAGAGTTAGATCTGTAATATTCTTACCTCAATTTTACTTTTGAGAGAAAATTTCCAAAGAAATTTCAAAGAAACATTTCTAGGGTTCTTGAACAAAATTGGATCTATCTTTTAATCTCTCACCTCGATCAAAAATCGGTTTTCAGATTCGAAATATGTGAATCATTATTCATTTTACCCATCTATTTGATATGAATTTCGTTTACTTTAATTTTCGAACTGATTTGAGCTTATCTTTAATGGATTTTGTTCTTGGCTGATTGTTTTAAGTTCAATCTATATTTGTTACATTCAGTACCTTGTCTTGAAGATGAAATCTTAATCGATGAAGATAACTAGAAGCATACAGTTGAATCTAAGCAACTTCAACAACTATTTCAATAGAAAATCAGTGAAATAAGATAAATTTCTTTGAGTTTTTTTATGGTTCAAATGTATCATATTGAAATTGTATATACTTTATGATTTGAGTTTACTGTTCTTTTGTTCATAATTTGAATAATATTTCAATGTGATTGAGTTTCTCATTTTGATGATTATGCACAACATGTGTAACTTTCGTCTACATATCCAAATTGCATGTGTAACTTGCGTCTACACATCCGAATTGCATGTGTAACTCTCAGTTACACTATTCAGATGCTCTGTAACTCCTAGTTACAATAGTCATTTACATATGTAACTCCTATTTACACAAGTCAAGTGCATGTAAAACTGGTTATACATTGTTGTGTGTATTGTTCTTTTTAATCTCATAAAATCTTATTGCTTTTTGTTTTCTTCAGGTTGCCAATAACTCAATAAAATTGACTGCTTATTTGTGGTATTTTTGTAGGATGGTCTTCCTGGAATTGGAGTTGGCGCTGCAATGATGAAATGAGGACTAGGAAGTGGAATTCATAATTGAGTAATTGTGGAATTTCAGAATGGAACTGAGGACCAAGTGAAGAAGATTGTTGACACACTAACGGTGCTGAAATTGCATCCATAAATGTTGTTGGTGAGTGGATGCGTTGATAAATGTTGTGAATACGCTATTATATTTTATATTTCTATGGATTAGAAGTATTTAAATGTAGTTGGGAATGTTTTTTGTATAAAGGTTATGGTCAGTCCTCCATTTGTGTTCCTTACCTCGGCTAAAAGGTCATTGTATCATGAGATTCAAGTGGCTGCTTGCTGGGTGAAGAAAGGAGGTGCTTTCACTGGTGAAGTTAGGTATGCCTGTGTTCAGCCTTTATGCATTTGATTAATCAGTTTACAAACCTGATCATCATCTCATATTTTATTGAATTTATCCATCCATCCATCACTACTAGCCATTTGCATGTGTAACCCCTAGTTACACTAGTCATATGCATGTGTAACTGAAAGTTACATAAGTCAGATGCATGTGTATCTCCTAATTACACATGTTATATGCATGTGTAACTCTCAGTTACACAAGTCAGTTGGTGTAATCTTACACGATGATATGTCTCTATATGATTCTTGGTTCATTTATGGTCAATGTATGCTGAAAAATATTGAATAGTGCTGGCAATAATTTTGATTGCTTTATTTGGTTTCGAATTTTTTTTTTGTAGTGGATTGACTACCTCAAACTACATAGAGCTTGCTCAATAGTATCAGAAGTACAAGGATCAAGGTTTGTGTTTCGATTTTTAAATGCCAGTACATTTGGTTTATTTCGTCTGAAACTTATATAAGTAATTCATTGGACTTGACTAATAGACTAGCTTTGGCAATTGATATCATGAGATATATTGACATATTTAAACTGAACCAAGAATGTTGTTCATGTGAAACCAATCCATTGAATCTGTAGTTTAAAATACTGTTTGCTTGTATTATAATTTTCGGCATTTTTGGTTGAATTAGATGCTTTGAATTGCATAGGATATAAGAATGTTTTGACATATTATTACTGTCCATCTGTTTTGGTTATTAATGATGTTACGGTAACTTAGGATGTATACTAGTTGAAACATATTTTATTTGTTTACATTTAAAGCTTTTGGTGACTACTTGTTGAATATGACCTTCAGTGCTTGTGTCTGTATAGTTATTGAAGAAGCTGATGGTGGTAGTTATGCTGATTTCAGAGAGGATGTGTTGGTCTGGACCTAGTGGTGGTATTAGCAGGGTACTACAAGATGGGGATAAAGCTGGTGTTAATGATTCGGTTATTTATGGTGCAATTTATGCCTCCTGAAGCTTATAGAGCTGCCTAAGGGCAGCAATTCTGCGTCAACTAAGCCTGGTCGTGCATGTATTTCTTTTTCGCCGTTTGGGTTAGCTCTATAAGTAATTATGTTTCTTTTTTGAGTGGCATGCTTTTTGTTATTAACTTGCCGCCATGAATATCCCCTCGCTTAAATAAGCATTGTTCTTTGATTTTAGATGTTTACTAGTAGACATTCTAATGTACACATGCTATATGCATGTGTAACTCCTAGTTACACAAGTCGTACGGATGTGTAACTTCTAGTTACACATGCTATACGCATATGTAACTCTTAGTTACACTGGTCACATGCATGTGTAACTACTAATTACACATGCTAAAATGAACAAGCATTACAACCAAAAAATTACATATGCCAGGTACACAAGCCATATCCATTTTTGTAGTCCTATTTTTCTGATTGCTTTTAAATTGGCTTTATAGTTTATTCCTATTTTTAATGTGTTCCATAATTTCTGTTGTTTAAGAAGCTCGCATCGGGATTTTTTTTTGTCAAGGTGACACAGTCCCATGAAATAGTGTTTATGTAGTGTTTTAGTGCATATTTTTATTTTTATTTTTCAGATTCGACACTAATTGAGAGTTACACTAGTCATTTCATGTATAATTGCTAGTTATATTTCAGGTTACACTAGTCATTTCATGTATATTTCAGCTTTTCCACATGTCATTTCATGTATAAATGCTAGTTACACTAGCCAGATGCATCTTCAATTTTTCTTCTCTTTTATTTTTGTTGTTCTCTTAAATACTGATAATATTTGTTTGCATTATTGTTTTGGCATTGGTTCATATGTCTGTTCATTGTAACTGTTATCAACATTAAGCACTCTTATGGACTATTTTTTGTTGTTCTCCTAAATATTGAACAATATTCTTTTGCATTTTTATTTTGACACTGGTTCATGTTTGTTTGTTGTTATATTTCAGGTTTCCGATAAATTCATAAAAGCTAATTGCTTATTTGTGGTATTGGTCTCGCTGGAATTGGAGTTGACGCTGAATACACAAGTCAGATGCATGTGTATCTCTCAATTGCACTAGATAGATGCATATGTAACTCTCAATTACACTAGACAGATGCGTGTGTAACTTCTAGTTACACATGCTAGGAAATTATTATAAATGAATATTAAAGTAATACATGTATTTTTTGTATGCGTTCTTTTTGATGTCTATTTTTTTGATGTGTAACTTTGCATTACACATGTCATAAGGATGTGTAACTTTTGGATACACATGCCATATGCATGTGTAACTTCTGTTTACACATTCACACTATACTTTAATAATTTTGGGCATAAATTTAATAATTTTGGGATTAAATTTAAATTTTATTTAATTTGGGGCTTGGCAATATATAAAAGGGCATGGATGTCTTTTAATAACTCGGGGCCTAGATTTAAACTTCTTTTAATTAAGGGCCTCATATTATGGGTTACCCATGGGTCGGGCCTTAGCCTAAAAACCCCATAACCAAAACTATCCCTTTTGGTTTTAGATCCAAACCTTATTCTTTTCCTACTTCTTCTTCATCAATCTAATGATCAATTCCTTTCTATCTACTCTATATTTTATCGTTTTCAAATGAAAAAAAATCGTCGATTAGAATTTTTCATTGTTGATTAATTCTTTAAAACTCTATCTAATACTTCAATTTGATGTTTGCATGTCAAATTAGGGTAGAAAAATCGAATTTGTGAATCTGCAATTATTTAGCCGGCAGGGTTTCTGATTCACGACCCTGCCGACTTTTCATATTTAGGGTTAGTCGGCAAGATCTTAGGTTGAATATCATGCCGACTGTTAATATCTGTAACTGCTTTTTACAGGGTCGGCAAGGTATTCAACCTTAATACCATGCTGACTAAATGTGTTTTTAACAGTCGTTGGATTTTAAATTTTTACCCTGCCGACTAATGCTTTGAAAATGTTTGTGCTCCTGAGTCCATAAAGTTATAAGGTCGGCATGGTATTTGAATACCACCCTGCCGACTGCGTATTAGTCGGCACTGTATGGATTATAGACCCTGCCAACTAATTGTTTGGAAAATCATTTGTATTTTCTGTGTTCCATTTTGTTATAAGACGACATGGTATTCGAATACGACCCTGCCGACGGTTGTTTAGTCGACATTGATTGTAGTTATCGACCCTGCTGACTAGTGAAGCATTTAGAACAGTCTCATGTGTGTCAAAAATAAAAAAGTCGGCATTGTTATTTAGAAACAATCATGCCGATCAAAGTTAGTCGGCATCATCGGCCAAAGTTAGTCGGCATCTTCTTCATTCGTTGAACCTGCCAACTTTTCATAGTTTCAGAAATGAAAGTGTCGATTTCTTTTTTAATTTTGAGTATGATTTCATACATCAGCTTTGCAATCCCCTTTTTAGAAATGTTTGGGTAGTATGCTTTCATTTCCGTTGCAAAAAAATTTCTCAATTTTTTTTTCCATCAAAAATCTTCCCACATGAGTTCAATCAAAAACAAACTTTCATAACTTAAATTCATAAGTTTTAATCTACTTAGTTAATTCATCTAAACTAAATTAATTAACCTAATCAGAATTTTTAGTGTTAATTAAACAAGGGTATATTAGCCATTTTGAAAATACATGGTTAAGGGGTGCCCTATTTTACTTCCAAATGACCTGGGTTTTGTCTTATTAGGTATACCCCAATTTGACCAGGTTTTTATTTATCTGGTCATGGAGAACCGAGAACTCCGAGTAATGATAGAGCCACCGAGGGATTTGTCGCGAGAAATCAGTGGCTCTCACAAATGTGGAGGGGATTAGCAAGGGCACTTATTTGTGGCGGGTCCCAAATATTTTTTTTTTTTGTGAGAGAGCACCGAGAAATCGGGAGAAATCCCTCGGGATGTCTCGCATTTCCGATCAATTTATACGAAAACGTGTAGACCACTCCCTATACACTATTCGAAAATGATAGATACACGAGTTCGGATTAAACAACGAAGAATGCATAGGTAGAGACAAAAAAATGTGGACTCACTTCCACCGCTCTAATCCTGAGAAGTTGCTGGAGACCGTCGGATTTCCCCGAAGTGCATTTCTCGGTCCTTTATTTGGTGTGTCCAGCAATGCTCTAAACTATTTTAGTATTAATTTCCATAAAGTACAGTAAGAGAAAGTTTGTATGTTTGTTCAGTCAGTGAGTGCTCACTCTTCAAAAATGTTGAGAATATTCGACACTGTGTAGTAACAGTAGTTTAAAGCTTAAACAGCAGAAATCTAGGGTTAGGGTTTTTTTCTGGGTCTCTTCAATCTTCATCATCAACCAAGAAATGGAAGAAGGAGATGAGAGAAGAAAAGAAGCTATTGTTTTAGTGGTTATAGTTGTATTAGCTTCTTTAGCTTTAGTTTCATTACTTGTTGCTTTTAGTTATTATTGCTACATTACTAATAAACTCTCTAAGCGTTTAAAGAACTCTAAAAGTAAGTTACTTTTCAACTTTCTTTAACTCCATTTTCTTTATATTTTTTTTTTTTGATGGAATGTTGTGTGATCAGGGAGTGATAACAGTGGAGTTTCAAAGATACAAGTGACAACTGAAAGAGGAATTCATGTGTTCAGTTTCAAACAACTTCATTCAGCTACTGGTGGTTTTGGTAAATCTTATGTAGTTGGTCATGGTGGATTTGGGTCTGTTTATAGAGGGGTTTTACCTGATGGTAGGAAAATTGCTGTCAAATTGATGGATAGAGCTGGAAAACAAGGAGAAGATGAGTTCCAAATGGAGGTTAATTTTTCATTTTCTTTTGTTTCAATTTCATTATATTATTATACTTTCAGTGAGGGACTGATTAGATTTGGTTTTGTATGGTATAGGTGGAATTGCTTTCTCGGCTTCGTTCTCCATATTTGCTTGCTTTGTTGGGTTACTGTTCTGATCATGATCGCAAATTATTAGTTTATGAGTTTATGGCAAATGGTGGTCTACAAGAACATCTTTATCCTCCCAGAGGTTAGTCTTATTCGATTATTATATTTTGCTTTTCATGTCTTCTTTCATAATTATTGTCTTTCTTCTTTTTGAATGTCTTTGTAGTTCTTTACATTATTGATCACAAAATTTGTATTGATTACTAAAAGTGTTGTAATTTATGTCTGTTGAATGATAATGCAAATTCAGAACTTGACCCACTACACTCATCAAAAACTGTACGAATAATCAACTTTTTAAGAATAAAACCTAGATCAGTTCAAGAAATTGTACTACTGTTTGAGAAATTCGTAACCGATTGTATACTTAAAAGCATGAAATGAGCTGTCTTTAAGACATATACACATGCCGGATATGCTGCTAGTGCTGTGCTCCTGCTATCATGTATATTTTAAATGTTATAGTGCATAATTATTCAGGCCAACCAATTTTTATTTTGAGTACTTATTTTCGATGCACATGTTTCATGTTTGGCATGATTCCTTAATAAAAATTACGCTAATGTGTTACACAAATTCTGGCGCTACAGTATCTAACTCATTCGTATTCTCCTCTCTAGAAGTATAATAAGTTGCCAAATACAGTTATAGTGAGTTCACTGGTCTTTATTTGAGGTGCAGGTTCTAAGGGTGGTGCTTCTAAGTTGGACTGGGAGACCCGATTGAGAATAGCCCTGGAAGCTGCAAAAGGTTTGGAATATCTACATGAGCATGTCAGCCCCCCTGTCATTCACAGAGATTTTAAAAGCAGTAACATTCTTTTGGATCGGAACTTCCATGCTAAGGTTTCTGATTTTGGCTTGGCAAAGATTGGATCAGACCAGGCTGGAGGTCATGTTTCCACGAGAGTGTTAGGCACCCAGGGATACGTCGCCCCCGAGTAAGAAACAACAGCCTATTATATGATTTTATATCTAACGGCATTGTATCTCTTCATTAGTGTTTGAGCGTTTATATCCTTCGCTGCTCAGTTGAACAAAGATGGAAAGAAAAGTATTCTCCGTGAACAAATTTTCGCTACTTAATAGAACGAAGTCCTGCATCTGTGCAGGTATGCGTTGACAGGTCATCTGACAACCAAATCAGATGTTTACAGTTATGGTGTTGTTCTTTTGGAGTTGCTTACGGGGAGGACTCCAGTTGATTCACAAAGACCTTCTGGGGAAGGTGTGCTTGTATCTTGGGTATGTTCTTTTTATATCTTCCCTTAGGATAATTGAACTGCATTTTTGAATAAAGATGTCAAACCTGTCCATAAATTTGTAACGAAATCGGATTTTTCATTTATGGAGTCCCTATGTTCTCTCCAAATGGTTGTTTCAATTACTAATGCTCTTTCTCTTTGAATGTGCCAAAAGGCTTTGCCGAGACTAACAGATAGAGAAAAGGTTGCCGAGATCATGGATCCATCACTGGAAGGTCAGTACTCATTGAAGGAGGTTGTTCAAGTAGCTGCAATTGCGGCAATGTGCGTGCAATCAGAGTCAGATTACAGACCGTTAATGGCTGATGTTGTGCAGTCACTAGTTCCTCTGCTGAAGCGTCACAGACCCTCTTCAACAGGAGGCTCAAGTGTTCACTCCACGAAATCTCCATTATCTCCCATATCTCTCGACAACGATAAATCTCCCCGTGGCTTACCATAGTCTAACGGTTGGAACTTCCCCTTTTTAGTTTTCTAGAGACGTTGTACACCGAGTTGTTCTTTGTGAGATTTAGTTTAGAAAACTGTGCTAGACATAACAGTTCATTAGGTAAACTAGTTTTGCCCCTAGAAGAGAGGTGCATGCATGGTCTCTTCATTGAATGATCCATTTGAGAATTGAGAACCCTGAAAAGTTATAACATCTACTAAGAATCTAGTTCTGTTCTTGTAATGCATCTTTTTTTTTGAAATTTGATATCACTTGCAAATTTTACTTTTGAATCTGAGAAATGATCAAATCTTTCTTAGATTTGGAAAATTATGGGGATATGCATTAACCAAAAGATATCTAATACAGGAATAATCTATCTGGTGACAATAAATGAGTGGAAATTGTGGAATTGTGTATCATGGCTCCTTTTTACCAAAATTTTGGTCTTGTTTTCTTTCAAACCTTGTGTGGTCCATTCCCCCCTGTCAGTCAGTCTGGCTCAAGCTGAATAAGGAAACACTATGGGTGGTGAGTCAAGTCAATCTTTCTCGTCAAGATAGAAATAAATCCTTAGTGGTTGGTAGTGGGAGTCAGTCTTGTTCAGCTGGAAATATATATATATACCCTTATAATGGACCGACTGATGTTACTTGTTGCTCTTGCCTAGTATTCAACTCTGATTCAAGTTTTTGGCTTAAACTCGTCATCCGTTCTGAGCTAACCCACTAGGTTGAATGGCTGTGTTACTGAAATCCGAGTCCGGAGAGTCCAAGCTTGGATTCCGTACTTTGTATCTGAAACAAAGGAAACCACAACGAAAATCTAGGGTACCCCACAAGGGATACAAACAGTTAGAAGTCGCTTCCGAACTTAAGCACCCGAAAATAACCCCGTAAAAACAAATAAATCACGAACAATACCACTTTAAACTAGAAAAATACGTAAGAGAATGAACTGTCGTCAACCATGTGATTCAAAGCTGCTATTTTGTCGTGTAGCTAGACCTTGAAAGGTTATTTTTGTCATTAAAATCAACACCCACTTTGAAACCGAAGGTTATACTGGTAATAAGATGGAAAATGAAGGAGAATTGATGTAATTATGTAGCATTAAATTATTAATAATTGACACACTCTTTGTCGAGAGAAAAGAAAAAGTAGAGTAGTAGTAGTAGTAATAGAAAGAAGAATAGAGAGCTGTATTCACATGGCTTTGTTGCAGTTGGGTCCTCCTTCTACTTCTACAAATAATAATAATAGTAGTTTTAATCTAAAACCAGATAATACTAATAATAATCATGAACAACAACCAGTGAAAATTATTCCAACAACAGCAACTACAGAAATGGGAGATCATGATAAGGTATTTTTGTTCTTCATTTCATACATTTCTTTGATTTTTCTTACTACTTCTTTTTTTCTTCTTCTTCTGTTAGTTATTCTTGTCATTTTGGTTTATACTTTTATTGAATCTATAATGCATTTTTGTTTTAATCTATTTGTAGAGTGATATAGTGGATCTATGAATTTATTCTCATTTTCCATTTTTGGTTTTGTTTTTGAATGTACTGCATTTGGGTTGTTTCTTTTTCTAGGTTGAAGATCTAAGCTAGATTGGTTTAGTTTAACCTATGATTTTCTTGTTTAGTGGTTTGGTATAGAGTATGCTCATTTTATGATCTCATTGTTACTTCTTATTTACTGGGTGATTTTTTAAGGAATTTGTTTGATGTTAGGGTTTGTTTGACTGTTTGCTTTGTTTTAACTGCTTTCATACTTTTCTTAGGTTTTGTTAGTGAATGAATCTTGAATCTTCCTTTCTTCTTCAGATTTTATGAACAATTTTATTTTATTTTATTTTTGGCTATTTTGCACATTTATTGTTTCGAATTCTATGAGGTTGCTTGTTAGAGAAATTTCTTGTTTGATCTACGTCTTTTAAAGTATATTTTCTTTCCTGTAAGAGTTACATCTTGTTAGAGTAGAGAATCTCCAATTTAGTAGGTATAATTTTTAGTCACATCTTTTCACTCTTTGTGGTAGGGTTATTCTCTTGTATATAGCATATACATGTATATGGTTCCTCATCTTCTAGTGCTTGTAGGTTTTATACTTACTTGTTGTTACCATTTCCCATCAAGATTGAGGATTAGAAAAATTGGTCTAATTTATTTTTTGATGTTTGGTATAGGAAATTTCTGCTGCTGTAATTGAGGGAAATGATCCAGTCACTGGTCATATTATTTCAACCACAATCGGAGGCAAGAATGGCGAACCAAAGCAGGTAAAAGCTAGATCTTAAAAGTTCAACCTTGCTGTTCCGTCCGATTATATTGTTCTGTTAGCCGATATCATCGCAGTTGGGTACCTTAGGAGTATGCTCATCTACGAGGCATGGGGAATCTAATATGGAAAAGGGCGTTGTAATCTTTGGTTTTGAAGGAAAAAAATATGTATATGTATTTTCAGGCAAC
Source organism: Papaver atlanticum (assembly GCA_023531105.1). Taxonomy (NCBI): domain Eukaryota; kingdom Viridiplantae; phylum Streptophyta; class Magnoliopsida; order Ranunculales; family Papaveraceae; genus Papaver; species Papaver atlanticum. Next base: position 333,950 of record JAJJMB010000011.1, read on the forward strand.
ACAATAAATGCTTTATATTGCTTTTAGAGTTTAGGTAAAATCTTAGTACAATTTTAGTTACACCATGTGATGTATATACCCTTTCAAACTATGTAAGATTCTACTATAGAGTGACATAGAAAACTCTAAGTATAGAAGTGAGCCTAAGTGGAATTGTTATTCGGACGAGAGCAGTATCGGTGTAGCTGTGTAACATTCATGTTTGCTTGTTTTTTCTTTTTTACTTTTTTGTATCATGAAAACTGTCTATTAATCTACCTTGAATGGCCAACTGCACTACCTGAGTGATAGCACCGATTAGGTTCTGAATAGTGGCTATCGCTATTTGGTATAGCTAGTGGTTTTCTAAGAGAGAATTTTGAAAACTTGGCCACTGGTATAGATAATTTGAAAATAGTTTTCCAGTAATCGGCTGCTATGACCCACTTGGAAAGATGAAAAACGAACGTGACATGGGATTTATGGGGATGCAAACTAACGGGGTAATAATTAGAGCCTAAAGAAGCCAATAATTTATTGGTGGATGAGAACAGGAGATTAGTTACTGTTACGGAATCAGTTGAGATCACTACCTTCTCTGATTGTATTCAGATGTCTGAAGTAGAAAGGGAATTCAGTAATAGTTAGTAATTGCTTAATTGGGTATGTTACTATTGACGTGGCATGGAAATGGAGAGGGTGACCATCATTGTTTCTGAATACAAGGCTTTTTTTCTTTTTTCTTTAGGTTTCTTGAGGGAAAATCTTTTTATGCAGTGTCGTTGTGTTTCTTATGGTCCATTATGCAGATCATCGACTTTTATTCATGTAGACAAGACTTTATTTTGCTTAATGTATTAAAGTTAACAATTTAAACAGTTGATGTATTTTTCTTATTGTTCACCATCTTGCAGACCATCAGTTACATGGCCGAACGTGTTGTGGGGACTGGATCATTCGGGATTGTTTTTCAGGTATATATCATAGTAACTTATGCTTAACAATGCATGTGTAAATTTTAATGAGACTATACATGGCGAATCTCTAAATTGTCCTTAACCTTATTTTATGGAAACCTCAGGCGAAATGCTTGGAAACTGGAGAGCCTGTGGCTATTAAGAAGGTCTTGCAGGACAGGAGGTATAAAAATCGTGAGCTGCAGTTGATGCGCTCAATGGATCACCCAAATGTGGTTTCTTTGAAGCACTGTTTCTTTTCCACCACTAGTAGAAATGAGCTTTTCCTAAACTTGGTCATGGAATATGTCCCTGAAACTGTTTATCGAGTACTAAAGCACTACAGCAATGTGAACCAGAGGATGCCACTCATCTACGTGAAACTTTATATGTACCAGGTATATTGATTATCATTTTCTCCTGGATTTTCTCGATCTTCGATTTTCTCATAGTTATTTTAGCTAAGAACCTTTTTTTTCTCTCCAGATTTTTATGGGGTTATCTTATATTCACACTGTTCCTGGAGTTTGTCATAGGGATGTGAAGCCTCAAAACATTTTGGTATGGTTCTTTCTCTGAGTTTCATATTCGATCAGTATTATAAGACAGTAATGATATCCAGTTGACACGAAGTGAGCAAATTTTTGTAGGTTGATCCGCTTACCCATCAGGTGAAGCTTTGCGACTTCGGAAGTGCGAAAATTTTGGTACGGCATCCGTCTTGATAGTGCTTTTATGGCCAGATCTGGTGTGCATTATTACCTTTATCTTTGATGCCTAGAGCCTTTGACATGTCTTTTTCCTCTCTTTTTACAATTTACGTCTACTGGACATACCTTTATGATTGGGCCTTTGTGTGTAAATGGCAAAGGTTATGAACTTATGAAAGCTTTCCTTGAGTTGGTTTTTGTTGGAGGAGTTAGTATAACTCAAAACTATATTGAATGTGTCTAATACAAGAAGTCTGGTCATGACCCTGAAAGACCAATATAGCTGTAAATCTAAAGTGAAATCATTACCAAGCTGAGAATCATGTTCGTTATAATGGTATGAACATATTTGTGCTCTGGTTTGCTAAGAAAAGTATATTGGCAGCTCATTTCTGGTTGGAGGTGAAGAAACTTGATGGTAACAGTAACTGGTACAGGCTGGGACAGTAATTAGGTTTTTGGAGAGAAATTACTCCCTGGTTGGTCGTGAACCAAGTCCCTAAATCTTTCTACTTTCTAGGGTGCTTTTCACTGTCTGTAACTGGGCAATTGGAGTTACGCTCATTTTTTTGAAGTTTCAACCTCTTTGCTGTATCTAGCTGGCTGCTGGACAGTGGGCACTTATTTCATAGCTACACATTCAGCACGGTTACTTTTAATTCAGGACTTTAGAGTTCGTTTTCATAATTTTCAAGCACTATATGCACTAATGTTTATCTTGCTTCAAACATTTTCTTAATAATCTGCGTATTATTAAGAGCTGTCTTATTGTTTTAGTCTTGTCTGTTTCTAACCAAAACAAATTTTTATCAGGTCAAGGGTGAAGCAAACATATCTTACATATGCTCTCGTTACTACAGGGCCCCAGAACTCATATTTGGGGCTACAGAATACACAACATCGATAGATATCTGGTCAGGTGGTTGTGTACTTGCAGAACTTCTGTTGGGACAGGTTAGCTACTTAATTGCGTTCTGGATATACACATTCCAATAATATATATTTTTTCGTTATGATTAGACTCTTGACTGGTTGAACTTTGTAATGTTGTAGCCATTATTTCCAGGAGAAAGTGCGGTTGACCAACTTGTTGAGATTATTAAGGTTTTCTTCTTAATATGTTGAACTTACGGTTTTTAGAACTTATGTTACTTCAAAAGTCGTAAGATCACTGATCGGACACCTTCTTACAGATTCTTGGAACTCCAACACGCGAGGAAATTCGGTGTATGAATCCGAACTTTACAGATTTTAGGTTTCCTCAGATAAAAGCTCACCCTTGGCATAAGGTATTTATTGACAAATTAGTTTCGAGTTCATAAGACTCGAGAGTTCCAAGCCTGTTTATACTTGATAACATTTGCCTTTTTTGAAAATAATTAATGATCCTTGTGGATACTGATCAAAGTTTTAAAGATATATATGATGCAAAGGCTTATTGAATAGTATTCTTAGCTTTCATTGGCTTTTGTGTTAGTAATTGGTCGTAGGGTTCTGAACTCTGATCAATGGTTTTAAAATGGTTTGTACTATTAATCTGTGTTGGTATATGTTGTCAGCCTTGTTATTTTTCTTTTGAAGAAACTTAATAGCAGATAACAACCCAAAACATTTACTTTTAGTTTCAACTTAAATACTGTTTTAGTACATCGGTCTGATGTCAACTGGTCTTCCCACTAATTAGGGATACTCATGTTATTTCCTTGTACAAATTCAAACATCTTAGATGCTGAATTTTGTTTTATTTGCTTCAGGTTTTCCACAAACGAATGCCCCCAGAAGCAATTGATCTCGTGTCACGACTGCTTCAGTATTCTCCAAGTCTTCGCTGCACTGCGGTTAGTATGCTGTCCCTGTTATGTTCGAAAGCATTTTTCCTATTTATTAGTCGTTCTTATGGCTTCTCAGAAATGAGGTCATTTCTCAAGTTCCTGGTTACAGTGATGCAGTTTCAAAGTTCAAGTGATTTTCTTTTAAATGCGGTGTTACTATGTTAGTATTACTGGTTTATTAATGAGCCTGCTTTTCTTACTGGATTTGCAGTTAGAAGCATGTTCCCATCCTTTCTTTGATGAGCTTCGGCAACCCAACGCTCGCCTGCCAAATGGACGTCCTTTACCCCCTCTATCCAACTTAAAACAGGAAGTACGGACCTAGAGAGAGGCTACTGGAGGCTGTAGCCATGGATGGACCTATGTGAAGGCTATGCCGGGTTGTAACCCAGGGTAGAAATCAGATCCAATTTTATTTGTAGTGTTAAATGTCTAAATGTATGGGCTTGTATTTTGTTCTCAGCCCTGGTATCAAGGTAGAATTCTTTTTTCCAGCAAAGCCATACTGCATAACATAATTTCTCAACCCTTTGTATTTATATTTTTTTTAAGGTATATCTATGATTGAAACTGCACCAATCAGTATCTAAATCCCGACTAATGAAACAAATGGATGCTCTCTTCGTCCCTTTTGACGACTTCCTCCCTTCATCCTAAAACGATTTTATCTTGGTTAGCAAATGATTCTCTCCTGATTTCTTAGTCGTTTTTCTGGGAGAACTTAATTCCGTTTTTATTCATTTTCATTTGCTTTGGGATTTCCTTTGCTTTGTCCTCCTTTTTTTCAAATTCATCCTCTCCCCATGGCAGAATCTTCCATTTCTTCGATTCCCAGAATCATGAGGATTTTGTTTTTTAAGCAAACATCCCATAATATGTATTTAGAATTTGTGAACTTCACCAAGTATAGACGGAGCCACAAACCAAGCAGAAAATGGGCTATTTGCCCTTAAGGGTACTTTCCCCGGTTCATATGGACGTGTAAATTTCCACCTGGGTCAAATAGACGGGAGATACTTTTAATGGAAACAGATAGAACTACCCTTTTATAACTGCCTAGAAGATATCGATCTTCCTTTCTCTTCAAAAGAAACCATGAAACACCAACGTCTTCTCTTCTCACTACCAGTGACATCAACTTCCTCCATCACCATCTCCTCACCATCAACACTACTAGAATTCGTTTTCCTCCACTGTCTCCTCACCATCAACACTACCTGAAATTATTTTCATCCACCGTCTCCTGACCATCATCACTACCAGAAGTTGGTTTCATCCACCGTCACCATCAACACTACATCATGAGAGGTTTCTAGCATATTCTAAGAATTAGGTTTTCAATCGATCCACAGAATGTCTCCTAGAACTCGTAAGTTTTCAAACCCTAACTCTGTTTTGTTCTTATTTTCAGAATTGCATGATTAATTTGTTGAATCAGTTGTTTTATTTTCATTTCAGTGGATTAATTTGTTGAATTGGTTGTTTTATTTTCATTTCAATGGATGTGTGTATGTAACTGGATTTTATTCAATATAATTGGTTGATTTTATTTTCCATTTTCATCGTATGTTTTAGATGAAATTGGTTTGCATCTGGTTATTTGAGTTTTTTCAATGTTATGAATAAAATTGGTTGAAGTGTATGTTATGGATGAATTTGGTTTGCATCTTGGTATATGAATTGTTTCAGCAGGTTTAAACTATGATGGAACTGGTTTCATCCAGTTTTAATCTGTAGTGTATATTGCTTCAGCAAATTAAAACTAGATGAAAACAGTTTCATCCATGTTTAATCTGCAGTGTACATGTCTAACTGAGATGAAAATAGCATGTTGTATGTGTTGGATGCCCTTGATGAGGAGAGCCACCCCACTAGACCTTACCGTCTCCTGACCATCATCACTACCAGAAGTTGGTTTCATCCACCGTCTCCTCACCATCAACATTGTGGGTTTAATCAACTTGATTTAGTTTAATCATTGGTTTGGTATGTTCCATTGATATGTACTTCTCCATAGGTACCGCCTATAAATGTAATATATTTGCAAACCAGATTGCGCTAATGTGATAATCCACAACAAGTCATTCCAGCTACATTGATTTTCTGAAACAACTCAGTGACCATATAGGTATTAAGAAGTGTTTGAGGGTTCTGGACTAGGTGCAATGCGTATCTACTAACAATATTGCGTCTTTTTTGTATTCGAATATGGAGATTTAGAATTTTTTTGGAAAGATAGTCGAGAACAAACTGATGAGTAACTGATGGAGATGCAACAAAAATTAGAGCTTCTACTAATAGGCTCACTTGTTTGCATCTCTTGTTGGTCCTAATTTTAACGAATATGAGACTAATAGCATGATATTATTGGATGAAACTGGTTTCCTTATGCATTACATTGTTTGCTAAATGTGATTCACTCCAACTATGGTTGGAATGTTCCATAATTTAGTCACCCTTAATGTGACTGAGTTTCTATGGCCTTGCAGTGACGTGTGGAATCTTATAGTGTATGTTAATACAGGGGCTTAAATTCGTTACTAAAATGTTTGGATTGTTACTAAAATGTTTGGAGTGTATGTCAGAAACTCCTTGTCTATTATAGATATCAGCGTAAATTCATTCATCTTGTATCTGAGTGACGACTTTGTTTCTTCAGACCATGTTAATATCTGCTTGTTTGCTTCTGAATCTGAGATGCCATTATTGTTGTGTCATCAAAGCTGAGATGCATGAACTGGGTTTCATCTAGCTCTAATATATAGGATGTAACTGGTTTTCATCTGATACCTGCAGAAACTGGTTTTCATCCATCTTTAAAGATAGGATGTAGTTGATTTTCATCCATCTTTAAAATAGATTTAACTGGTTTCGATTTAAATTGTTGCATGAAGCAATAGCAAGAAGGGTGTTGGTGCTGAAAGAAGAACCAAGAATAGGCATGATGTGAATGTGGGTAGTGAATCAAGCACAAGGAATATGGATGATGTGAATGTGGATGGCGAAATTGATGAAGAAAAGTTGAGTGAAAAGACGAGGGTACCCAAATATACCTCAATCTAAAACTTTTCCACCTATAAGTCCTTTTCCGAAAGTGATTGTCTATGGACTGAGTCGAGACAATACAACTAATCGGTTCACACTTCGTGTGATCATCTATGGATACGAGATCGAGACAATATAACAACGAAGTATGTTTACTTGATAAAAGGTTCGGATTTAACCAAACACAATAGGATTGCTATCAAGTAAATAGGAATTAACGTTTGTGTAATTTACTTTAAATTATAATAACAACAATTATAATTGCGGAAAATAAAAGTAAATGATACAGCAATATTTTGTTAACGAGGAAACCGAAAATGCATAAAAACCCCGGGACCTTGTCCAGAATTGAATACTCCCAGGATTAAGCCACTATACAAAATCTAAACCAACTTCGTATAGTCGAGACCAAGCAACTAAACTTGTAGTTCACCTAGTTCCCTCTGTATCCCTGCGCCTCCAACTTGCAATAAGTCACGCACTTGGAACAATTCCTTTGGTTCGTATTCCAAACAGTAAAGGAACAACAAATCTGTTCAACTCTTTTCAATCAACGTGATATGAGTTTGACAAAAGGCTCTTCCGTTTATCCCAATATAAACTCCTTTGTCAGGTCCTTAGATCTATAATCACTAAATGCACATTACTAATTATTATTTTCTAAAGATATGCATTTAATTGCTGGAAATTAAATAGCATATAAAAACTAAGAAACCTTCTTAATCAAAAGATTCTCAATTTATTTCGATCCTTGGATTCTCCTTTAGCTATAAAGGAATATCTTTGAACAATTAATGATAAGAGTTACTGCAGCTATTAAGGAATATCTTTGAAAAATTAATGATAAGAGTTACTGCACATGTTCAAAGTATGTCGACATCTTTACTTTGCAAGTCCTTTTTCATACTTACAATCTTGGAAACGATTTTCCACACTTCCAAACGAATTTAGAATTGGTTCATCTGACTTCCAAGAACTATGTGATTGCTTATCCTATCAAATAACCAATCATGGGTTTCACGGTTCTACCAAAACAAGTTTGGTTCTACCTCCATGTGAGTACTGTGCATAGTCACGCTAGTTACCAAAACTCGGTTGACTAGGTACTAGGATCGGTTCCCCACATACTTATGGTAACTACCTGTATTTGGTGCACATGTCCATAGGATCGGTTCCCCCAAAACTACAAACTTGTTGCGCATGTTCATAGGATCGGTTCCCACATCTACTAAAAACGTGTTGCACCTCTTAAAAGAATCGAATCCCCTCTTGTAAATTTGTTGCACCTCTTACTAGGATCGGTTCTCAAATGGCTAGATAAAAGTTGCTATTTACAAGGCATCGATCATACCATCTTGAGTGATTACTTAAGATCGGTTTCACTAATAAAAGTCATACCAATACATAAGTCAGGCCTTGTGAATAGTTTTACCAAGATACATAAACAAGTTTATGAGCGGTTATACTAAACACACATATTGGTAATTCAAAATAGATTTTCAATGAATAAAAATACCAATAAGCCTAGCGATTTCCCTTTCGATTCACAAAACGAGTTTATGAACTTACTTCCTTTAAACGAATGTAAAACATTGTTTCCTAGGATGAAATCTTCACTCATACCCATACATAATCACAATAGCATTCATATGATCATGTCGATGTCTTATGAATAAAGTTTAATGGTTAAGCAATAAACCTCGTATTGTATTCCTTAATACTATGTCTAACTAGAGTATCATACATAGCTTTGTAGTTATGTTTTCAATATGCACGACTTGAAAGATACGTTAGGGAATGAAACAGTTCAAGTCAAATATTACTAACCTCAAGAGGAAGGATGATGTTGTCGTTGTAGCTCCATACTTCTTCACATTCTTCAAGTCTTCATGTAATACTTGTAAGTCTCATATCCTAACACTTTCAAGCTAACCTATACGAAGTGGACTCTAGTATATAATCAAGCGACTCTTTAAATGAGTTTTGATTCACTAAAATATGACAACCAAACTTGACATGCCAACACTTGGTAGGTTCAACCGAGCTATGCTCTAACAATTTGTTAAAGTGCTATATTCTCGTAGAAGTATACAAGAACACAATTGAAGCAAAATCGGTTTAATTCACTCGAATCAATTCATGAACATTATAACCACGTTTTGCAAAAAAAAAAATGCATTCCTTAATATATAAATGTATTAGTTCAAGAGCCAACCGATTTTAGAACTTTAACCACTCAAGTATGCAAACGAGTACGCATACTTTAGTAGCCGGTCTGAGTTTTGGTTCGCCAGTATGCGAACGGGTACGCATACTTAAGTACACTTCCAAAACCAAGCAGAAATTCCCGGACCTATACCTTACGCAAGTATGTGTACAAGTATGTGTACTTTGTATACGAAATTTCACAACTACAAGTACGCATACGGGTATGCATACTTTAGTTCCGGTCATGGATCACATACATGCAAGAATGCACACTATGTTTATAATCCAATGATGGTTAAGTATTCTAAACTCTATTTCAATCATTGAAACTTTCTTAGAGGATGACAATAGCCGTTTTCACACACTATTAGCATCAAAGCAGTGTTCAAGATATTGAAATAATCATAACGAAACATTCCAAGCCTATATGAAATGATTGTATCACACAAACCATGTAAGATGTTACTCGGCGATTTTCACATGATCATCTTTTGACTTTCGTCAAGAATATAAGATGAAATTGGTTGAAGCGAAAGCTTACCAACACATATTCCGAGAAATATGTAAGCAAGTTAATCTCAGCTCGAAATCTCAAATGTGTATAATCGAAAACCATAAACGACCTTTGTCTCAATATAGGAGATAGAGCATAAATAGACTTTCCAAGTGATATATGAGTTTTAGTCTCCACATACCTTTTGTTGATGAAGTTCCACAAGCTCGCCTTAGTAGTTCTTCGTCTTCATTTGATGAACGTCGTGAAGTCTAATGCTCAACTACACAATCTATCCTAGTCCGAGACATTACTATAAGTAGACTAGAAATCAATACTTAATAGTTTTGATCACTAACATTGACAAACAAGCTTGAGATAGCAACGCTTGCGAGTTCGACCGAGCAGTGCTCTAACAATCTCCCCCTTTGTCAATTTTAGTGACAAAACTATCAATACATATGGATTACAAAATAAATAGACTTTGTAGCTTCTCATCCAAATGCTTGATCTCCTTGGTTCTTCAACATTACTCGAAATCTTCGTCACTTCCAAGTACTCCAATGATTCCAAATGTGTTCAATTCCGCATCATTGTTGTTGAAGATCCGTAGCTATAACAATGAGAAAACAGTTGCTCTCAATCATTGTTATACAATATCATAGTATCATTTTACAGAATCAAAGTCCAATTGTATCATGACTTTGACAACAATACTATGGTGATATGTATCACTCCCTCTTAGTCAATACTTCATCTCAACATGAAAACCACTCCCCCTTACATAATGCTCCGTAAACCATATGTATTTGTAGTGTTAACTACACATTAATTCTCTCCCTTTTTGTCAATATAAATTGGCAAAGGTAAGAAAACTAGTGGGATCCTCATGAAATTTTCACAGAGATACTTCATGACCAAACGAGAACAACATATCAACTTGTTTAGATGCCATCAAATAGCTGAAACTAAATGCATTCATCAAGGAGTTTATAAAGATACAAGATAACCCCTACAATATTCCACAGCCGCACTCCCCACAAAGATTTGGCAATTAAGCACAAGTTCAATTAAGAACTCTCCCCCATAAAATGTCTTTCCCGAAAGAAAAACAAGAGCGACCTTACTTTTACGTGAAAAGAAGGATTTCTTTGGACATTAACAAATCACATAAGAATATGAATTTGTATCCAAAAATCTCAATTGAATTAACCACAAGGAAAATGATCAATTCAATTGGTCATGCTCAACATAAGAAAACTTACGGAGCAACACAGTATATGCACAAAGATGTGGATCAGGGAAAGACTAATACTGCGGAATAATCAATGATTCATTATATTCTTCATCACTATTTGCACAATGACATATAATAGACTTAATCTTTGTAAACAAAAGTTTATCCTTTCTTCCATCAATATTTGCATAATGACATAAAAGGCTTAACTTTTGTAGTCAAAAGTTCATTCTATCTTTTATCAATACTTTCATACTGACATATAATAGAGATAACTTTTGAATAAGTACATCTGTACTTCTTATGTTTTTCATATTTAGCAATTTTAATTGAAAGACAGAATCATTCAAGGCTAAAATACCATAAAAGTTATTACAACCATTAATGTCAATATAAGAATTTTAACAGATAAAGCAAGTAACAGAATCACTAGAGTAGAGATCAATCACTTCTCCCATAATAGTCTCTTGCAATTTCATAAAATTTCTCGATTAGATCTGGATGTTCTGCTTCAGCATACTCCATCTGCTCTTTCATGCAATCAACTTCATCTTGAAGGAGAACAAGTTCAGAGTTTGCAGTTGCAGAAGTACTTGCTGGGGCACTGGTTGAAGATTGCTTCATCTTTTTGATGCTAGCCTTACTCAGAACCTTTGGACCACCAATCTCAGATCCAAAAGGAGTGATGTTAAAGTGACTACAAATACTCGTGATGAGGCAAGGAAAGCCTGGAGTTTTATTTGAAGTCTGTTTCACACTTATCATCTGATTAACAATAAGTCCACAGAAATCAATGTCTCTCCCTTCAACAATATAACAGACCAATTCATCAAGAGACTTGGTCCATAGATTGTTGTCAATAATGCTTGGCATCATGTTGGCCACAATAAGTTTTGCAGCAACTTTGAGAAACAACCCAGCGTCACAAACATTAATCGTGCCATCTCTCCGAGAAACATATCTATTAAAGAGACGATTTGACATCACTTGTGGAGTCAATCTTTCATTTTCAGGAGGAGGAAATCGAGCACTACCAATATGAGTTAAATTCAACAGGTAAGCAATAAAATGACGATCCACAGTGAAAGTTGAAAAGACGAGGGTACTCAAATACACCACAATCTTTTTATTTGATCACAACCTATTCAATCTCTACCATGTATAAACCTCTTGGAGCAACAATCACTCAAGGAATATTTCAACACGGTGTCCACTTGAAATAGGGTTAGTCCGGACTGGCCTAACAATGTGAGAATATCAAAGTCAAGTGGAGAAATCCAATACACTTTGTGTGATTGTCTATGGATATGAAATCGAGACAATACTACAACAAAGTGCTCACTTGATAATAGTATGGTATAACCGAAACCTTATAAGATAAATATCAAGTGCCTAGTTAACGTACAAGTGTATTTACTTTAATTATAATATAAACACAATTATAATGCGGAAATAAAGTAAAGCATACGCCAGAATTTTGTTAACGAGGAAAACTACAATCTTGTAGAAAAACCCCGGGACCTTGTCCAGTTTTGAATACTCAATGAATTAAGACGCTACAAAAAGTAAACCTGCAACTTCGTGTAGACAATACTAAGTAAACTAAAATCCTAGTTACCCAGCTTCAGCAGTATTCTTGTTTTGATAATATCTAGCAGAACCGAAGTTCTCAATAGATATTTGATACTAGAAATCCTAGCAGAACAGGCGTTCTCTTTAGGACTAAATATAATATATCTTCTTAAAGGTTCACAATAACTTCTTCTACCAATCTTTAAACTGGAAAGACAAGATTCCTTTGGATCTCATTCCAAATAGTAAAGGATAAAAATGTTTCGTAACCAAACTCACTTTATAATCACAATACCAAAATATATGATAAAAGTACAGTTACGGATCTTCTATTTTAATACCCGTTATCAGATCCGCAGTTCCTCGGTTACTAGATCAAACAAGACAATGATTACCGAAATAATCAATCTTGATTACAAGATTTATGATAAAATCACAAACAACTTGTTGATCTAAAAAAGGCTTATGTTTATCGAAAATAAACAACCTTTTAATCCCGGAAAATCAAGTCACAGAAAGTTACACCAAGATCAAAACACAAGAATAAAAGTCTTCAAATCTTCAAAGTCTTCAATCTTCGATTTAATCTTCAAAGTAACAACCTGCAAAAACAAACTTGATTCCTTATTGATTTGTCGCACAGAACAGAGTCTGTTAACAATGGAAAATCAATGAATCTATCTTACGGATCTAGAAAAACTTAGATCCGTAGAAACGTTAAATCTTTGATCTAGTTTGAGTGAGCCTTATATCAGAAGAGAAGGTTCCCAAGAATAAACAAACTAGGTGCAATCAAAGATTCAACAACCGTTAGTCAATCAAATCAATAATCGAAAACTAAAATAACAATGCAATCATCTAGTTTCCCACCAACGGTACTCGTAGAGCTTCTTGATCCCACAGAAGTCTTTAAACGAGCAGTCGTAAGAGATTTCGCCCAATTAGGGTACTTTCCTCTCCGGATAGACGACTCCACCAGTAACAAAACAAAAGAGTAGTTTTGCTTGCTCTTAGGATAGTTTGCTCGAAATGCAAACTTAGGTATTTATAGACCAAGGATGTTTGGACACCAAGGAATTACCAAAACCAAATATTCTCAAGATATGCAATAAATGCCCAAATCGGTTTTCATAATTCCTGGAAATGCTCTGTCCAATATCTTCCGAAATCTTACTATAAAATCTCCAGTTAGTAAATGCACATTACCAATTTTTATTCTCCAGAGATATGCGTTTAATTGCTGGTAATTAAAAGCATATAAAATTAATAACCTTAATTAAATGATTCTTAATTTATTTCGGTCAGGGATCTCCTTGAGTTATTAAGGAATATCTTTGAACAATAAAAGATAAGAATTACTGAACATGTTCAAAGTATGTCGACATCTTTTTCTTTGTAAATCCTTTTTCATATTTACAATCTTAGAACCGATTTACCACACTTCCAAACGAGTTTAGAATTGGTTCATTTGATTTCCAAGAACTATGTGATTGATCAAATATCAAATCAACAATCATGGGTTTACGGTTCTACCAAACACAAGGATCGGTTCTACCTCCATATGGTTACTGGGACCGGTTACATCAGTTACCAGGATCGATTACATCAATTACCAGGATCGATTACATCAATTACCAGGACCGATTACCATATTCTCATGGTATTACTTGTGATCGGTCACACCAGTTACTAGGATCGGTTACACCAATTACTAGGACCGGTTACACCAATTACAAGGATCGATTACACAACTCTTTTGTGATTGGTCACACCAATTACTAGGATCGGTTACACCAATTACTAGGACCGGTCACACCAATTACAAATATCGATCATACCATCTTAGGTGATTACTTAGGATCGGTTACACTAATAAAAGTCATACCAATACATAAGTCAGGCACTATGAATAGTTTTACCAAGATATTTAACAGATTATGATTGGTTCTACTAATCCACACATATTGGTAATCCAAATATATGCAATGAATAACAATACCAATAAGTTCCCTTTCGATTAACAACACAAGTTTATGAAGGTACTTCCTTTAAACAAATGCAAGCATTGTTTCCTAGGATGAAATCTTCACCTTTACCCATACACATAATCACAATAGCATTCATATGATTATGTCGATGTCTTATATACGAAGTTCAAAAGATAAGCGTTATACTTCGTATTATAATTCCTTAATACTATGTTTAACTAGAGTATAATCATTCACAGCTTCGCAGTTATGTTTTCAATATAGCATGACTTGAAAGATACATTAGGAATGAAACAGTTCAAGTCAAAATATTACTAACCTCAAGAGGAAGGATGATGTCGTCGATGTAGCTCTTTACTTCTTCATATTCTTCAAGTCTTCGAGTAATACTTGTATGTCTTATATCCTAGTCTTTCTAGTTTAACCTATACGAAATTGACTCTAATACATAATCAAGCGACTCTTTAAATGAGTTTTGATTCACTAAAATATGACAACCAAACTTGACATACCAACGCTTGGTGGGTTCAACCGAGCAATGCTCTAACAAAAGTAATACCTCCTACCATAGTCTTGAACATACAATTGGCTGGGTCTTTATCATGAATGTTAGCATAAAACTGTGCAGTCATATCAATATGAGCAGTTCATAATGGCTTGTGAATGATGCCCCAGGAGTGATTTTTGAAAAAAATCAGTTAAACCATCTACCTCGATTTCTGACTCATCATAGTATCTTTTAAAAATTGGTTGTTTGTTTATATACTCCAAATAGAGGACACGAGCAGCAGGGTTAATGAACCTTGAACAGATATTGGGGTCGTAGAAGGAATTATTCCCAGCTTGACCACTTGAACTCCCGACATGACTAGTTCTCCTATGTGCCATTGTTGAAAATGAATTCTCAAGGAAGAGTTTAGAAACTTACTTGGTTCGTGAACATTAGTTAATGGTGGAATTCCAAAACGTTGACAGAAGCAAAAACAGTTCTTGTCCCAACGTACACGAGCTTCTCCTGAGTTTAATGAATAAAACTAAACACAATATGGTGATGAAATGAATTGAAGGAAAGGGAGTGTTCGTGAACCGGTGGTTTTTTTTCTTCGTACACGAACAGAAGAGATGAAGGAGAGGGAGAAGAAAACGAAGAGGTTTTTCCTTCTTTTATTGTGTCAAACGGTGGACCAGAGTCGGTTCAAGTACGTTCTGGAACAAGATTCAAACCCGTATGGAACAGGGTTCAAAGTGAGTGAAACGTACATATGCGAATTAGGACCCGTTTGGTAAGGTACTAAATAAGGAATTTGGAGTAACAACTCAACAAATGTTTTCTTGAGAATTTTCGTATGGTCAAAATGACCAACCAAAATTATGCACACCATGACACCCAGAAAGAGTTTCTTTCCAACAACTCTTACAACTTCCAGTATTGAGAGAAACCCAAAAAACTGTTTTTATAAGTTTTTCAAAGAACTTAAAAACACAAGATAAATTGTGTTCCTGATTTCTTCGTTTCTGACTTATAACATACAGTTTATGAAGATAGTCTTTAGTAATGTGAAGGGAAACTCTTTTGACAAAAAGAGACGTCCTAACTTCTTCATAAACGAAGATAATACTGCTATCTTGATGAGAAGTATCATAAATTGGACAATGAATTGATTCATGCTTTGAAGTGATACAATCGAATGACCGAGATTTAAGCTCCTCTGGTAATTCGTTTAGTTTGTTATAACTCATTGGATTACACATAGGAGGAGCACTGCTCTCAATAATTAGTAAATCAATATCAAACTCAGCATGAATATTATTCAACCTTGATTTAGCCTGTCAAGAGATTCTTGTTCATTCTGGAGATATAGATCAACATCAGAAGATAAGCTTTCAAGTTTCTTTTCAATTCTTGAAAAAACTTCAAGGGATTTTAAACCTGGTGGGGGTTTAGATAAAATTTCTTCAATAGATAAAATCAGTCATGGAAAAGAATTCTGCAATCCCTGGTTCTGGTCGTGCAATTATTAAGATAACACTTCTGTCCATATTCAGATCGCTACAAACACAGACTTATGAGGTCTTTAATGTGTTTGCCTTCTCTAATACCAATTGAAAAAGAGGGGGTACAACAACCACACCCAATATTTCGTTCGGCAATCTGAATAGACAAACTCCAATATACTTTCAAGAGAATCAACTGGACAGTCAGACTCAATCTATAGAAAAGTATATCAAGGAGTTTTATATCTCTATTTCTCAATTTAATCCGCAATCAGCAAATAGGAATTTGCGAGCCCGATTGAATATAAGAGAAATAACTTGAACGGTACCAAAGACCAATGTTCAAGGATCAATCAATTTCAATCAACAACCAAAGGTTGGATTTACCAATTGATCGATACAACGCACAACCTGTGATATTTCTATTATATAACAAAATATAATGCGGAAAAGAAATAACACAGACACCAGAAGTTTTGTTAACGAGGAAACCGCAAATGCAGAAAAACCATGGGACCTAGTCCAGCTTTGAACACCACACTGTATTAAGCCGCTACAGACACTAGCCTACTACCAATGAGCTTCGGACTGGACTGTAGTTGAACCCTAATCAATCTCACACTGATTCAAGGTACAGTTGCGCTCCTTACGTCTCTGATCCCAGCAGGATAATACGCACTTGATTCCCTTAGCTGATCTCACCCACAACCAAGAGTTGCTACGACCCAAAGTCGAAGACTTGATAAACAAATCTGTCTCATACAGAAAATTCTATAGGAATAGATAAATCTGTCTCCCACATAAATACCTACGAGTTTTTTTACGTCTTTTGATAAATCAAGGTGAACAGGAACCAATTGATATACCGGACTTATATTCGCGAAGAATATCAAAGAAATATCAATCACCTCATAATAATCTTAATCGTATGGTAGCGAAACAAGATATTGTGGAATCACAAACGATGAGACGAAGATGTTTGTGACTACTTTTTATCTTGCCTATCGGAGATTAAATCTCGAGCCAATCTTAAAGAAGATAATAATCAAACACGATAGAAACATCAAGATCAGATCACACAACTATAGAGAAAATAGTTGGGTCTGGCTTCATAATCCCAATGAAGTCTTTAAGTCGTTAACCTACAGGGTTTCGTGAAAAACCTAAGGTTAAAGGAGAATCAACCTTAGCTTATACAACTAGTATCACACATGAGGTGTGAGGATTAGGTTTCCCAGTTGCTAGAGTTATCCTTTATATAGTTATAAAATCAGGGTTTGCAATCTAAGTTACCTTGGTAACAAAGCATTCAATATTCACCGTTAGATGAAAATGTGATTAGATTCAAGCTAATATATTTCAACCGTTAAATCGAACTTAGCTTGTTATACACAAATGAAATGTACCCTCATTTAGGTTTAGTAACCGTACCTAAACGTGTACACCATGTTGGATCAACCGTAGTTAACCGAGGTTAGCTATATGAACACTCTCATATCAACCTTATTCATCTTAACCATAACTAGTTCAAATGACTCAAATGAAACTTGTTAAAGAGTTGTTAAATTGCTATATTCTCATAGAAGTATACAAGAACACAATTGAAGCAAAATCGGTTTGATCCACTCGAATTAATTCATGAACATTATAGCCACGGTGTTCAAAGAATGCATTCCTTAATATATAAATGTATTAGTTCATGAGCCAACCAATTTTAGAACTTTAACCACTCAAGTATGCAAACGGGTACACATACTTAAGTAGCCGGTCTGAGTTTGGGTTCGCCAGTATGCGAACGGGTACGCATACTTAAGTACACTTCCAAAACCCAGCAGAAATTCCCAGACCTATACCTTACGCAAGTATATATGTGTACCGGTATGTGTACCGGTATGTGTACTTGGTACACGGAATTTCACAACTACAAGTACGCATACGGGTATGCATACTTTAGTTCCGGTCATGGATCACATACATGCAAGAATGCACACTATGTTTATAATCCAATGATGGTTAAGTATTCTAAACTCTATTTCAATCATTGAAACTTTCTTAGAGGATGACAATAGCCGTTTTCACACACTATTAGCATCAAAGTAATTTACAAGATATTAAAATAATCATAACGAAACATTCCAAGCCTACATCAAATGATTGTATCACACAAATCATGTAAGATGTTACTCGGCGATTTTCACATGATCATCTTTTGACTTTCGTCAAGAATATAAGATGAACTTGGTTGAAGCGAAAGCTTACCAACACATATTCCGAGAAATATGTAAGCAAGTTAATCTCAGCTCGAAATCTCAAATGTGTATAATCGAAAACCATAAACGACCTTTGTCTCAATATAGGAGATAGAGCATAAATAGACTTTCCAAGTGATAGATGAGTTTTAGTCTCCACATACCTTTTGTTGATGAAGTTCCACAAGCTCGCCTTAGTAGTTCTTCGTCTTCATTTGATGAACGCTGTGAAGTTTAATTCTCAACTACATAATCTATCCTAGTCCGAGACATTATTATAAGTAGACTAGAAATCAATACTTATAGTTTTGATCATTAACATTGACAAACAAGGTTAAGATAGCAAGGGTTGCGAGTTCGACCGAGCAGTGCTCTAACAACCCTGATTTGAAAGACTATATAAGGGAGAACTCTAGCAACTGGAAAACCTAATCCTAGCACTTTCTTGCGTCCTAGTTGCAAACTAGAGTCGATTCTCCTTTAACCTAGGTTTTTACAAAACCATATTATCTTAACGACTTGAAGACTTCATTTGGGATTCGTGAATCCAGATCCAACTATTTTCTCTGTAGTTACGTATTCTGATCTTACTTTTTCTATTATGTCGAGTACTATCTTCTCTAAGATTTGCTCGAGATTTATCTCCGATAGGTAGGATATAAAAAGTAATCACAACAGTTCTTCATCTCAGACTCTTGTGATTCCGCAATAACTTTTTCTGTTAATCATTTGGGTTATTGTGAGGTGATTGATATTTCTAGGCTGCTCTTTGGGAGTATAAGACCAGATTATCAATTAGTTCTTGTTCACCCTTATTTATCAAAAGGTTGAACAAAAACTGAATAAACAATAGACATACCTATGGGATACAAATTTGTTTATAAGTCTTCAACTTTGGGTCGTAGTAAGTCTTAGTTGTGGGTGAGATCAGGTAAGGGAATGAAGTGCGCAAAATCCAGCGTGGTTCTAGAGGCGTAAGGAACGCGACTGTACCTTAATCAGTGTGAGACTTGGTTAGGGCTCAACTACATTCCAGTCCGAAGTTAACTTGTTGTAGGCTAGTGTCCGTAGCGGCCTAATACAGTGTGGTGTTCAAAGATGGACTACGTCCTGAGGTTTTTCTGCATTTGCGGTTTCATCTTTAACAAAAATTTTTGTGTATGTGTTATTTCTTTTCCACATTATATTTGTTTATATAATTGAAATATCACAGGTTGTGCGTAGTTTAATCATTGGATATATCCGACCTTGATTGTTGTATAGAACTTGATTGACACTTGGGCATTGGTCTTTGGTACCGTCTAAGTTATTTCTCATATCAATCAGGCTCACGGATTTCTATCTAATTGATTTGCTGATTGCATTGAGAAATAGAGATAAAGCTCTTTGATATCTTTCTTGATTGAGCTCACTTTTAAGTGGGTGCTCTCGGAATTATATTAGAGTTTAGTCCATATAGATTGCCGAACGAATTATTGGGTGTGGTTCCTCCGCTTTTTCAATTGGTATCAGAGAAGGCAAACACGCTAAGACCTCACAAGTCTGTGTTTGTAGCAATCTGACTCTATGGACAGAAGTGCAATCTCAATAAACGGACCGCAAGTCTTTGATGGCTCTAATTACTTATGGTGGAAAATTGTTATGCGTGCCTTTCTACAAGCTCGTGAATCATGGGTTCGTGTTGTTAATGGTTATATCCCCTTAAAAGACGAGGGTACCCAAATATACCTCAATCTAAAACTTTTCCACTTATAAGTCCTTTCTCCGAAAGTGATTGTCTATGGACTGAGTCGAGACAATACAACTAATCATTTCACACTTCATGTGGTCGTCTATGGATACGAGATCGAGACAATACGACAACAAGATAACTTGTGTGATTGACTATGGATACCAGATCGAGACAATATAACAACGAAGTATGATTACTTGATAATAAGTTTGGACTTAACCAAACACAATAGGATTGCTATCAAGTAAATAGGAATTAACGTTTGTGTATTTTACTTCTAATTATAATAAAAATAATTATAATTGCGGAAATAGAAAAGTAAAAGACACAACAAGATTTTGTTAACGAGGAAACCGCAAATGTAGAAAAACCCCGGGACCTTTTCCAGAATTGAATACTCTAAGGATTAAGCCGTTATACAAAATCTAAACCAACTTCGTATGGTTGAGACCAAGCAACTAAACCTATAGTTCACCTAGTTCCGTCTGTATCCCTGCGCCTCCAACTTGTAAAAAGTCACGCACTTGGAACAATTCCTTTGGTTCGTATTCCAAATAGTAAAGGAATAACAAATCTGTTCGGTAACAACTCTTTTCAAACAACGTGATATGAGTTTGACAAAAGGCTCTTCCGTTTATCCCAATAAACTCCTTTGTCGGATTCTTAGATCAATCTACTCAACAACTACCAAAGTAATTATTTAGACTATGCAATCAATAATATTAATCACAAAGATATGTATTGATGCCGATCTACACAACTAATCAATCAAGATTATCACAAAGATAAACCGATTATAGTTGGATCCCCAGCCGATTAAGTTTTGTGCACACCAAAGATTATGAACTCAAATAAGAAATCATCTTTTTCTTAAAATTTTCTTAGATCTTCAATAAACACCTGCACAAAAACAACTTGAATCTCTTGTGATCAATCACACACAGAACGGAATCTATTAACGATGGATTATGACAAGACGTCTTTAGATCTACAACCATTCTAAATATCCCCGTCGATGCTTCGATCTAGTTTGAGTGAATCTTATATCAGAAGAGAAGATTCTCAAGCATAAACAAACTAGGTGCGATCAAAGTTCAACAACCATTAGTCAATCAAATCAATCGAAAACTAATAATAAACTGTAATTATCTAGTTTCCCACCAACGGTACTCGTAGAGCTTCCCAATCCCAAAGAAGTCTTTAAAACGAGCGGTCGTAAGAGATTTCGCCTAATTTGGATACTTTCCTCTCCGAATAGACGGCTCCACCAGTAACAACACAACTAGGTAGTTTTGCTGGATCTAAGGATTAGTTTGCTTGAAATGCAAATTTCAATATTTATAGACCAAAGAAGTTTTGACACCAAGGAATTTCCAAAACCAAAATATTCTCAAGATATGCAATATATTTCCAAATTCGGTTTTCATAATTCCTGGAAATGCTCTGTCAAAATATTGACCGAAATCTCAGTAGAAAATCTCCAATTAGTAAATGCACATTATCAATTTTATTTTCTAAAGATATGCATTTTAGTTGCTGGAAATTAAAAGCATATAAAACTAAAAACCTTAATTAAAAGATTCTCAATTTATTTCGATCCGGGATTCTCCTTTAGTTATTAAGGAATATCTTTGAACAATAAAAGATAAGAATTACTGCACATGTTCAAAGTATGACGACATCTTTACTTTGTAAATCATTTTTCATATTTACAATCTTGGAACCGATTTGCCACACTTCCAAACAAGTTTAGAATTGGTTCATCTGACATCCAAGAACTATGTGATTGATTATCCTATCAAATCACCAATCATGGGTTTAACGGTTCTACCAAAACAATTTTCGGTTCTACCTCCATGTGGGTACTAGGATCAGTCACACTAGTTACCAAAAGTTGGTTGACTAGGTACTGGAATCGGTTACCACATATTTATGGTATTTAACTTATAATCGGTTGCACAAGTCATAGGATCGGTTACCAATTACTAAGACTTGTTGCACCTCTTACAAGGATCGATTCCACATACTCTTGATCGGTTGCACCTCTTACTAGGATCGGTTCCCCAATGTATAGAGTTGGTCATACCAATTACAAAATATCGATCATACCATCTCAGGTGATTACTTAAGATCGGTTTCACTAATAAAAGTCATACCAATACAAAAGTCAGGCATTGTGAATAGTTTTACCAAGATACATAAACAAGTTATGAGCGGTTATACTAAACACACATATTGGTAATCCAAAGATTTGCAATGAATAACAATACCAATAAGCTTAGCGATTTCCCTTTCGATTCACAAAACAAGTTTATGAATTGTACTTCCTTTAAACGAATGTAAAAAATTGTTTCCTAGGACGAAATCTTCACCCATACCCATACATAATCACAATAGCATTCATACGATTATGTCGATGTCTTATATACGAAGTTCAAAAGATAGACGTTATACTTCGTATTGTAATTCCTTAATACTATGTCTAACTATAGTATAATCATTCACAGCTTCGCAGTTATGTATTGTATTCAATATGCACGACTTGAAAGATACGTTAGGAATGAAACAGTTCAAGTCAAATATTACTAACCTCAAGAGGAAGGATGATGTCGTCGAAGTAGCTCTTTACTTCTTCACATTCTTCAAGTCTTCATGTAATACTTGTAAGTCTCATATCCTAGTAACTTTCTAGCTAACCTATACAAAGTTTACTCTAGTAAATAATCAAGCGACTCTTTAAATGAGTTTTGATTCACTAAAATATGACAACCAAACTTGACATACCAACGCTTGGTGGGTTCAACCGATCTATGCTCTAACATCCTCCAATGGTTACAGTAGACGGTATAACTGTTGCAAAGGATATTGGTGAGTATGAAGATTTCGAGATTCTTGCTGCAAAGAAAAATTATGACGGATTAAATGCTCTCATCCATTCCATTGCCCCAGATCTTCAGCACCATGTGACTACGTGCACCCGGTCTAAAGATACTTGGGATATCTTAAAACCTTATTTGAAGCGAATACCTCTGAAAATAAAGCTAGGCTTCAAAACCTAAATTATGATTGGGAAAACCTTCGTATGGCGGATGAATATTTATTTGATGAGTTTAATCACAAAGTGTCTGAAATTGTTAATGCATCTTTTGCGTTGGGTAAGACTATTCCTGAAAAGGACACTGTGATGAAAATTCTCAGATCGTTGCCAGCTAGATACAATTCTAAGAAACATGCAATCGTTGAGGGAAATAACCTTGAAACACCTTCCAGAAACACTCTTGTTGGAAAGTTAAAGATCTTTGATCATGAGCATATATCCAAAACTGGAAAGGATATTGCTTTCAAAGCACAAAAGAAAACTAAACTTGATAAAAGTAAAAGTGTTGGCAACTCTGTGGTTGATCCTATTGAGACTGATTTATCAAATGAATATCTTGACAACTCAGTCTCTCTGATCACAAGACAGTTTAGAGATCTTCTTTTGAAGAGAAGTAAACGGTTGACCAGAGATAAACCTAGATCATCAGTTAAACCTCATGATCGTGTCCCTCCTAAAAACAGGGACACTGCCGACTCTGATGATGAGGATATGCCAAAGTGCTTCAAGTATAAAGGTTATGGTCATTTTGCTAATGAGTGTTCAAATCGTAGAAAATACACTGGGATCAAAGGTCTTGCTGCAACTCTTGATGAAATGTCTGATCACTATGATTCAAATGAAGATGAAAAATCAAGTGTAGCACTCCTTGGATAAAATATTAATTTTGATAATTGTAGCAATACCTACATCAATCTTGATATTCTTTCTGGATAAACTTCTTCAACCGCATTGGAGGATGAAATGGATTTTACTCTTGCTACTGAAAATTCTATCTCACATATTTCAGGTACTTCACTTTGTTTATCAGCATGTTCAGCTATGGTGCCTGAGCCGTCCTCCACTTTGACATGTTCTTATTGTACTCTTAAGGGTCATGAACTCTCTAATTGTTTCAAGTACAAATATAAAGTAAGATATGTCAACAAATTGCAACAAAGAGCAAATCGATTAGCTAACAAGCACAAACTTTTTCTAAAGACGAATCCATCCGAGGTATGCAAATGTAACTCTTCACCTAAGAAGTTGATTTCTAAAGTAAAAGTTAGATCTCTACAGAAAAGAACTAGGTCTAAACAACCTATGAAAAATGATGCTAAGAATTCCGTACAGGAATCACATGGTGGACAGATTATTGTTCACCCCAACACAGTCTAATTGTGTTGAAGGTGCATCTTATCTCATGTGCCCGAATTCAAAGAGACAAGAGTTGTACACAATCGGGTTTTAGGATCAGAAAATATTTTGTTTATTTTTCTTTTCTGGATTTTTATTGTTCTTTTCATATCCTCAAACGGTATTGAAAAGGTTTTACCCCGTTTATTTATCAAAAGGGGGTTAAAATCGACATTTCTACCCTTTTTAGAGATGTGTGTGTTGATCGAACGTGAATCCTGCTTACTCTGTATATAGGTTCCCTAACCCTACATTACTTTTTCCTTCCCTAAAAACTATTTTTATCAAAGATTGCTTGTGGAGCTAGGTTTGTGTATTTCTTTCACAATCCCATATTTTAATGGAGACTCCAAGCATCATTTCTTCTGATGGAAAAGATGTTAATATGATTGTTAAGCCATCAATCATAAAGTAAAAAGTAAAATCCCATTCTTCTACAACTTTAAAGAGATTAAGGAATAATATGAAGAAACCACGGGCTAACACCTCAAATCTTCAGAAGTTTTCTTGTGTTCTTGAAGAGTTAAAAGAAACAAGGATGGAGATTCAATAATTTAAGGCTATTATTCTAAGATCTCTTGAAATTCAGAAGGTTCTGGTTCGGCAACAGTCAAGAAGGTTTGTTGGAATTGACTCCTTTCTTCTCGAACCTTATGTTCCAATGTCTGTTGACGACAAGAAGTTCGGGGACGATAAATATTTTTTCAAGAATCTTAATATCTAGGAAACTTCTTATAGGAATTTATTCTTATGTTTTAAGAAGGATAACTAGGGTTTGGAATAGAAAATATTGTGATTACACATATCTATTTCAACGTGTTAGAGCCTTGCTTGGTTGAACTCGCAAGCGTTGCTATCTCAATCTTGTTGTCAAGTTTAGTTGCCAAAACTGTAAGTCTTAATTTCTAGTCTACTTATAGCTAAGTCTCGGACTACAATAGAAAGTGTAGTTGAGCTCTAGACTCCACGACGTTAGTCATGCAAAGACAAAGAACTACTTAAGGAACTGGTGGATCTTCATCGACAAAAAGGTATGTGGAGACTTGAACTTATCTATCACTCAAAAGTCTATCTACTCTATCTCCTATCTTGAGACAAAAGTCGTATTGCTATATAGACTTCGATTATACACATTTGCTATTTCGAGCCGAGTTTATCTCGCTTATCTATTTCTATAAATATGTGTTGGTAAGCTTTCTCTTTGGCCAAGTTCATCTTTACAAGTGACGAAAGTCATGTTGATTATTTCAATATCTTGAAAATTGCTTTGATGAAAAATAGTGTGTGAATAACCTCTATTTAACATCCTCTAAGAATGTTTCAATGGTTGAAATAAAGAGTTTAGAACATGTAACCATCTTTGGATATAAGCATATAATGTGTTCGCGCATTAGTGTATAAGTCCAAAACCGGGAACCAAATGTATGCATACTTGTGTGTGTACTAAATGGTTGATGGAAACTGGGTAAGTATACGTACCCGTACGCATACTGGCGGAAGTTCACGTCCGTGAATTTATGCTGAGTTTGGAAATCAAAACTAACTCAATCCGGTTACCTAAGTATGCGTACCCGTATGCATGCTGGCGGAAAATTCACGTCCGTGAATTTCTCTTGAGTTTGGAAACCAAAACAAACTCAAATCCGGTTACTTTAGTACGCATACCCGTACGCATACTTAAGTGTGTTACTTTCTATAATTGGTTTGTTCATGAACTAAAACATTTATATATTAAGGAATGTAATTTGCAAACCATGGCTATAATGTTCATGAATCGATTCGAGTGAATCAAAACCAATTTTGCTTCGATTGTGTCTTGTATACTTCTATAAGATCTAAGCAATTGAAAAACTCTCGAACTAGTTCATTTGAGTCATTTGGACTAGTTATGGTGAAGATGAATAAGGTTGATATGAAAGTGCTCATATGGCTAACCATTGGTTAACTACTGTTGAACAAACTAGGTGTACACGTTTAGGTACGGTTACTCAAACCTAAATGACGTATATTTCATTTGTGTATAACAAGCTAAGTTCGATCTAACGGTTGAAAGATATTAGCTTGAATCTAATCAGGTTTTCATCTAATGGTGAATATTGAATGCTTTGTTACCAAGATAACTTAGATTGCAAACCCTGATTTGGAGACTATATAAAGGAGAACTCTAGCAACTGGGAAACCTAATCTCCACATCTCCTGTGTGATACTAGTTATGTAAGCTAAAGTCGATTCTCCTTTAACCTTAGGTTCCTATCGAGACCCTGTAGGTTAACGACTTAAAGACTTCATTGGGATTGTGAAGCCAGACCCAACTATTTTCTCTGTAGTTGCGTGATATGATCTTACCGTTTCTATCGTGATTGAGTGCAATCGTAAGAATTGCTTGAGATTAATTTCTCCGATAGGCAAGATAGAAAAGTAGTCACAAACATATTCGTCTGATCGTTTGTGATTCCACAATATCTTGTTTCGCTAGTCGATTAAGATTATTGAGAGGTGATTGATAATTCTAGGTTGTTCTTCAGGAATATAAGTTCGGGTTATCAATTGGTTCCTGTTCACCTTGATTTATCAAAAGACGTAACAAAACTCGTAGGTATTTCCGTGGGAGACAGATTTATCTATTCTTGTAGACTTTTATGTGTGATACAGATTTGTTTATTAAAGTCTTCGATTTTGGGTCGTAGAAACTCTTAGTTGTGGGTGAGATCAGCTAAGGGAATCAAGTGCGTAGTATCCTGCTGGGATCAGAGACGTAAGGAACGCAACTGTACCTTGAATCAGTATGAGATTGATTGTGGTTCAACTACAGTCCAGACCGAAGTTTTTTTGTAGTA
The DNA here is from genome assembly GCA_023531105.1 of Papaver atlanticum. Taxonomy (NCBI): domain Eukaryota; kingdom Viridiplantae; phylum Streptophyta; class Magnoliopsida; order Ranunculales; family Papaveraceae; genus Papaver; species Papaver atlanticum. The sequence goes on from JAJJMB010000011.1 coordinate 361,056, forward strand.
GGCTAGTGTCTGTAGCGGCTTAATACAGTGTGGTGTTTATTCTGGACTAAGTCCCGGGGTTTTTATTCATTTGCGATTTCCTCGTTAACAAAACTTATTGTGTCTGTGTTATTTCTTTTCCGCATTATATTTTGTTATATAATAGAAATATCACAGGTTGTGCGTAAGTTAAATCAATTGGGAATCCAACCTTTGGTTGCTGATTGAAATTGATTGATCCTTGAACATTGATCTTTGGTACCGTTCAAGTTTATTTCTCTTGTATTCAATCAGACTCGCAAATTCCTATTTATTTGATTGCGGATTGAACTGAGAAATTTAGATATAACTCTTTGATATACTTTTTATTAAGATTGAGTCTGGCTGTCTAGTTGATTCTCTTAAAATTATATTGGAGTTAGTCCATACAGATTGCTAAGTGAAATATTGGGTGAGGTTGTTAGACCCACGCTTTTTCCATTGGTATCATAGCAGGCAAACACGTTTACAGACCTTATAAGTCTGTGTTTGTAAGCGATCTGACTATATGGAAAGTAATGTCTCTGATAAACGCATCACCAGAAACAAAAGTTCTGTTTCGACAATGTCTATTAAAGAGAAAGATTCGTCAATCTCAAATATGGACGAACCTAGTGTTCTAACGAGACAGATACACATTGACATGTGTTATCCCGATTACTCTTCAAAAGAGTCTATCTCTGTTTATGAAAGGGAATCAGCTGAAGAGAGTAAACTGATTCTAAATCTTGTTAGAATCCAAGCTGATAGATTTAATCGGTTGAAAAACAATGTCAATGCTCTTCTTGGTATAGTAAGAGACTAAGACTACTATGACTCTAAAGGAAAAGCTCCTTGCAAAGAAAATACTGAAGTTCAGTCTTCATGTTTCCTACTCGAGGCGAGCCTCAAAAAGGATGCTTTGGAAATAGAACATCGCTTGCGTAAACTCTCGATTCAAGGATGTTCCAAAAGGTCTACTATACCATCTACTTCTATCACAGTTGAAAGAGTTCCAGTTCCAGAAGTAAAATCAGAATCCCTTTCTATTGGAAAAGATGTGCTTACTGCCTCCTCTAATTAAGGAAGTTCCACATCATATGGAAGGAAGAAATCTCCAAAGACGATGTTAAGACTGTTCTGTCTAGTCACTCAGGTGATCAAAAAATGTGTCTCTTTTGTGATTCAAAAGGACATGTTGAACAAAAGAGGAAAACAAGGTTGAATGACAATTCTATTGTTCGTCTTCAACACACCTTAGATTTAATTCTTAAAGGTGTAACTGACATTCATATGTCTAGACCAATTGGTTTCACTACACACCCTGTGTACCCTACCAGGAAAGTCAGTCCGATGTGTTTCTCAAATGTTCAAATACAAAGCAGTCTTCCTATACCAATTCGTTCAAGAAGAACTAATGGGTCTTCTTCAATCAAAAAGGGAGATAATGTTGTTAATGATGTGAAAAAGGTATCAGAAGAAGACAAAAATAGAGAGATGGAAGACAATCTAAAAAGGATAATCAAAGAATATAAAGAGATTATTAACAGGCTGTCAATTCCCTCTTGTCGTTACTCTTCAGGTATACTATGCACCATACTTTGATGATAGCAAATTTTATGGTAACTTTTCGCATCATAACGGTTTTCCTTCAAAACCCAGGAGAAAGAGGTTTAACCGAAAACAACGTTCATTTGATGAGCTCAAGGCTCATACTTGTGCTAATTGATCACAAGGTTGAAACCTGACTCACAAAACACCTGGTTGAGTGAGATATGGTCAGGTATACTTGATGGCGAAGTGTGTCTTGATTCTCTGACTATTTTCTTATCGTTCCTAGCCGGATAATTTTACAAGCATGTTTGCACAAGTATTTGCATCTTGTTTTAACGAATTTTTTCTTATTTTGAAATTTTGTTTTGTCAAATTGCTACTCTTGTGCTCTAAATTGTTTCTCTCTGAAGATATAAAATTTATTGAGCCAATAAGTCTAGTGATATTTTTCACGTAGCAAAATTTCTGTCTTGTCGCAAAAAATGCAATCTTTTGCGTGTTTTTGTTTTTGGGACAAGTTGTGTTCGTATGGGTACCCGTGTTACTGTCACGAATCAATCTTGGAAAACCTAAAAGTTACCTTCCCTTAGAAACCATTTAAATACCAAACCTTTGAGTCACGTATGCATACTCTGGGTTGTTTTGTGTTTTGACAAGAATGTCTTCACCTTCTCGCTCTGGTATTTTCGCAAGAGGATTTCTTGATAAAGGTATTGGTTTCGAGTCCAAAGGGAGGAAGAAAAGAACCCTAGTAGAAGATGATCACCCTAGTAGAATATGATCATTCTAATGCCTCATGTTACTATGCCTATACACATCAGTATATTGAGAATGAGGATATGGTTTCTGCTGAAGTGGTTCATGATTTTCTTAAATACTTTGAGGATTTTGAAATGTCTAGTTGATTTTAGTTCGTATTCGGTTTTGGTGGTTTAGGAGTTTATCTTTGTTTATTAGCTTGTTGATCTTATTTTTTCTAGGAAAACTTCTTATGAGAATTTATTCTTGTGTTTTAAGAAGGATAACTAGGGTTTGGAATAGCCATTATTGTGATCACACATAGCTATGTCCAACGTTTTCATCTTCAATGTTTTTAGATTTATTTATTTAAATTCTAAAGTTGGTTTGGAAGATGATTTTGCAGTATTAATCTTTATGGTTTTATATATTGCAATTTGTAATGAGATATGTGTATTTACGTCTGTGAACTATGATTGTCCCATACATGGTTAAAAGTTAAGTCTTTCATATGTCGATATGCATGTATTGATAAAAGAATGAATGAACTTTTGACAAACAAAAGATAAGCCTTTTATGTCATTATGCAAATATTGATGGAAGAAAGGATGAGCTTTTATTTACAAAGATTAAGTCTGTTGTATGTCATTGTGCAAATAGTGATGAAAGATAGAATGAATCTTTGTTTATTCCGCAATATTGATCTTCCCTGATCCATATTTTTATGTATATACCGTGCGGCTCCGTAAGTTTTCTTATGTTAAGCATTTTCCAATTATATTAATCATGGGTTCTCTTGTGATTTATTTAGTTGAGTATTCCGGTTGAACTAATCATGGGTTCACTTGTGGTTAATTCAATTGAGTATTTTGGATACAAATTCATATTTTTATGAGATTTGTTAATGTCCAAAGAAATCTTTCTTTTCTTGTGAAAGTAAGGTCGCTCTTGTTGTTCTTTTGGGAATGACATTTTATGGGGGAGAGTTCTTAATTGAACTTGTGCTTAATTTTCAAATCTTTGTGGGGAGTGCAGCTGTGGAATATTATAGGGGTTATCTTGTATCTTTATAAACTCCTTGATGAATGCATTTAGTTTCGGCTATATGATTGCATCTAAAAAGTTGATATGTGTTTTCTTTTGGTCATGAAGTGTCTCTATGGAAATTTCATAAGGATCCCACTAATTTTCGTACCTTTGCCAATTTTATTGACAAAAAGGGGGAGAATTAATGTGTAGTTCACACTACAAATACATATGGTTTTCGGATCATTATGTAAGGGGGAGTGGTTTTCATGTTAGATGAAGTATTGACTAAGGGGGAGTGATACATATCACTATAATATTGTTGTCAAAGTTGTGATACAATTGAACTTTGATGATGTGTAATAATACTATGACACTGTGTAACAATGATTGAGAGCTTTTGTTTTCTCATTGTTATGGCTACGGATCTTCAACAACGGTGACGCTGATTTGAATATCTTTGGAATCATTGGAGTACTTGGAAGTGACGAATATTTCGAGTAATGTTGAAGAACCAAGGATATCATGCATGTGGAAGAGAAGCTGCAAAGTTTATTTATTTTGTATTCCATATGTATTGATAGTTTTGTCACTAAAATTGACAAAGGGGGAGATTGTTAGAGCATTGCTAGGTCGAACTCGCAAGCGTTGCTATCTCAAGCTTGTTGTCAAGTTTAGTTGCCAAAACTATAAGTCTTGATTTCTAGGCTACTTATAGCTAAGTCTCGGACTAGGATAGAAAGTGTAGTTGAGCTCTAGACTCCACGTCGTTCATCATGCAAATACGAAGAACTACTCAAGGAACTGGTGGATCTTTATCGACAAAAAGGTATGTGGAGACTTGAACTTATCTATCACTCAAAAGTCTATCTACTCTATCTCCTATCTTGAGACAAAAGTCGTATTGCTATATAGACTTCGATTATACACATTTGCTATTTCGAGCCGAGTTTATCTCGCTTATCTATTTCTCGAAATATGTGTTGGTAAGCTTTCGCTTTGGCCAAGTTCATCTTTACAAGTGACGAAAGTCATGTTGATTATTTCAATAGCTTGAAAATTGCTTTGATGAAAAATAGTGTGTGAATAACCTCTATTTAACATCCTCTAAGAATGTTTCAATGGTTGAAATAAAGAGTTTAGAACATGTAACCATATTTGGATAGAAGCATATAATGTGTTCACGCATTAGTGTATAAGTCCAAAACCGGGAACAAAATGTATGCATACTTGTGTGTATACTAAATGGTTGATGGAGACTGGGTAAGTATGCGTACCCGTACGCATACTGGCGGAAGTTCACATCCGTGAAATTCTGCTGAGTTTGGAAATCAAAACCAACTCAATCTGGTTACCTAAGTATGCATACCCGTACGCATACTGGCGGAAAGTTCACGTCCGTGAATTTCTGCTGAGTTTGGAAACCAAAACAAACTCAAATATGGTTACTTAAGTACGCATACCCGTACACATACTTAAGTGTGTTACTCTCTAAAATTGGTTTGTTCATGAACTAAAACATTTATATATTAAGGAATGCAATTTGCAAACCGTGACTATAATGTTCATGAATCGATTCGAGTGAATCAAAACCGATTTTTCTTTGATTGTGTCTTGTATACTTCTATAGGATCTAAGCAATTGAATAACTTTCGAACTAGTTCATTTGAGTCATTTGTACTAGTTATGGTGAAGATGAATAAGGTTGATATGAAAGTGCTCATATGGCTAACCATTAGTTAACTACTGTTGAACCAACTAGGTGTACACGTTTAGGTACGGTTACTCAAACCTATATGACGTATATTTCATTTGTGTATAACAAGCTAAGTTCGATCTAATGGTTGAAAGATATTAGCTTGAATCTAATCAGGTTTTCATCTAACGGTGAATATTGAATGCTTTGTTACCAAGATAACTTAGATTGGAAACCCTGATTTTGAGACTATATAAAGGAGAACTCTAGTAACTGGGAAACCTAATCCCAACACCTCATGTGTGATACTGGTTGTGTAAGCTAGAGTCGATTCTCCTTTAACCTTAGGTTTCTATCGAGACCCTGTAGGTTAACGACTTAAAGACTTCATTGGGATTGTGAAGCCAGACCCAACTATTTTCTCTATAGTTGCGTGATCTGATCTTGCCGTTTCTATCGTGATTGAGTGCAATCGTAAGATTGGCTTGAGATTAATTTCTCCGATAGGCAAGATAAAAAAGTAGTCACAAACATCTTCGTCTCATCGTTTTTGATTCCATAATATCTTGTTTCGCTAGTCGATTAAGATTATTGTGAGGTGATTGATAATTCTAGGTTGTTCTTCGGGAATATAAGTCCGGGTTATCGATTGGTTCATGTTAACCTTGATTTATCAAAAGACGGAACAAAACTCGTAGGTATTTCTGTGGGAGACAGATTTATCTATTCTTGTAGACTTTTATGTGTGATACAGATTTGTTTATTAAAGTCTTCGATTTTGGGTCGTAACAACTTTTAGTTGTGGGTGAGATCAGCTAAGGGAATCAAGTGCGTAGTATCCTGCTGGGATCAGTGACGTAAGGAGCGAAACTGTACCTTGAATCGGTGTGAGATTGATTGGGGTTCAACTACAGTCCAGACCGAAGTTAGTTTGTAGTAGGCTAGTGTCTGTAACGGCTTAATACAGTGTGGTGTTCTATATGGACTAGGTCCCGGGGTTTTTCCTTCATATGAGGTTTCCTCGTTAACAAAACTTATGGTGTCTATGTTATTTCTTTTTCGCATTATATTTTGTTATATAATAGAAATATCACAGGTTGTGCGTAAGTTCAATCAATTTGGAATCCAACCTTTGGTTGTTGATTGAAATTGATTGATCCTTGAACATTTGTCTTTGGTACCGTTCAAGTTTATTTCTTTTGTATTCAATCAGACTCGCAAATTCCTATTTGTTTGATTGCGAATTGAATTGAGAAATTGAGATATAACTCTTTGATACACTTTTTATTAAGATTGAGTCTGACTGTTTAGTTGATTCTCTTAAAAGTATATTAGAGTTAGTCCATACAGATTGCTAAGCGAAATATTAGGTGAGGTTATTAGACCCCCGCTTTTTCACAACGATTCTCATCTTTTAATGTTTTTAGATTTATTTATTTAAATTCTAAGTTATTTGGAAGATGATTTTGCAGTATTAATATTTATTGGTTTTATATATTGCAAAAATATTTTATGGGATATGTTGTGTTTACGTCCGTGAACTATGATTATCTCAAAAGCTAAGTCTATTATGTCTTTATGCAAATATTGATAAAAGATAGAATGAACTTTTGAAAAATTCCGCAGTATTGATCTTTTCCTGATCCACTTTTATGTGAAAATACTGTATGGTTCCATAAGTTTTCTTATGTTGAGCGTGTCTGATTAAATTAATCAATAAGGTCTCTTGTAGTTAATTTATTCGAGTTTACTGGATACAAATCCATGTGATTTGTTAACGTTCAAAGAAATCCTTCTTTTCTTGTAAAAGTAAGGTTGCTCATTTGTTCTTTCAGGAATGACATATTATGGGGGAGAGTTCTTAATTTAACTTGTGCTGCCTAATCTTTGTGGGGAGTGCGACGTTGTAATATTATAGGAGTTATCTTATATCTTTATAAACTCCTTGATGAATAAACTAAGTTTCGACTATGTGAAATCATCGAAACAAAGTTGATATGTTCTCTTTTAGTCTTGAATTATCTCTTTGAGAATTTCATTATGATCCAGTAGTTTTCGTACCTTTTCCAATTTATATTGACAAAAAGGGGGAGAATTATTTGGTAGTTCACACTACATACATATGGTTTACGGATCATTATGTAAGGGGGAGTGGTTTTCATTGTGAGTGTAGCTCCCCCAAAGCTAGCAGATGACTATCTAAGAGATTAACTAAATAAAGAGGCACTAAGGATCTAAATCTTATACTTAAGCATTCAATTAAGAAATCTGCTACAACACTTAACCCAAAAACTAGCCTCGCTCTGAAATATATATATACAAGAACTCCTCTCAAATGATACTTATATACAATAGGCATTTGGTTTACAAATAGAATATACAACATAATAAATATAGCCGGAGTTAACCAACTAACGGACTCAACTCCTCGAAGCTTCCGCTGCGCAACCCTGATCTGTCTCTGAAATTGAAAGTGGGAATGGGTGAGCACATCATCCCTAAAAGGGGTGCCCAGTAGAAATAACATTTAAATTTCAAGTAATCACTTAAATGATTTGAAAAACAATACATGCTTTTCCTAAACATTAAAAGACAACCAAGTCACAAAAATAATCAATCATGTATATGGAACTAACTCATTCGTCAAACAATGTATAATATTTGTGCTAACCACACTCATTAGGTAATATTGCGGTGTATCGCCCTAGCCATAGTGCATAAAAGCTGAAAGTAAGTAGGTATAAATGAAGGAGCTGTATCCTATATACCACAGATGGGAATTCTTATTTCTCGAGCATTCAAAAGGAAATTCTTATTTCCCAAACATTCATAAAGACAAACAAAGCATTACAATTCCTTTCCAAGAAATGGAAAGAGTAAAAGAATCAACAGTACTTTCGGAATTTTAAATAAAACAATGCATGGAATACACAATCAGACAATGCATGAATTTGTTAAACATAAACTTTTGTAAAAGAAAACAACAATAATCACAAAAGAATTAAATGTAAGTTCCCACCTCTTTTGATGACAAGTCACGCCAACCTCGAGATCCACGATCCACTGGTTCATCCTTTGAATCGATCGTTGTTAAATAGACTAACTGTTAATCATACAAGCACTCTAAGAGTTTAGCCAAAAGGCTCACACAAGGCTCATAACATAAATTCATCCAAGTTCCAGTTATAAGCTAAGTGAACTATCCAATGGTTCCAAACCCATTTATGGTTCTACACCTTTTATTTATCTATCCTTAACATATCTAAGGTTTACTAATTCAATTAGGTTGGTTCCATAGTCCATTAACTAAGTCTTATGACTATCTACAACTTTGTAGAAGGAACCAAAGGTCAATTCGGACCATAAAGGTCCAATTCATGTTCATTAGGAAAACTGGCTATAAGCCCAAGTTCACTAAGCAAACCCATTAACTAAGGTCCAGTCCATCTAAGTCAACTAACTGTCTCTAACGGTCAAACTGACGGTCACAAGTCAACTAAAAGTCAACATCTAAGTCTAGGTCAAAGTCAAAGGTCAGTCAGGTCTTGGTCTACTGAGTCAAACCGACTCAATTCTGGTTAACAAGGGTAACTCGACTCAGTCAGATTAACTGAGTCAGGAACACAAAATCAGTCAGACATCTGACTGACAAAACAACACAAGGCCTAAGCTATTACATCTTCAATTCCTACAACATATCCTTCTTCTTTATCGATTAAACTACAATTCAAATATAGTAAACAAACTTCAAATTCTATTTACAAACAAAGGCTATGCCTACCTGCAATGGAAGCTTTAAGCAACATCTAATTCAACTTAATCAACACAGCTACTAAACTGAATCACCACCACTTACACCTGAACTCCACAGTTCAGCTTCAACTTCATACTCTCACCACTAACAGTGTAATACCCATTTCTTCTTCATCATCATAACCAATTCCATTTATTTCAATAACTCCTCCCACAGCACCACATAGCCATTCATTTGTTCAACTCCATCACTACATCCAATAACTCAATCATCTCCATATCTGCAGTTCAACCTAGTAGCTCGGAACAAAGGCTTCAATACTAGCAGCAACACAATTTCTCAACTCAGTTTCAACAACAACATTAGCTTCACCAAACCAACAACTGCAACTCTATTCAATACACATCATTCTCTGCCATATCATCCATTTTATAAAACCTTCACCACCACAAACTCTAATTTATATCACCATTGAATATAACAACTTCCTCAATTAATTCTATAAGCAGCAATCACCACAACCAAACAATAATCCTGTATATACCAACTCCTTACAACTCTGCATAGACTTAAACTACAACGACAGATCAAACACATACCCACCATATTGGTTTCAATTCATATCTCATTAAGAAAGAACGCGCGATTGGGGGATATCAAAACTAATTGGGGGATATAAATTACTTCCCCTAACCAATAGTGTCTGCTAAGGGGTGTTTTTGGGGGAAAAAATACTAAAATACCCTTCCCTCAAAATAAAAATCAAAAAATTTAAAATCAAAAAACAAAATCATATCCCCCAATTTCCATCTTCACTTCTTCTTAATCTCTTTTAGGGTTAGGGCTTTGAAACCTAAATATTCCCCATTCCCTTTCAAATTCTCTTCTCCTTCTCTGCCGGTTCCTCACTTTGAAAACATTTTTTTTTACATTCGGAAGTGATGAAGACCATGCCGGTAGTGATGAAGGCCATGCCGGAAGTGATGAAGACCATGCCGATAGTGATGAAGACCATACCGGAAGTGATGAAGACCATGCCGGTAGTGATGAAGACAATGTCGGAAATATTATTTTTTTACATCGCCGAAAGTGATGAAAACCATGCCGGAATTGATGAAGACCATGCCGGAAAATGCTGCCGGCATGCTTGGTATCTAACATTCAATGCCATAACTAAATGCCGGCATGCTCGATAGAAATCTATCAATGCCGGTAGTCAAGTGAAAAAAAAAATCAATTTTATGGATACTTTGCATCATGTGCCGGCAAAGAAATTTAAGCAACTTACTATGCCGTTAGTAGTACCGGCATGCTCGAGAATTAACTAATTGTACCGGCAGCCGGGAGGGACTACCCCCCCCCCCCCCCCCCCCGGACCCCCTGGAAAACATCTATGAAAATTTCCAACAAATGCCGGCATGGAAGAACGATCGACAACAACGCCGACACACTGTGTTGGTGTGCCGGCATTGATACAACTATGAATACCATGCCAGCTTGAATTTCAAAATAGGGGATAAGCTCGGTGCCGGCATGGACGTGGTATGAATACCATGCCGGTATTGCTGCTTCTTGCATTGTATTCATACCACGTCCATGCATCCACCAAGCTTTTTCATCTGCAAAAATGGTGGATTCAAAGAAAAAAAAAATCAAATTTTCAACCTCTTAGCAGCAATTCTCTCTTCATAATCATCCTCCATCTTCACCAAAAAAAGTTCCCTCTCAATTTTTTCCCCTCCTTCTACTCTCACCTCACTCACCCAAATACAAATAAAAATACACACTAATCATTTATCAAATAATCTATGAATTTACTAATTATAATTAATCACTAAACCTGATTAGTGAGGGGTAGATTAGGTATTAGGTAAAATACTTAGATAAGGGGTGACCCTGATTTGATATTTGGATCCGGTTTTTGTACTTTTCCTCTATCCCCAATTAGTTTTAGTATCCCCAATCACGCGTTCTAAAGAAACTCAAAATCCAATAATAAACTGAAACTAATTTTACTGGAAAGAACAATTACCTCAACTATGTATTACTCTGGCAATTGAATTCAATTTTCTTCTCCAATGGAATCAAATCATCAACTCCTCCCCAGACTAACAACAACCTCTCAATCCTTACTTGATTCACATAAACCCAAAAATAAACCACCAAATACTCTTTTCCTAATTTGAGTTCATAACATAACTCCAACACCTCATATCATCCATACCCAAAATCTTCAACACCATCACTGGTTCTCAGATAACCTTAAGATAATTCTCAATTCTCTGATTTCCAATTCAAGCTCGAGATATCAATTCAAGTCCTTAAATCAATTAAACCCAATCCTTTAGTTTCTCCTTGTTCACCTCTAATCGAAACCCCAAAGTCGAAACCCTAAATTAATGATTTCTTCAATTCCTCACCGAATCAACTTCAATACTTCATTTGAACATCTACTCATTGTTCTTGATCTAACCGTAGTTCCATATTTCATCTTCTAAATCTTCAGATTAAAACTGAATCTAAAAACCCTAATTCCGACTCTCTGATTCACTTTTCCATCGACTCTGAATCATCTATTCTAATCAACACCACCAGTAACAGTCGCTACTTGATCTGTATCATCTTCCCACGATGTCAAAACCACTATCTCTATTTCACAGATTCGTCTCAGAATCGAAGCAGAAGAAAACAGAGAAGATGAAAGAAGAAAGAAAAAGAATAATGAATAAGAAAGAAAAAAGAATGAGCTTATCTGCTCGATTCGCCAGGGGATAAGGCCGACTGAAAATACTGAGGCACCTAGCAACTTGGATATGGTCTGCCATAAAATCCATCAATGAAATAACTATTTTACCCTTCATGCTAATCTAATGATTTCTTTTTTGTCCGGTATCCGAATGACACGTTCAGTAGTCCATTCTGCCTAATTTTTCGAGACCTATTCAATGATACTAGTTTCGTATCTAGATCGTTGTTAGATTAATTACTATTAATTAAGGTTCATCTTTAATTAATCGAGTCGTTAGCAGTTAAATCGTCTCTTGACTATCATTAGACCAGTCAAATAGCGTTGACGAGCTTGAGGGTCTTTACAGTGAGATGGAAGTATTGACTAAAGGGGAGTGATACATATCACCATAGTATTATTTCAAAGTTTTGATGCAATTGGACTTTGATTCTATATAATAGTACTATGACATTGTATAACAATGATTGAGAACATATGTTTTCTTATTGTTATGGATACGGATCTTCAACAACAATGATGCTGAGTTGAACACGTTCAGAATCGCTTGAGTACTTGGAGTAGTGAAGAATTCAAGGAATATTGAAGAGCCAAGGAAATCAAGCATGATGGATGAGAAGCAACAAAGTTTATTTATTTTGTAATCCATATGTATTGATAGCTTTCTCACTAAAATTGACAAAAGGGGAGATTGTTGGAGCACTGCTCGGTCGAACTCGCAAGCGTTGCTATCTCAAGCTTGTTTGTCAATTTTAGTTAATCAAAATTATGTACTTGATTTCTAGTCTACTTATAGTTATGTCTCGGATTAAGATAGAATGTGTAGTTAAGCTTTAGACTTCATGGCGTTCACCAATTGAAGACGAAGATCTACTAAGGAGAGTTTGGAGGAACTTCATCAACAAAAGGTATGTTGATACTAAAATTTATCTATCACTCAGAAGTCTATTCTATTCCATCTTCTAATGAGACTAAGTCGTATAGCTATATAGACTTTTATATTATACACATTTGATATTTCGAGCCGAGTTTATTTCGCTTATCTATTTCTCAAAATATGTGTTGGAAGCTTTTTGCTTTAACTATGTTCATCGTATTCCTGACGAGTTCAGTTGGAAACAATCTATTTGTTGAAAACTAAATGTAAAGTCAAAAGATGATCATGTGGAAATTTCCTTGAAACATCTTACATGATTTGTGTGAGACAATCATTTGATGTCGACTTGGAAAGTTTCGTATTGATCATTCGATCACTTGAAATATACTTGAAGCTAATGGTTTGTGTGAGACAGCCATTGTCGTCTTCTAAGGATGTTTCAAAGATTGAAATGGGAGTTTAGAACAATTACCCATGTATTTATACAACACGGTATGCATACCTAGTATGCAAACTGTATTGGTATGATTCAGGTCCGTGAACCTTGTTTGCGTACCTATTATGCGAACGGTTTCACCTGAGTTAGGTACGGGACGGCTATTTGCGAACCGGGTTTGCAAACGGCTGGACAGTCCAAGGTCCGGAGCTGCTGTTCGCGTACCTGGTTGGCGAACACAGTGGTTAAGTTCTAAAATCGGTACTGTATGATTCTCATACTCATGAACTAAAACATTTATGAATTAAGGAATGCAATCTTTTCAAACTGTGGCTTAATATTCATGAATTGATTCTTGTATAAGTACGTGTACAATTAAGAATCAATCCGATTTTTTTTAAATTTGTTCATATATATTTCTATGAGATAGTGAACAATTGAACAACTCTATTTGAAGCACAATTAGATTCATTTTATTATCTTTCATAATTAATTGATCATCATATTTGATCTAGAAGTGTTAGATGAATATGGTTAAGACAAAGTGTTCATATGGCTAACTTCGGTTAACTGTTATTGAGCCAACTCAATATACACATTTAGGTACGGTTACTCATATCTAAATGAAGGTATATTTCATTTATGTGTAACAAGCTAAGACCATCTAATGGTGGAGATTTATTGCTTAATTATTAAGCAGACTTAGCTTGAATCTTAAATAAGGATTTCATCTAACGGTGAATATTGAATAATTTGTTACTAAGCTATCTTAGCTTTGATTGTAAGCAACCCTGATTTGAAAGACTATATAAGGGAGAACTATAGCAACTAGAAAACCTAATCCCGGCACTTTCATGTGTCCTAGTTGCAAACTAGAGTCGATTCTCTTTTAACCTAGGTTTTTCCAAAACCATATTAGGTTAACGACTTGAAGACTTCATTTTGGATTCGTGAAGCCATATCCAACTATTTTCTCTGTAGTTCCGTATTCTGATTTTACTTGTTCTATCGTGTTCAGTACTATCTTCTCTAAGATTTGCTCGAGATTTATCTTTGATAAGTAAGATATAAAAAATAATCACAACAGTTCTTCGTCTCAGACTCTAGTGATTTCGCAATAACTTTTAATGTTAATCAGTTGGGTTATTCTAAGGTGATTGATATTTCTAGGCTTCTCTTCATGAGTATAAGACCGGATTATCAATTGGTTCCTGTTCACCTTGATTTATCAAAAGACGGAACAAAAACCGAATAAACAATAGACATATTTTTTGGAGACAGATTTGTTTATAAATCTTCGACTTTGGTTCGTAGCAACTCTTAGTTGTGGGTGAGATCAGCCAAGGGAATCAAGTGCACAGAATCCAGCGTGGTTCTAGAGGCGTAAGGAACGCGACTGTACCTTAATCAGTGTGAGACTTAGTTAGGGATCAACTACATTCCAGCCCAAAGTTAACTTGTAGTAGGATAGTGTCTGTAGCGACTTAATACAGTATGGTGTTCAAAGCTGGACTAGGTCCCGGGTTTTTTCCGCACTTGCGGTTTCCTCGTTAGTCAAATTTCTGGTGTCTGTGTTATTTCTTTTCCGCATTATATTTGTTTATATAATTGAAATATCACAGGTTGTGCGTAGTTAAATCAGTTGATAAAACCGACCTTGATTATTGGATATAACTTGATTGACACTTGGGCATTGGTCTTTGGTACCGTCCAATTTATTTCTCATATCAATCAGGCTCACGGATTTCTATCTGTTTGATTTGCTGATTGCATTGAGAAATAGAGATAAAGCTATTTGATATCTTTCTTGATTGAGATCATTTTTAAGTTGGTGCTCTCATAATTATATTAGAGTTTAGTCCATAAAGATTGCCGAATGAATTATTGGGTGTGGTTGTGTTTTGGGGTAAAAATTGATTCTACTGTTTTTGGTAAATTTGGGTGTGTTGATGAGAAACGTATTCAAACCCTAAACAAATGCACTACACGGGAGTACTTTTAGATTAGATAGATCAATCTGTAAGACTCTGGCCTAAACCAAGAAATGGCCGTTCCAGATTAAATTCGGTCACAAAGTGAAGGAGAAGGGTTGATCTTAGGGAGGGAAGTGAAGAAGGTATTTGAGATCAGAATGTTGAATTATGAAGGTGTGGCTGTTTTTTGACTTGCATCAGAATATAGAACTGGCTTGCAGAATGTAAGCTATCAGTTCACAGTGTTTTCTGGATACTTGTGTTGATAACACTTGTCCTCTTGTTGAAATAGGTTGAAATCCTATTTATAAAAGTCATGTTCGAGCACCCCCTAATCTCTTAGGAAGTGGAGGTGATTAAGCAGTGGAGAAGTGGGGTTGTGTAAAAAGTGGTGATCACCACGTTTCCATTACGAGGGAAAACTGGTCACACTTTCACCCACTACTCTCATTGTTGTTAACCGTCCGTTCTTTCCTAACACGTTATCGTAATGGGCGCGTTGCATGACGCACGCTGTAAACCGCCAAACCAATACCCCAGTGAGCATACCCCCATTTGTGACATGTTTGATGTCTCGAGTAAGTGGGTCAAGTCGTGAGACTCGCCGCTAAAAGCAGCACATAGTGCTTTTAGGTCAAATAATAAATTATTTATGAAATCAATATTTATAAAACATCGCTTATAATCGATGTATATAAAGTATCGCTTTTAAACAAGCAGCTGAAAATAATCGATGTGAAGGAAGGATCGTTGTTTTAGAGCTCGTTTAAATTGGCCGCGAATTGAACGTCTTAAAAAAGTAGCATGACCGGCCACCTTTGGACGATCGTTTGAGAACCCTATGGGTGAACTACCACTTGGTCGATCGTTCCCTGTGGAGGAGGGATGGACAATGATCACAACGTTACCCTGTTGGACGTCTGAAAATAAATCTAAACCATCCGACTAGGCTAGCGAAGTTGGATGGACGAGATGATTTGCGGCAGTTTCCTACTGCCGTTGATTTAAATTAGGGTTTAGAAGCCGTGTGGCCAACCCTATTTTGGCAAATCGATTGAAAGTGTTGGGCGCTAGTTTGAGCAGGCCGATCGGCCATGTGCAAAGGTGGGTTGCCAGTGCACGTCGATATCTTTAGGGCCGCCTAAAATTGAATCTAAGCCACTCGATTTGGTCAGCGAAGATGGATGACTGTGATCAGTTTGCGACATTTGCATGTTGCCACAACGCAAACTAGGGTTTCCGCAATAGAGCGTTCACCCTACTTTTGGCAAACGGTTTGGTGTCCTCATGGCTTTCCGCAAGCAGGTTGATCGACCATGGGTGGAGTTGGTTCACCGGTGAACACATTAACACTTCTATATTTATTCGAAGGAAGATCTAAGCCGTCCAACTAGGCTAGCTAAGTTGGGCGGTCGTGATGTTCTTGAGACCGTTTTTGCCAGTCTTAGCTCGTTTGAGCTCATCTTTCAATAGCGTGATCACCCATGTTAGGGTTAGTGTTCAAAGGCGTTGCGGGTGTACTAGATGGAATTCGATCGGCCGGGATGCTAGTGGGCCCACCGGTGGTCATCATGATGATCGCCTAGTTCCGCTAGGAGTTGGCTAGGCTTGTTGAATTGTGTGGCCAAATCGTGTAGCCGTGATTGTTTTTTAAGACTGACCTGGACAGTCTAGATTTTCCTTAAGGAATTTAAACGCGTTGATTGTGCTAACTTTTAATTAAAAAGTGTGTCAACACGCCGATCTCTTTATCAGAGAGTGGTGTAGCCTACGCAAGTGTTTTCATGCAGATTTAAATACTGACACTTCGGGAGATTCGTGCTACTCTATTGCGAGTGAACATTAATCGTCATGTCATGCCAACATTGAAAGTTCAGCTGGGGAACATAGCATAGGAAAATACTAGGCATGTCAATGCATTAGCGAATAATGCCGGTGGAGAATAAAATTCACAGAATATTTGGGGTCATTGCTATATGCACCATTCTGGGTGAATTATATATATATATATACAAATATATTGAATTGCTCAATATATCTATGAGCGAAGAGGTTTATGCACTCATTGCTTTCAAATGGCCTTTGTTCCTTTGCAGGATGATAGCGCATTAAATACGGGGCTTTATGACTTTACCCTTGAACTAAAAACCACCATCAACAGGTTGTTATACCCCCGCTTTTTCAATTCACCTATTCAAAAGGACGAGACTTTGACTAGAGATACAATCGTTTTAGACGATGTAGTATTTCCTTTTGATAACTGTAGATGGTGAAATTTGGATAAGGGGCAAAAGTGTCATTTCAACCCTATAGACAGAATTCAACTCTCACAGGAGAGATTAAGACCTTGGCCCTCAAGGCATCCTTAGCCATGATTTCTAGTATACGTCCCCGCGAGACACTGCTGGTCACGTAGGTTCTGTAGAGCGTAAAACGTCCCCGACAGACTTATGAACCAGAACAGCCATAATTCCAGCATGTCTTCGAGAGACGCAGCTGATTGTGATGCCATGATTCCTAGTATACATCCTCAACGAGATACTGCTGGTCATGTAGGTTCTGTAGATGCGTAAATACGTCCCCGACGGACTTATGACCCAGAGCGGAGATTTGCATATCTCATGTAAGCACGACTCACCCTATTTGAGATCAAGGACTGATTCCTAGGACATCCCCGCGAGATACATGGTAGACGCATTTATGTGTCTATTTTCATCTCTTTTATGTATAGTGTTAGTACCCATTTTTGTACTAATTTTGGTATTTTATCCCTTGTAGGTGTTTTTGGAAAAATGGGCTTTTGCGGCGAATTTGGCTCGAAAAGTTGTTAAAGGCACCTGGGAGGACATTTGCTATTCGAACTCTCATTTTGGATAAGGGGTAACCCATTTCCAAGCAGCTGCTAAGCACAGACCGGGACTGGATAGGGGGAGGTCACATTTCTTCTCAAAATTTCAAAACAGAAAAAGGCGGGAAAATTTGTTTTCAAAGAACAGATTTTAGGGTTGGAATTATGGACGACTTTTAAGGAGATTCAAGGGCTGATTTTCGTTGGGTTAACCCTGTTAAGGATAGACAGGCTTGGTATGAGCTGTAGAATCGATAAAACAGGGATAAAGATCAAGTTTTTACGAAATAGAGAGTTTCATATATTCTCGGATATTTTGGTTGATAACTGGGAGTACCGGAGGATTTTACGTGATGTATTGAGTCCTTATTCAGTCTACTGGAGAGTTTGAAAACCAAGTTGACGCGTAGAGAAGATTAAACAGGGAAGAAAAATCCTGTAACTTGAGGAGAAAAGAAAACCGAGAATATTTGTGGATTAACTCGAGAGATTTTGGGTCTGGTGGCTATATATAGGTTGATTCGAGTCATAAAAGGGGTAACGAACAATTTGGGAGAGTTTGGAGAAGTTTAGAGCCTTAGAGAAGCGAAAAAAAATCAACTGGAGTCGAGTATAGAAACTTTTCTGCTGCTGCGAAGAAGAAGAACACGAAGAACATAAGACCCTCGGAGTCAGTTGCAGAGGCAGACTTATTTTCAGTGACAACGAGGTACGGTCGCATCTTCCTGCAGTCACCGAAGCCCTTGAGCAACAACTCCGACTTCTGTTTTAGACCTTCAGCAACTACAGAATCCGCTGCTTTAACACCTTTCTCCCTTTTAATCAACTTTTGAGCCATAAACATGAATTTTGAGATTATGATTAATATGAGGAGCTAAACCCCTTAGCCGAGGCGACGGAGGAAGCCATTGTTTCATGAAAAGTGGTATAATTCTATTTTAATTAATTTTTGCAATTTTTTATATGATTATTTGCATAGAACGAATATAGAAAAATTGATTTTTATTGAGTAGTTGTGAGTTGTTTTGATGGAACATGCTAGGTTTTAAAACTTTTGATGTTTCATGCTTTGTGATTACAACTATTACTTCAAAAATCTATTAGAGGCAAATATTAGAATCACTTTAAAGAAGAATATTGCATGAATATTGTTTAGAGTTTATCAATTAATTGGTCAATGGTGGAATCCAGAGTCTCGGTATTTTCTTTATATTTTTGATATAATTTATTTGAATTGTTGAGTTTAATTTAAGTCTAAAAAAAATCCTTCACAAGTTCGAGAATCGAATCCTATTACCACTATTTTTACTACAACTACAAAACACATCAATACACTGGTTATTCTGCCTCCGGGCCCTTTCGACAGACTCCTAGAACATCCTTTCAAGATACACTGGTTTTGTTGGCCCATCATATGGACACACAGTTGATTCCTAGCACATCTCTGCAAGATACGCTGGTCAAAGACAAGTGAGCCAAAGTCTCGCAGAGGCATTAATTGGGCGTACAAAGCCTTTTTCTATCTCAGGACGAGTCCCATCTGACCATAGAGAGATTCAGATCCGTTAAGAAAATCTTCGGAGAGATTTTGATCCGTCTGCAAAATCTCGGAGAGATTAAAATCTCTCTGCAAAATCACGGAGAGATTTTGATCCGTCTGCAAAATCTCGGAGAGATTTAAATCTCTCCGCAAAATCACAGAGAGATTCAAATCTCTCTGCAAAATCACGGAGAGATTGAAATCTCTTCGCAAAATCTCGAAGAGATTCAAATCTCTCCTCAAAATCTCGGAGAGATTCACGACACACGCCTTACCTAGGTATCGAGCCTATTTCTCAGCCTCTCAAACACACTCACGGCTAGTAAATTGAGCCTGAACTATACATGTCTATCCAAAAACGTGGATAAGCTCTCTTGAGCTCCGCATGCTCAACAAAGGGACCCACAAACATAATATGGTCTTCACATGACATATGTGACCGGTCATGGAGAGAGGGAGATCATCTTCAACTCCTCTCACACTCTGCACACGATTCCTGAGGAATTCCATGCCTTTTCACATGACTCATCCTAGTCATTCTCACAAATCAGAGAATATGTAACACCCCATGTTTTTAGCATGGCGCATGCTAAAAGGTGCGCCATGGCCCGAGATGAAGCTTCATCCAAAGCTTCCGTTGCGTAGGAAAAGAAACATTGGCCTTTGGCCAATGCGTTGACTATGGTCAGCCAACATGGCTTAACATCGGGTTGACAGTGGAAGTGAACAACCATCTTGGCCGGTTATTCAGAAATATATGGCAACGGCCATGAATAATAAAAGATGGAGTTGATGAATGATTTTTGGTCCCCCAATTTAAGTTATAAAAATGTCAAAATAACATATATAGGGAGGGGTAGTTGGTTGAAGGTGCATATGCGGACTATGCACCAAGTAAGCTTCATAGCTTTGCCGGAAGAGTATAAGTGATGCATAAGCCTCATTTATAGCTGCGTAACCTGGACAATGGAGCGTATTAAGCATGGGCATCACTTTTCCATGCCACAGACCAAGTATTCGTCACTTGGATGCATTTTGACGGAATGGCCTAATACGGACTAGGCCATTACCATTATTGCTTGGCCGCGGCCCTGCAAACGAGTTGGATTAAGTTGCTTGTCCCTTCGGGGATGAACTACGGTCTGTGCTTGATCCCTTTAGAGTAGGGAAGGGTACGTAGGCAGCCGCAATGAGTTGCAGCATTGCCGGTCCAACACTTTGTAGCTCATATCATCTATTTGAGAGATGATTGTGGAACATTGGCCTCTCATATCATCTAAGATCGGTAGCTCGACACAGGAGATGATTGTGGCCAAACTTGGTGAGACAAGTTGATGCAGATGAGCAAGTTATAGCCTATCTGGAGGCTAAAAACCCGATTGTCGTAATTTTGCTCAAGACGGGTTTAAATTTATTGGAAACGTCCCAACGATCAAGACGTGATCTATGTATCACGTTCTTGGGATTTTAGCAAAATCCATCGTTTAGGGCCTCAAAAGGCCATTTTTGCTTTCTTAATAAACCCTTTGCAGAACAGGGGTAAGTTGGAAAGGTGTGGAAGCTAAGTTAGCTGCATCATGCTCCACGAGCATGCTTGCAAGGGGAAATGGACGTGCATTTCCCTAGCTTAAAGGCCCGAATAGTAGCATCATCATGTCGCATCGTGGAAGTTATGGCCTGCGCGCCCAGGCGCTCAAGGCGTAATTTTCCGGTCCGTCACAGTTGGTATTAGAGCAAGTTCCGAGAAAACTCTAGGGACTTGTGCGGAATGGACTCGTCAAACGAGTATTGTTTCCTTCTAAAAGGAAATAAAGTTGGAGAGTAGGCCAACTTTTGCGCGGATGTCGACAACCGACCGATAGTGGGTTGGCAACTGGCCATCCTTTAATATTGGCAATTTGCCAATTTTTATCATCGGAAACTAGCCGATAGTGGGTTTGCAACTGGCCATCCTTTAAACTTGTTGATGTTGGCAATTGGGCGACTATTTTCTGTTGGCAATTAGCCATTTTTGGTGCTGGCAATTGGCCGGCTATTATATTCGGCAATTGGCCATTTCTGACGTTGGCAACTGGCCGACTATTACTTTAAGGATTCCTAAGTGGTGGTATGGGACGCCCCTTGGGAAACCTGTTTGAGATATCGTTTGGAAACTGGACAACTCGATATCCTCGGTAACGTGTGGGAACTTTTGGATCCTTGGGCAGGCGGTATGGGACGTTTGCTCAGAAGGTCTAAATTGATGTTCACGACGACTTGAAGAAGCGTGATTTCTGAGCATCTGGTATGGGACTTTTTCTCAGGAATAAAAACCGAAGGGATTGTCCACAATAACTTTTGTTTTGAATTTCGGGGACGAAATTCTTTAAAGGGGTGAATATTGTAACACCCCGTGTTTTTAGCATGGCGCATTCTTAAAGGTGCGCCATGGCCCGAGATGAAGCTTCATCCAAAGCTTCCGTTGCATAGGAAAAGGAACATTGGCCCTTGGCCAATGCGTTGACTATGGTCAGCCAACATGGCTGAACACCGGGTTGGCAGTGGGCAGCCAACATGGCTGAACATCGGGATGGCAGTGGCAGTGAGCAGCCATCGTGGCCGGTTATTCAGAAATATATGGCAACGGTCATGAATAGTAAAAGCGGGAGTTGATGGATGATTTTTGGTCCCCCAATTTAAGTTGTAAAAATTTCAAATTAACATATATAGGGAGGGGTAGTTGGTTGAAGGTGCATATGCGGACTATGCACCAAGTAAGCTTCATAGCTTAGCCAGAAGAGTATAAGTGATGCCTAAGCCTCATTTATAGCTGCGTAGCCTGGCCAATAGAGCGTATTAAGCATGGGCATCACTTTGCCATGCCGCAGACCAAGTATTCGTCACTTGGATGCATTTTGACGGAATTTCCTAATACGTACTAGGCCATTACCATTATTGCTTGGCCACGTCCCTGCAAACGAGTTGGATTAAGTTGCTTGTCCCTTCGGGGATGAACTATGGTATGTGCTTGATCCCTTTAGAGTAGGGAAGGGTACGTAGGCAGCCGCAATGAGTTGCAGCATTGCCGGTCAAGCACTTTGTCGCTCATATAATCTATTTGAGAGATGATTGCGGCACATTGGCCTCTCATATCATCTAAGATCAGTAGCTCGACACAGGAGATTATTGTTGCCAAACTTGGTGAGACAAGTTGACGTAGATGAGCAAGTTATAGCCTATCTGGAGGCAAAAAACCTGATTGTCATAATTTAGCTCAAGACGGGTCTAAATTGATTGGAAACGGCCCAACGATCAAGACGTGATCTATGTATCATGTTCTTGGGATTTTAGCCAAATCCATCGTTTAGGGCCTCAAAAGGCCGTTTTTGCTTTCTTAATAAACCTTTTGCAGAACAGGGGTAAGTTGGAACGGTGTGGAAGCTAAGTTAGCTGCATCATGCTTCACGAGCATGCTTGCAAGTGCAAATGGACGTGCATTTTCCAAGCTTCAAGGACCGAATCGTAGCATCATCATGTCGCATCGTGGAAGTTATGGCCTGCGCGCCCAGGCGCTCCAGGTGTAATTTTACGGTCCGTCACAGTTGGTATCAGAGAAAGTTCCGAGAATACTCTAGGGACATGTGCGGAGTGGACTCGTCAAACGAGTATGTTTTCCTTCTAAAAGGAAATAAAGTTGGATAGTAGGCCAACTTTTGCGCGGATGTCGGCAACCGGCCGATAGTGGGTTGGCAACTGGCCATCCTTTAATATTTACAATTTGCCAATTTTTATCATCGGCAACTAGACGATAGTGGGTTGGCAACTTGCCATCCTTTAACCTTGTTGATGTTGGCAATTGGGCGACTATTATCTGTTTTGGCAATTAGCCATTTTTTGTGCTGGCAATTGGCTGACTATTATATTCGACAATTGGCCATTTCTGACGTTGGCAACTGGCCGACTATTACTTTAAGGATTCCTAAGTGGTGGTATGGGATGCCCCTTGGGAAACCTGTTTGAGATATCGTTTGGAAACTGGCCACTCGATATCCTCGGTAACGTGTGGGCACTTTTGGATCCCTGGGCAGGCGGTATGGTACGTTTGCTCAGAAGGTCTAAATTGATGTTCACGGTTACCTGAAGAAGCGTGATTTCTGAGCATATGGTATGGGACTTTTTCTCAGGAATTTAAACCGAAGGGATTGTCCACAATAGCTTTTGTTTTGAATTTCGGGGACGAAATTCTTTAAAGGGGCGAATATTGTAAAACCCCGTGTTTTTAGCATGGCGCATGCTAAAAGGTGCGCCATGGCCCGAGATGAAGCTTCATCCAAAGCTTCCGTTGCATAGGAAAAGGAACATTGGCCCTTGGCCAATGCGTTGACTATGGTCAGCCAACATGGCTGAACACCGGGTTGGCAGTGGGCAGCCAACATGGTTGAACATCGGGATGGCAGTTGCAGTGAACAGCCATCGTGGCCGGTTATTCAGAAATATATGGCAACGGTCATGAATAGTAAAAGCGGGAGTTGATGAATGATTTTTGGTCCCCCAATTTAAGTTGTAAAAATTTCAAATTAACATATATAGGGAGGGGTAGTTGGTTGATGGTGCATATGCGGACTATGCACCAAGTAAGCTTCATAGCTTAGCCAGAAGAGTATAAGTGATACCTAAGCCTCATTTATAGCTACGTAGCCTGGCCAATGGAGCGTATTAAGCATGGGCATCACTTTGCCATGCCGCAGACCAAGTATTCGTCACTTGGATACATTTTGAAGGAATTGCCTAATACGGACTAGGCCATTACCATTATTGCTTGGCCACGGCCCTGCAAACGAGTTGGATTAAGTTGCTTGTCTCTTCGGGGATGAACTACGGTCTGTGCTTGATCCCTTTAGAGTAGGGAAGGGTACGTAGGCAACCGCAATGAGTTGCAGCATTACCGGTCCAGCACTTTGTAGCTCATATCATCTATTTGAGAGATGATTGCGACACATTGGCCTCTCATATCATCTAAGATCGGTAGCTCGACATAGGAGATGATTGTGGCCAAACTTGGTGAGACAAGTACACGCAGATGAGCAAGTTATAGCCTATCTTGAGGCTAAAAACCCGATTGTCGTAATTTAGCTTAAGACGGGTCTAAATTGATTGGAAACGGCCCAACGATCAAGACGTGATCTATGTATCACGGTCTTGGAATTTTAGACAAATTTCATCGTTTAGGGCCTCAAAAGGACGTTAATAAACCCTTTGCAGAACAGGGGTAAGTTGGAACGGCGTGGAAGATAAGTTAGCTGCATCATGCTTCACAAGTATGCTTGCAAGGGCAAATGGACATGCATTTGCCTAGCTTAAAGGCCCGGATCATAGCATCATCATGGCGCATCGTGGAAGTTATGGCCTGCGCGCCCAGGCGCTCTAGGCGTAATTTTCCGGTCCGTCACAGTTGGTATTAGAGCAAGTTCCGAGAAAACTCTAGGGACATGTGCGGAGTGGACTCGTCAAACGAGTATTGTTTCCTTCTAAAAGGAAATAAAGTTTGATAGTAGGCCAACTTTTGCGCGGATGTCGGCAACCGGCCGATAGTGGGTTGGCAACTGGCAATCCTTTAATATTGACAATTTGCCATTTTTTATCATCGGCAACTAGACGACAGTGGGTTGGCAACTTGCCATCCTTTTAACTTGTTGATGTTGGCAATTGGGCGACTATTATCTGTTTTGGCAATTAGCCATTTTTTGTGCTGGCAATTGGCTGACTATTATATTCGACAATTGGCCATTTCTGACGTTGGCAACTGGCCGACTATTACTTTAAGGATTCCTAAGTGGTGTTATGGGACGCCCCTTGGGAAACCTGTTTGAGATATCGTTTGGAAACTGGCCACTCGATATCCTCGGTAACGTGTGGGCACTTTTGGATCCCTGGGCAGGAGGTATGGTACGTTTGCTCAGAAGGTCTAAATTGATGTTCACGGTTACCTGAAGAAGCGTGATTTCTGAGCATATGGTATGGGACTTTTTCTCAGGAATTTAAACCGAAGGGATTGTCCACAATAGCTTTTGTTTTGAATTTCGGGGACGAAATTCTTTAAAGGGGCGAATATTGTAAAACCCCGTGTTTTTAGCATGGCACATGCTAAAAGGTGCGCCATGGCCCGAGATGAAGCCTCATCCAAATCTTCCGTTGCGTAGGAAAAGGAACATTGGCCCTTGGCCAATGCGTTGACTATGGTCAGCCAACATGGCTGAACATCGGGTTGGCAGTGGACAGCCAACATGGCTGAACATCGGGTTGGCAGTGGCAGTGAACAACCATCTTGGCCGGTTATTCAGAAATATATGGCAACGACCATGAATAGTAAAAGAGGGAGTTGATGAATGATTTTTGGTCCCCCAATTTAAGTTGTAAAATTTTCAAATTAACATATATAGGGAGGGGTAGTTGGCTGATGGTGCATATGCGGACCATGCATCAAGTAAGCTTCCTAGCTTAGCCGGAAGAGTATAAGTGATGCCTAAGCCTCATTTATAGCTGCGTAGCCTGGCCAATGGAGCGTATTAAGCATGGGAATCACTTTGCCATGCTGCAGACCAAGTATTCGTCACTTGGATGCATTTTGACGGAATGGCCTAATACTGACTAGGCCATTGCCATTATTGCTTGGCCACGGCCCTGCAAACGAGTTTGATTAAGTTGCTTGTCCCTTCGAGGATGAACTACGATCTGTGCTTGATCCCTTTAGAGTAGGGAAGGGTACGTAGGAAGCCGCAATGAGTTGCAGCATTTCCGGTCCAGCACTTTGTCGCTCATATCATCTATTTGATAGATGCTTGTGGCACATTGGCCTCTCATATCATCTAAGATCGGTAGCTCGACACAGGAGATGATTGTGGCCAAACTTGGTGAGACAAGTTGACGCAGATGAGCAAGTTATAGCCTATCTGGAGACTAAAAACCCGATTGTCGTAATTTAGCTCAAGACAGGTCTAAATTGATTTGAAACGTCCTAACGATCAAGACGTAATCTATGCACGATCTTGGAATTTTAGCCAAATTCCATCATTTAGGGCCTCAAAAGGCCGTTTTTGCTTTCTTAATAAACCCTTTGCAGAACAGGGGTAAGTTGGAATGGTGTGGAAGCTAAGTTAGCTGCATCATGCTCCACGAGCATGCTTGCAAGGGCAAATGGACATGCATTTTCCTAGCTTAAAGCCCCGGATCGTAGCATCATCATGGCGCATCGTGGAAGTTATGGCCTGCGCGCCCAGGCATTCCAGGCATAATTTTCCTGTCCGTCACAGAATATCTTTCTATCTTGGCCAACTCGGCTAAAGAGAATATTTCTCTCTCAACACATCATCACAAAGGCTGACTCAGCTTCACACAAATGGGGGGATATCAATTAGGGTTTTGGTCTGGCGGTCTATGACACGTGTGAGGAATACCCGGCTTATTTTTCACCGCAAAAGAGAGTAAAGGCGGTGGAATAATGAGATAAACTCAACCTAGTTTATCCCTATTCCTTAAGAGATGTAAGAATTGCTCCGTACGGCACGGAAATCAATCCTTATCTTCACCGACCTGAATTAGAGAATTCAGCTATAAATAGGTCCTCTATTTTTCCAAGCTACGACATCTTTCTCATAACCTCTCAAAGCAATTCTTCTTCAAATCCTAGAATTCTCTGATCTCTTTCTCTTCATCTGCTTCCCTCCCTAAGACCAGCCATAAATCTCTTCCCTTTGACTGAAGCAGCCTTTGAACGGCCACTGTGCGTGGTTTAGGCGAAGATTGTTCGTGCTCAACCTCCCGAAACTCACTTTCAGAAACCCTAGAATCCCACTTCTAGCCTCTCTCAGATTTTAGGTAACTACAATAACGAAGCCAATAATGGTTTAGAGGAAAGGGTTTATTCTGAGAAGATTGTTTTAGAGTCTAGCGATTTAGAAACAATAGTCTTAGACGAAGAAGATGAACTCGTAGAGATTTTAAAAATGTATGAGGATGCATCACCAGAGTATAAACTAGAAGAAGCAATTGACTATTTTCAGGATTCTGATGATCTAGAAATTAGGGAAATTGTAGCTAATCTATCTAGAGACACCCAAAACTCTAAGTTTAGGGGTGATCATTCTCCATGCGCCTTACCTTTAGATCTTAGAAATATCCCTCACTTGGGACTTGATATATGTGCCTCTACCATTTCACCAGATTACCTTCATACTAGCTTTCCCTAACCTAATGACGTTCAGGAAGAAGTCCAGCTGTTAGAAACCCATCCTATGGTTGATGTGGTTAACCCAGGCTATTATATCTAGATTGACTTTGTTTTCCCACCAAAAACTTTTCTTACAATTGTGGGAATGTTTGAATTTGAAATGTGTCAGTTATTAAGTTTTGAAACTAAGCCTAAGTACTTTAGGAGATTAGAATCGACACATTTGCTTAAGATTGACCGCCACTTTCATTGTGGTCAACTGTGTGAGTCAAATATGATTGACTATGAGGATCCTCAATTATTCAGATTATTATTATGTGCTTCTAAGTTCTTATTTAGGTTTTTACAGACTTTACAACCTGATAATCCAGATCTTACTTATGAGGAGGTGCATCCCATGAAAATATTTTATTTGGACCCCTTTATAGAACCTGAACCACAACTAGATGTAGTTGTCTTAAACAAGAAACTAGGCAAGGGTGTGCTATGTTTATTCACTTTCTTGGTTTGTTGCAGTTTCCTTTTATCTGTGATAACACTTTTTGATGCAGATGACTCATAGTTGTTCCGGCTATTGCTTTATGATATAAGTTGATTAATTCTTTCTTATGTCTTGATGAAGACGTTAAACTTAGCAATTCTTGGGAGGTATCCCATGCTCATGCAGCACGGTAATATTTTTCTTTAACTCTTTTGCTTCAAAAGGTAACAGTTTCTCCTTGTTTATGCTTTTAATTTCATCTTTAGAACATTGTGGACAATGTTAGATTTAAGTTTGGGGGTATGGGAGAAACTTTTTAGTTGCATTATTAAACTCCATAGCCTAGAAATTTATGCCAATTAAGGATAACACTAACCAATCTAAGTGGATGGAAGCATCTTGGTTGTAGGAGTTGAGGAACCCAATAATAAAGTCTATTCATAAAAGCACAGATTTCAGGTGTTAGAAATAACATGGTAGTTTCACCGTATCTCGGATTCGACACCATATCAATTTTTTTTTTTTTTTTTTTTTTTTTTTTGAAAACATATATGTTTCTCTAAGTGATTTGGTGGGGCACACGCATCGAATTGTTACCACCGCTGGGATGAAGTAGAGTGATTGAGTTACTAAAAATAAAATAAAAAGACCAGACCAACTAGACCAAACGGAATAATTCTCAAAATAAATAAAAATAAATAAATAATAACACTTGGATAGCAATATGTGTGTGTTCTCCCTGTCTCTGTCGCCTAAACAAGCGTGGAATGCAGGATTCATGGGAATTACCATGTAATCTGCTGACAAGAAGCATGCGCTTGGATCCGCAAGATCTAATCATGTTGTTAAAAAAAATGTTGATGTTCAATTAATAAATCGACCGCTGGTTCCCTTGTATATGCCAGTCATGTTGATATTAGTTCATACCATTATCTCAGTCCATTAGCATAGGTTCATCTTGGAAGTGGCCGTCAGACAGATATGGGAAACACCGTTCACCTTAGTCAACATCATTGTAAACCGTTTATTATCTCCATATCCATCTTCTTAATCTATTCACATGTGATTGTGGTTTGTTGACTCCAGATATTGATATCCATAGTGCGACTACATGAGTAGAGCTCTGTCACTCACATAAGGTACTTCCTCCTGTAGTCAATGAAAGTATGTCAACCAAGGAGATTTTTTAGTGCTTTCCAAGGTTCTGCATGGGTAGCTAGGGTTTGGAGTAAAGGTTTTGTGGGTACACCTCTGGTAAACCCTCTCGAAACTATAACTCGGCCACTAGGGGTTTAAAGGCTTGTTGCACATGCTAAGTGAAATCGCGATGCCTGCGACAGTGAGTTAGGATTTTATTTTCTAGATTTGATTTGCTCGAGGTCTAGCAAATAATAAGTTTGGGGGTATTTGATATGATCTCAATTGTATGTATTGTTAGTGCTCGATTTTGTATTTATTATGTCTTTTTATGTCTTTGTAGGTGTTGTTGGAGAAATACACTTGTGCAGAGAAATTAGCTCGAAAAGTGGAATTTGCACTCCAGGGAGAAAATTACTTAAGGCACCCAGAAGACGTACTACAAGCACCTTGGAAGTATGTTGGAGACGTTCCAGAAAAATATTGTTGGCACCGAAGAAGAATTTATAAAAGCACCCGAAGATTTGATAAGGGCACCCCCAGCAATGGATAAGGGGTATCCCATTTGCTATTTACACCTTATGGACACCCCAGTGATATCAGCACCCAGTTATTGGATCAGGGCACCCCCTTCATCTTCACGGTTCAAAGGAATGTTTTGGCGGGAAAAATTACAGCATTTACGTGAAATTCTGGGAAACATTTGAGCGAGATTTTATAGGGATTTCTTGCTAGATTGGGTTCTAATTAGCCTGTTAGGACAACTCAGGATTGGTAATGGGTTTTGAATCGAAAGACAAAGGAGTTACACGGAATCACGATTAAACAGGGGAGAAAAATACTCGAATTTTCGTTGGAATATTCTGTGATGATTTTTGGAAGATTTCGTGCGAGTATGGATTGGAAATAATCTGTTGTGACTTTACAGGGAGGAGTACGTGTCTTAGAAATAAAAAGAAGGAGCGACAGGGATGAGAGTTTGTTTACGATATTTTGTTTCAAAATAGGAGGATTCGACTCTATCAAAAGGAAATTCGTATGTGAAAGGAAACTGAGAAGTGCATGTTTAGAATCCCGAAGGATTATTATCCGTGGAAGATAAGAAAGGGTATGAGGTACGCGGAACTTTCTTGAGAAGAAATAAAGGATTTGGGGGAGTTACATTCGTCCTGTAGAGTATATATAAGTTGTTTCGAGTCAAACAGGGGTTATCGAGACTTTAGGGAAGTTACACAGAGCTTAGAAACCGAACAGAAGAGAAAGTAAAATTACAGAGAAGAAGCTGCACTCGAGAGGAAAAAGACGACCAAAACCGTCACCTTTTCTTTCAAACTTGTAACAATTGTCCAACAATTATTTATGTTAGGTTTTCATTGTAATAGTGGGTTTTGTAACAGTGGATTCTATAACAATTATATCTGTTACAAACCCGTAGCTTTATTAGTTTTCTCTTGTTTTTCACCCTTTTAAACTATGAACACCTATTTTGATCACGTGAATAACATGAGGATCTAAACCCCATTGCTAAGGCGACGGAGGAAGCCAGTTTTCCAATTATTATGTGGTAAATTCTATTTAAATCAATTATTGCAATTCTTTATGATAATTTGCACTGAACTTAAATTGAATATATGGTTTTGATTAAATATATGTGATTTCTCTTGATGGTGCATGCTTATCCTAGGGTTTTGATGTGTCATGCTTGCGATTTACAGCTATTGTTTTGAGAATCTACTTGTCTAGGCAATATTCAAGAATCAAACTGAATGTATGAGTTGCATGATTATTTTATTATTGAATCACTGATAATTGGTTAATGGTGGAATAATTTGTCTCAGTTTTCTCTACAATCTTGAAAACAACTTTATTTGAGTTTCTATTTTAATTTAAGTCTAAAACGAATCTTCACAAGTCTTAAACGATCCATATTATTTACCACTATAAAAACTACATCAACTTTTGGCGCCGCCGACGCGGACTTGTTTTTAGGTTCATGAATCCGATTTCGTTTCAATTTGTTCATGAATATTTCTATGAGATAGTGAACAATTGAACAACTCTATTTGAAACACAATTATATTCATTTGATTATCTGTCATGATTGATTGATCATCATATTTGATCTAGAAGTGTTAGATGAATACGGCTAAGACAAAAGTGTTCATACGGCTAACTTTGGTTAACTGTTATTGAGCCAACCCAATATACATGTTTAGGTACGGTTACCCATCTCTTTATTAAGAAAATGTGGTGGTTATGAACGAGACATACATGGCGTCGGAATCGAAGATCCTATGGCTGGGAGTATGAGTTGGCGAGAGATATATCCGTTCGTCCGTTCTTGACATATAATTTTGTGTGGTGTGGATCATGCCGTGGCCCGACCAAAATTTTCCTAACCTAACGTGACCAGTGTTTAAGTTTAATGAACTGTCGGCGGCACCAAAACTTCCTTCCCTCATGCGATGAACCAAACATACCGGCCAAAGTTTTCTTTACTTGATTTCTAACCTTCATTACCGGTTTCCTAATTATTGGTTTCGTCATCTCACTGCCCGGGTCGGTTCGTTATATGTTTCCATTGATATCACGGTTTCCTTCCTCTTTTTCTCTACCAATTCTGATCCTCCCTCTTTTACGAGCCATAAAGAGAAAAACAGGACTATCAATTGAAAGACAAACGAAGTGTTAGGCAGAAATCCTGAATCATTACCTGTTTGTTTCCACTGGGGCGCTGGCATGGATTCGTTGGTTGTTTAGAAGAATTTGAAGTGGAAATGGAACTGAAGATTGTGTAGTATTCACTGATCAGTTGATGTGGATGGTAATAATTGTCTGCCATCGATTTTGATTAGGGTTTAGGCGAGAAATCAATTGATGGGGATGGTTATCTTCCATCGATTCACGGTGATGGATGTAAGAGATTAAGAATGGTTGGAAGAGTTAACTGTATGTTAAGTTTCTTTTGAGTTTGCGCTATAAATTGGTTTTGTGATTTTGTGTTTACTGTAAACAAGAAAGTTTTATGTTTTTGTGCAGGATTTCCAATACAGGCTTCTTGAGCATGGAATAGATGGAAAATACTAACATTGAGGTACTCATACAAGTAGTAGTGGATAAGTAGTTTTTGAAGTTGTTGTGGAGGTTCCAATGGGTGTTACGGGTCCCCTGGATGTTTACAAGGGTTTAGTTTGTGAACAGGGAAGAAGAAAATGCTGATGCCATCAATTGTGCCTGATTCGAGGGGTGTAGTCGAATTCGATTAAGGTTAGGAGATTAAAGAAGTGGGAATCTTTGGTTTGAATAGAATCTCAAGTTGGCAGTAAGATGGTGCTGTTTTGGGTGAGATTTAGGCCGTTTTTCAGCACAAGAAAACATGGAATGATGAAGATTTTGTGCCATTTAGTTCCACCATGTTCGCAATCGATTTGGATTCTCTTGCGAATTTGAGAGAAAATGAATGTGGTGGGTTCAAGTTAGACAAACATGTTATGGAAGATGTTGTATTCCGAAAAACCTTTAGCAGTGAAATCTCAAAACAACACAGGAAATTCTTCTATACAATTATTGCCATTAGGAAGCCTATATGAACAATCTTCAATAACTTACCACGCGCGTCTTTTTGAGACATTATTTATAACACAAAATTGGTCAATTAACCCAATAACGATAATTCCTGGGTGAAAAAGACATGTAAAATTTGATACTGTTTAAATGGACGAGAATATAAAAATAGCCAGGATGTAAACAGTTTCATCCTACCCATTTTCAAATACTTTTTCTTATTTTTAATTTACATCAGGATGCATACAGTTTCACTCTCGCTATTTTTTAAGTTTAAGCTAGGATGAATCCAGATTCATTCTTCCTATTTTTTTGGTGTCCATTTCACCCATACCAATTTTTACGAAAATGATTTGTGACTCCCAATTTTAGTGCTCCCACTGCTCCCAACATTAGGTGGCAGTCCACATAAGCTAGCTTTAAGAAAACAAAATGCCAAAGCGTTAATACTCTGTGTCGATTAAAACTTGATATTTCTTCCTCCCTCCTTTTCTCTTTAATTAATCTGCAAACCTTAAAAAAACATTTTCCCGTAATTTGATATCACCATTTTTGCTACCAAGATTTTGATTTCCATGATTTTCAATTCTATAACTTATCATTTATCATGATTCTCAAATCTGCACAGTATTCGTTTCTTTTTCTTAAGGGATGTAAAGTACGCAAACTATGAAATTGGAGATAGACAATTACAAACTGCAAAAAAAAAAACATTAGTGTTTGAGAAGCAAATAAAAAATTGGACTGAATTTCATCCATGATCTTACACCTCATAGTTTAACTTTACCTATACCAAAGAAACGTGCAGAGTAAAACTATACAAACCCTTTCTAGGTCAACAATTCATAAGTCCCACGCACCGGTGGTGAAAGATCTAATAAAAAAAATCAATAGTTACAAATTGAAAAAACTAGTCGATTGTCAATCGAAAGATAGAATTTTGCTTGGATAAGCAACATGAGTTAATATATATAGAGTATCTAATGGAAATTGCAGAGGATGGATGTTTAGTAGTGAGGAGTTAAATCAATGATTTTTCATATTAAAAGCTTCAAATTGAAATAGTTATAATACTGGATTAAGTAATGATCTCTCAACTCCATCCTACTATTTAGTTTGCAAGTTCAAATCTTATAGATAAAAAAACTCAATATTAGATTGTGTTCTCAAGAGATCAAAAACCTTTGCTTTTGAAACACAATCAAAATCAACTATCAACTGGAAATTTGGTTTATCACGATAAGTTAAGAAAAAGTCCACCTAAGCGCCACCTAATGTTGGGAGCAGTGGGAGCACTAAAACTTGGGAGTCATAAATCATTTTTGTAATTTTTACTCATCCATTAGAACCATGTTTTAAAAATATTTGGGCAATTTACCCAATTTCTCTACTTATAAGCCACTGGCCAAGAGTTCCGAGTGAAATTTCTTCAATCAGTGGCAGAAAAATGGGAAGAGTTTTGAACTCAAGTTACCAAGGAATTACAATTCAATCCTGACAAACTGTCAAGTTAACAGTATTATTAATCGTCTTTCCGAGTGCTCTTACAAATTACCGAGGAATTACATAAAACTGTCAGTAACTTATCCGGATATCTTAACAATATTTATTTTTTAAGCACCGAGGCTTTTAGGTGGAGCTCTTGTTATATATCTAGCCGGCTGAATTTTATTCATGCTATGTGACATAGCCTATGTCACTTCACTAAAAGTGACTGTTGTCTACCTAACTAGCTAGCCATCTATCAATCCCCCTTACCGAAAGTGACTACTGCCATCTATTTGTCGTTCCCACATGCATGGATGGGAACTTAATTTTTTCGAAAATTCAACAGCAGTTTCATTTTTGATTATTATGCTAACAGTGAGCTCTCCCACGACCTAACTATAGAGCTACATGAATTTTTTTGTTTGTGGTGTTCCATAAAGGGATAGTTAGATCGGTAAGATGAAGGGGTCTTATCCAAATGGCTAGAGTCATAGGATACGACTCCTATCACCCGACTGGTACTATAACGCGACTAACAAAATTTTGGAGTTGTTCCTAACCAGCCTCGGCTACATATATTCCGACTAACAAAAAAATAGCGGCAGGTACCTATAAATAAGCTGGATAATGAATTAGATTGTGACTGCTCATGACATGAGTATAATCGACAACTTGGCCTAATTAACTCTTTGCGGCAATAAAGCTGTAATATTGGGCACTATATCTGCTTTTAAATTTTCTCCACCAACTAAATTTTCACATACCTTATCCGGCTACTTTGATCCAAATAATTAAACACACTACTGTGACCCGACTAACTAACACACAACAATATGATACGGCCAAATAAATATGTGGGTACTATATCTGCCTTTAAATTTTCTCTACGGCCGGGGCCTATGATATGACACGACCAACTAAATATTGGTACCGTTTTGTTATGACCCGACTATATAAATATGCTCCAGACTATTGTAGACAGGACCAACTAACACACTAATTTTAATGTGGGTACTACATCTGCCTTTAAATTTTCTCCACCGCCGGGGCCCTATCCGGCTATTATGATCCAACTAATTAAACACGCTACTATGACCCGACTAACTAACACACTATAATATGACACGACCAACTAAATATTGGGACCGTTCTGCTATGACTCGACTAACTAAATATGCTCCTGACTATTATAGAGATGACTAACTAACACACTAATTTTAATGTGGGCACTATATCTCCCTTTCAATTTTCTCCACCGCCGGGGCCGTAGGTCCCGGCCCTATCCGGCTATTATGATCCAACTAATTAAACACGCTACTATGACCCGACTAACTAACACACTATAATATGACACGACCAACTAAATATTGGGACCGTTCTGCTATGACCCGACTAACTAAATATGTTCCTGACTATTATAGAGATGACTAACTAACACACTAATTTTAATGTGGGCACTATATCTCCTTTTAAATTTTCTCCACCGCCGGGGCCGTAGGTCCCGGCCCTATTCGGCTACTATGATCCACCTAATTAAACAGACTATTGTGACCCGACTAAATAACACACTGTAATATGACACGACCAACTAAATATTGGGACCGTTCTACTATGACCCGACTAATTAATATGCTCCCGACTATTATAGACTGGACCAAGTAACAAACTAATTTTAATGTGGGCACTACATCTTCCTTTACATTTTCTCCACCGCCGGGGCTGTAGGTCCCGGCCCTATCCGGCTACTATGATCCAACTAATTAAACACGCTACTGTGACCCGACTAACTAACACACTATAATATGACACGACCAACTAAATATTAGGACCGATCTGCTATGACCCGACTAACTAAATATGCTCCCGACTATTATAGACATGACCAAAAAACAAACTAATTTTAATGTAGGCACTAAATCTACCTTTAGATTTTCTCCACCGCCGGGGCCATAGGCCCTGACCCTATCCGTTTACTATAATCCAACTAATAAAACAGACTATTGTGACCCGACTAACTAACACACTATAATATGACACCACAAACTAAATATTGGGACCGATCTGCTATGAACCGACCAACTAAATATGTTCCCGACTATTATAGACAGGACCAAGTAACAAACTAATTTTAATGTGGGCACAACACCTGCCTTTAGATTTTCTCCACCGCCGGGACCGTAGGCCCCGGCACTATCCGGCTACTATGAACCAACTAATTAAACAGGCTACGGTGACCTGACTAACTAACACACTATAATATGACACCACCAACTAAATATTAACAAACTAATTTTAATGTGGGCACTACATCTGCCTTTAGATTTTCTCCACCACCGGGGCCGTAGACTCCGGCTATCTGGCTACTATGATCCAACTAATTAAACACGCTACTATGACCCGACTAACTAACACACTATAATATGACACGACCAACTAAATATTGTCGATCTGCTATGACCCGAAAAACTAAATACGCTCCCGACTATTATTGACATGACCAAGTAATGTGGGCACTACATCTGCCTTTAGATTTTCTCCACCGCCGGGACATAGGCCCCGGCCCTATCCGGCTACTATGATCCAACTAATTAAACACGTTATTGTGACCCGACTAACTAACACACTATAATATGACACGACCAACTAAATATTGGGACCGTTCTACTATGACCACCGATTATAAATGTATGGGAAGATACTGATCGACCGACCAAACAAATAAACAATAAACAAAACTCTAAAAAGGTTGAGAACTTTAGGAGACAATTTTTACTATTTCAAGTTCTTAGTATATTCAGTTATGCTCGATTATATATTATATTTTAGCTATATTTTATTTTAAGCTATATAAGCTTAGAACAACTTTTCGAAAATCGACAAGAGGTTGAGCGCTGGCCGCAGGCCGGCGTGATACCTAGTCTATATTATAAAAAGAAGTGGTGTCTGTCTTGGATAATATACGACCATTGATTTCGGCCATCCGGCGGCTGGGATAGATAGTTGGCGAGGATTCTATCCGTCCATCCGTTTTTGACATATAACTTTGAGAGATACTTACGTCCGTCCGTTCCCTGATTTCCTGATACAACTATGTTTCCTAATTACAAACAAACTTTAATTACGACTATATACTACTGATCGGGAAAAGGAAAAAAAAATCTTTTTATTTTTCCTAATATTTATGCAAACACTAAATCCGTTTCTTAATATGCACAAAAAGAAAGGATAAAAAAATTCTTTTTATGTTTCCTAATATTTATGTAAACACTAAATCCGTTTCTTAATATGCACCAACAGACCAATGGCTTATAACCCGATTTCCTATTATAGAACAAATACCAAAATTAACTGGATTCCCTAAACTGAGTTTCTGGTGTCTTTGTGCATGTTTATTTAAGAAACTGTCGCTAAGTTTACAACAGAAGCTTAGCAATGGTTTTTAACAGACCCTTTGCGATATTTATCCGTCTGTCCATTCTTTAGTTTACTGGTATAACTCTGTTTCTTAATAACGAACCTTAATTTATATTGAGTTTCCTGGTAATAACTATGTTTCTTTTTCATGAATTTGTTTGTCTATTGTTTGTTTGTTTTTCTGAAAAAGGTCTTGGGTGATCTCACGGGATGAAGATTCGTGGTAGATCAAATAAATTTACAGAGAAAAGATCAAGCCTCTTAAATATTGTATCTACCTAATGTATTTGCTGTAGTGGTTATTGATATAAAGATTCGTCAAACCCTAACTCCAAGATTTTAAATCCTAGTATTGATTTATCAGGATTTGCAGAGTGATGACATTATGATGGAAAGTTTGAAGTGGTATCTCCATTGTTAATTAAAGTGAAAATGGATCGAGGAGGTGAAGAATATGTGATAGTGAGAAGTTCTGATAATAAAGTTGATGAGATATTGAAACCTCTATTATCACCTAAGAAAGAGGTTAGTTGGTGTTGGTGGTTCAAGATGGGTTTATTAGGGATTGTTATTGCTATTGTTGTTGTTGTTTTTCTCATCTGGGTTGGACCTTTCTTTTTTTATTTAAGGTTTGTGTTTTTTATTTATCTCAATCTTGGTTTCTGAATACATCAATTCTGCTGCTTTCAGGGATTTGTGATCATTAATTCGATGATGCATTCTATTGAGGGATACCGTAGATTGGTTATTGCCCTAATGCAGACATGTGCAAGGATGGATGTTATACAGAAACATGATGGTGTATCTACCGTGCGACTAAAATCACGTTTTGGGGAATATGTGAACCATAAGTTAGTGGTGTCTGTTAAGTTACTAAACCGATGCCAGTTAGGAATTAGGAAGCACAAACTACAAACATAATACGATATGAAAATCCTACCATATCTCGAAAAAAGAAGAGAAACCAACAAAAAATAGTACTGGCGGCGTTTCACTAAAGAATAAGAGATTATGCACAGACCGCCTCTGCAAACCACACCAAAACCGAATTCAACTTTTTCTCTCACAGAAATAGTTCCGTCCGTTTTAAACATATAGTTTTGAGAGATATTTACGTCCATCGGATCGTGAGATGATCTTCTCTTATTATTTTGTTTTAGACGTTAGGGATTATGCCCGTCCCGGTGCAAAACGAGACTCAACGTTTCCTTATGTGACTCGAATCAACATTTCCTAATGTGTGTCGGTTTCCTCAAAAGTTTTCATGCACTAGCTATATATATCCTTTCTGATTTCTTTGCCCTCGGAAAACAAAAATTTCTTCCAGTCACGTATTAACAGATTTTAGGGAAGAATGGCAAGGGAGGTAGACGAAGTGCACTTGATTTGTTCACGATCGAGAGATGAGAGATGGTTTCATCTCCATCTCTGATGAGCCTCCATGGATTAGTATTGGATATATAGTAGGTTGAATAAGTAAAAATGATTGAGCTAACACATCTATTGGATTTGAGTTATTGTTTTGGATTAATTATGTTTGAACATGGTATACGAATGGCATATAATGAGAGTTAAACGAAGTAAGGCTTGCTTTTCAAGTTTGAGTACACTGGCGAGGTCTCATACCACCCATTCAAGTTTGATGTTAACAAAGCTATGTTGATGAAGTTGTGGGTTTCAATCAGGGATTCAGACAAGATATGGGCCAGATTCTTGAGAGAGAAGTATTTCAAAGTTAATGGAAATCTGATTGATTACAAGCTTGGTTCCTCGGTGTTTCCAGGAATTAGACTTGTCTACAATTTTGTGCAGAAACACACTAGAGCTATCATAGGTGATGGTGCCTCTACCTCTCTTTTCTTTGACAATTGGTGTGGAGATTTTTCGATTGCGAAGAGACTTGGTATTAGTTCCAAGGGTCCGAATGATTACTCCTCGAGGGTTAGTGATATTATTGTTGATGGTGTTTGGTGCATTCCTCAGAGTACTAGAAATTTGACGCTTCATTGCAACATTGATGTTGATAATTTACCAGTCATTGCGGGTGGTGCTGATTACAAAATCTGGGATTTGGATGGTAAGGGTGTTTTTTCGGTCAAGTCTGCCAAGGCTGCTATTAAATCTGGTGCTGATATTCTTCCAACAGCTGTTTGTTCTCCAGGAAAGTTGTTCATCCTACTTTGAGTGTTCAATATTGGAAGATTTGGGTTGAACACTGCTGTGCAAGTGAGGATAATATCATTAGGAAGACTGGTAGGAGCATGCCAACGATGTGTCGTCTGTGCCGAAGGAGTTGCGAGTCTTTGAGCCATATCACTTGGCATTGCAGATTTTCCAGGAGGATTTGGGCTTAGGCGTCTAGAATCTTTGGTTTGAAGCCTTCTGAGGAGTTGCTTGTCTCTTACAAATATGCTAAGGGTCGTAGCAGAATGGTGAAGGATTTGTGGTTGGTAGCAAATCTTGCTATTGTCACTGAGCTTTGGAAGTTGCGTAACAAACTTTATTTTGAGGATGCGGAGGTTAACTGGCTTGGTTTTAAAGGACGAGTCTACCAGGTAATTCGTTATAACTCTATTAGAATGAAGGGCCATATGTATAACACGGTTGATGACTTGCGTATTCTAAATTACTTCAAAGTGCAACATCGATCTTGCAAGGTTTCTTGTCCAATTGAGGTTAGTTGGTCTCCTCCTTTGCCGAATAAAATTATGATTTGTTGTGATGGAGCGTTTCTTGGGAATCCGGGTCAGGATGGGTCTGGAGTTATGGTTCGTGATGCTAATTCAGCTGTGCTTGGAGCTTTGTGTGTTGGCCTTGGCTGGCAAACAAATTTTTATGCGGAGGTGTGTGCGGTTATTTATGGAATGATGTTGGCTAAGCGATGGGGCATTCAGAATATTTGCATTCGTTCTGATTCGAAGAGTTGTCTTCAAACTTTTCAAAAGGGTGAGTTTCCTTGGCAGCTGCGGCAGAAGTGGAGGATGGCAAGGAGTTTTTATGACAACATTCGTTATGTTCACTCGTTCAGGGAGGTAAACTTTTCGGCTGATGCTTTGGCCAAGCAGGCTTGTTTGCTAGCTGAGGATAATTATGAGTTTTATGAGGGAAGGCCAGGCTTCATTCTGTCTGTAGAGTGGCCCGGAGTTGTTTATTTTCGTTTTAATTAGGTGCTTCTAGGGGTGGCCTTGAGGCTTCTTTCTAGTAAGCTTCCTCCTCTGTACAGTTTTTTCCTCCTTTTTTTTTTTTAATATATTTGACCGAGTAAAAAAAAGCATACCCCCGTATCAGAGTTTCATCCTATGCCTGTAGCACAACAGGAGATATACCCATATATTCCTCTGGAGACTTTCTCGGACTGTAGCGTCCACCCACTCATTGCCAAAGAGTGGCAAGAGGAGACCACAACAAAGCCTATAAAATCAGGAGAATGGGCTATCCTTAATGTGACCATATGTAATCCTGACATGAATACTTGAAAAGTTAAAAAAATAATACAGGTGTATTGATTTTACAAAGGGTTACCTTAATACCAAATATTGCCGACCAAAAAAAACAACCAAATATCAATCTGAAGACCCTATACATTTTACCTAATCATGGCTAATTTTAATGCGGATATTATATTTGCCTTTAAATTTTCTAATCCACGGCCGGCCCCGGCCCCATCCGTCTACTATTACCCGACTAATTAAACACGCTAATGTGACCCGACTAACTAACACGCTATAATATGACACGACCAACTAAATATCGGGACCGTTTTGGTATGACCGGACTAACTAAATATGCTCTCGACTATTATAGATGGACTAAAATTGTATGGGAAGATAGACAGACTAAAATATGGGAAGATACTGACCGACCGACCAAACAATAAATAAAACTCTAAAAGGTTGAGCCCCGGCCGTAGGCCGGGGTGATACCTAGTATCTAAATATAAGTATATTTCATTTGTGTGTAACAAGCTAAGACCATCTAACGGTGGAAATTGATTGCTTAATTTCTAAGCAGACTTAGCTTGAGTCTTAAATCAGGAGTTCATCTAACGGTGAATTATGCTTTGTTACTAAGCTATCTTAGCTTTGATTGTAAGCAACCCTGATTTGGAAGGCCATATAAGGGAGAACTCTAGCAACTGGAAACCCTAATCCCGACACTTTCATGTGCCCTAGTTGCAAACTAGAGTTGATTCTCCTTTAACCTAGGTTTTCCAAAACCATTATTAGGTTAACGACTTGAAGACTTCATTTGGGATTTGTGAAGCCTGATCCAACTATTTTCTATGTAGTTGCGTATTCCGATCTTACTTGTTCTATCGTATTGAGTTTTATCCTCTGTAAGATTTACTCGAGAATTATCTCTGATAGGTAAGATATAAAAAGTAATCACAACAGTTCTTCGTCTCAGACTCTTGTGATTCCGCAATAACTTCTTATGTTAATCAGTTAGGTTATTGTGAGGTGATTAATATTTCTAGGCTGCTCTTCGAGAGTATAAGACCAGATTATTAGTTGGTTTATGTTCACCTTGATCTTTGTATCAAAAGACGGAACAAAAAGAATAAATGATAGACATATCTGTGGGAAACAGATTTGTTTATAAGTCTTCGACTTTGGGTCGTAGCAACTCTTAGTTTTGGGTGAGATCAGCTAAGGGAATCAAGTGCGCGAAATTCGGCGTGGTTCTAAAGGCGTAAGGAACGCGACTGTACCTTAATCGGTGTGAGACTTTGTTAGGGATCAACTACATTCCAGTCCGAAGTGAACTTGTGGTAGGCTAGTGT
Organism: Papaver atlanticum; assembly: GCA_023531105.1. Classification (NCBI taxonomy): domain Eukaryota; kingdom Viridiplantae; phylum Streptophyta; class Magnoliopsida; order Ranunculales; family Papaveraceae; genus Papaver; species Papaver atlanticum. Next base: position 403,314 of record JAJJMB010000011.1, read on the forward strand.
CTGTAGCGGCTTAATACAGTGTGGTGTTCAAAGCTGGACTAGGTCCCGGGATTTTTCTGCATTTGCTGTTTCCTCGTTAACAAAATTTCTGGTGTTTGTGTTATTTCTTTTCCGCATTATATTTGTTTATATAATTGAAATATCACAGGTTGTGCATAGTTCAATCACAGTTGATAAATCCGACCTTGTTTGTTGGATATAATTGGATTGACACTTGGGCATTGGTCTTTGGTACCGTCCAAGTTATTTCTCATATCAATCAGGCTCACGGATTGCTATCTGTTCGATTTGCTGATTATATTGAGAAAGAAAGAGATAAAGCTCTTTGATATATTTCTTGATTGAGTCTCGCTTTTAAGTTGGTTCTCTCGGAATTATATTGGATTTTAGTCCATATAGATTTCCGAACGAATTATTGGGTGTGGTTGTTATTGTTAGAGCACTGCTCGGTCGAACTCGCAAGCGTTTTTATCTCAAGCTTGTTTGTCAAGTTTAGTTGCCAAAACTATAAGTCTTGATTTATAGTCTACTTATAGCTAAGTCTCGGATTAGGATAAAATGTGTAATTGATTTTTAGACTTCACGGCGCTCATCGATTGAAGACGAAGAACTACTAAGGGGAGCTTGTGGAACTTCATCAACAAAAGGTATGTGGAGACCTGAACTCATCTACAACTCAAAAGTCTATTTCTACTCTATTAACTATTTGAGACAAAAGTCGTATAACTATATAGACTTCGATTATACGCATTTAATATTTCGAGCTGAGTTTAACTCGCTTACATATTTATCGAAATATGTGTTGGTAAGCTTTCGCTTTAACCAAGTTCATCTTATATTCTTGACGAAAGTCAAAAGATGATCATATGAAAATCGCCTGGTAACATCTTATATGATTTGTGTGAGACAGTAATTTTGTGTAGACTCGGAATGTTTCGTATTGATCATTTGATCACTTGAAAATTGCTTTGAAGCTAATAGTTTGTGTGAGAAAGCTATGGTCGTCTTCTAAGAATGTTTCAATGATTGAAATGGGAGTTTAGAACAATTAACCATGATTGAATATAGCACAGTATGCGTACTTGTATGCTAACTGTTGCAAGTTATTCCAAGTCCGGGAACAATAGTATGCATAGCCGTATGCGTACTGGTTTGTTAGTTGAAGTCTGAGAACTTAATATGCATACCGGCGTAAGTTTAAGTTCGGGAATTCAACTGAGTTTGGTGGTGTACGACAGTATGCGTACCCGTTCGCATACTGGCGAACCCTGACCAAGTCCGGCTACTTAGGTATGCGTACCCGTTTGAATACTTGAGTGGGTTATGTTCTAAAATCGGTTTGTTCATGAACTAATACATTTATATAATAAGGAATGCAATCTTTTGCAAACAGTGGTTATAATGTTCATGAATTGATTCGAGTGAATCAAAATCGATTTTGCTTCAATTGTGTCTTGTATACTTCTATGAGAATATAAACAATTGAACAACTCTATAACTAGTTTCATTTGAGTCATTTGAACTAGTTGTGTTAAGATGAACAAGGTTGATATTAAAGTGTTCATATGGCTAAATTCGGTTAACTATTGTTGAGCCAACAAGGTGTACACATTTAGGTACGGTTACCCATATCAAAATGAAGTCACTTTTCATTTGTGTATAACAAGCTAAGTTCGATCTAACGGTTGAAAGATATTAGCTTAAGTCTAATCAGGTTTTCATCTAACGGTGAATATTGAATGCTTTGTTACCAAGGTAAAATTGATTGCAAACCCTGATTTGAAGACTATATAAAGGAGAACTCTAGCAACTGGGAAACCTAATCCCCACACCTCCTGTGTGATACTAGTTGCGACTAGAGTCGATTCTCCTTTAACCTAGGTTTTTCCTAAAACCATTATAGGTTAACGACTTAAAGACTTCACTAGGATTGTGAAGCCAGACCAAACTATTTTCTCTGTAGTTGCGTGTTCTTATCTTGCTTTATTCTATCGTATTGAGTACTATCTTCTCTAAGATTTGCTCGATATTTAATGTCCGATAGGCAAGATAAAAAGTAGTCACAAACATCTTCGTCTCATCGTTTGTGATTCCACAATATCTTGTTCGCTACCATACGATTAAGATTATTGTGAGGTGATTGATATTACTAGGCTGTTCTTCGGGAATATAAGTTCGGTGTATCGATTGGTTCTTGTTCACCTTGATTTATCAAAAGAAGGAACAAAACTGATAGGTATTTCTGTGGGAGACAGATTTATCTATTCAATAGACTTTTCTATGTGAGATAGATTTGTTTATCAAGTTTTCGACTTTGGGTCGTAGCAACTCTTAGTTGTGGGCGAGATCAGCTAAGGGAATCAAGTGCGTAGAGTCCTACTGGTATTCAGAGGCGTAAGAAACGCGACTGTAACTTGATCAGTGTGAGATTGGTTTGGGATCAACTACATTCCAGTCCGAAGTTAACTTGTAGTAGGCTAGTGTATGTAGCGGCTTAGTACAGTGTGGTGTTCAAATATTGACTAGGTCCCGGGGTTTTTTCTGCATTTTCGGTTTCCTTGTTAACAAAATTTATGGTGTCCATGTTATTTCTTTTCCGCATTATATTTGTTTATATAATTGAAATATCACAGGTTATGCTTAGTTCAATCAATTAGATAATCCAACCTTTGGTTGTTGATATAAAATGATTGACACTTGAACATTGGTCTTTGGTACCGTTCAAGTTGTTTCTCATAATAATCAGGCTCACGGATTCTATCTGTTTGATTTGCTGATTACATTGAGAAACAGAGATACAACTCTTGGATATATTTTCATTGATTGAGTCTAACTGTCTAGTTGATTCTCTTGGAATTATATTGGAGTTTTTCCATACAGATTGCATAAACAAAATATTAGGTGTTGTTGTTAGACCCCCACTTTTTCAATTGGTATCAGCACAGGCAAACATGTTTAAGACCTCATAAGTCTGTGTTTGTAGCAATCTGTTTTTTTTCTGTTGATAAATTTTTTTCTCAGTGTTGCACACACAAATATCGTCCAAGGTTTTTTATTATGCTAAATGTCTTGGGCTTACCTCAAAGGATAACTCCTTAGATGATTCTTCTGAATCCCGAGGTAGAAAAGTCTTGCTATCATATTCTGATAACATTTCCTCTAATAAGACAGTTGACACTATGTCAGAAGCTGAAATGGAACTCACCAGAAATGTTAAAAATTATGCTGAGATTATTGATTTTCAAGGTTCTAAAATAAAGTCTCTTGAAGAAAATCATGCTCATCTCATTGATGAACTTGAAAAGTCTCTTGGTCGAGAATGGGAACCTTATAGTATCGTTGAGTCCTTCTCTAACAATATCGAAAAAATTGTTCAAGAAACTACCCGACATCGTGAAAAGATTAGTGTTCTTGAGGATATTGTTAAAGAAGATTCAATTAGAGAAAACGTTTGATCAATACTCATTCATCAGATCTGAATAGCTTTCATGTTGAAAAAGAGAAATTGGTTGCATCACTTCTTCTAGCCCGGGAACAGTGCAAATCCTTGAAAAAGGAAAACTCTGTTTTAATGAGAAAATCTTCTTCTGTGCCAATTACTAAATTACAGTACATGAAGAAAAATTCTCCAAATGAAGTTCCTGCTAAGAAATGTTTACATAACTTGCAGTCTTCTAATAAGGCTATGAACTTAAAACAGGTTCCTTCCGATGTTTCTCTTCCACGAATCTGTTCCTTTTGTGGGAAAAAGAATCACCATGTTCTACAATGTTTTGCTAGAAAGAAACAGATTTATGATCTTCAAATTCTACTTCTTTTTACAGTCGACAGAGTAAATTGTCTGACGACATCTATAATGGATTTTATTCCTGCAGAAAACCAGAACTCTCATAAAAAGGATTTTAGTGGTCACGCATTTCGAAATCTCTACCGGAATCATGTTCCTTCTTATGGTGCAAATTCTTACACCACAAATATACACATTCCCAGTATTTATGAGAATAAGACTGGTAAGTCTAAGTCTAGAAGGTGGAAATCTCACAATTCTGATCCTCTGGAACCAATCTCTAGAGGTCCTAGACATAATCCTTAGAAAAATCTCTCCGATGGATTATCTAAAAAGGTTATGTCTAATTCTTCTGGAAAAAGAAATAACCGAAGGAAGGCAAGGAATACAAGGATCAAACTCTCAGATGGTATCTACAATTCGTCTCTCAATATTCATGGTGGGAGTTCTTCTCACTCTGCTACCTAACTCTAGGTAATTTCATCCTTGTGTCTAACTTGAGAGTTGCAAGGATGACATTTGCTAGATGCTCAAGTCTACTGTAGGTTACCATTATTCTCGTGTTTGATTTAGCTGTTTTTTTTCTTTTGTGAAGGTTGAGTCATTTGTTGACTCCCAGTAACTAATGTATCTCTTCTTAATGCTCTGATGAATTCTTTTGATCATTGAGCTATGAAGGTAAGAGATATTTGAAAAACAGAAAGGTTTTCCCTTTTCCTTGGACCCTTTCTGATCTTTTAATAGGTCCACGAATGTCCGTGTATTTCTTGTGAGTTTTTAAGGTTTTCATAACAAGGGTGTTCTCTTGTTCGTAAACATATATATTTACATATATTGTTTGTCCATCCCTATTAAAAAAAATATGGAGAACTATTCAAGACCTCAGGAAGTTGTGAATCTTGAGATGGAAAAAGACGTTAAAGGATGTGATTCGGTTCAAGACCTTGTCTTCAAAAATATGATGGCAAGGAAGGAGTACAACTCCTGGATTGGTGAAACTGTCAAGGATTTAATTCGTTTTCAAAATGACTCAAGGGTGGAATTTGCGAATCTTCAATTACAAATTAATCACCTCCTTGATGGTTAGACCAAAATCCTTGAAAATCAAAAGGCCTTGATTCGGAATCAGAAGAAACTCATCGTGGACTATGTCAAAGATAGGCATCTTGTCCCCATTGTTGATCGGAAAGTTAATGTTCTAACTCATGAACATGGAGTGTCTACGGTCAAAAGAATCAAGGATATCAGTGATACCTTTTATGATGGACCCTTTCAAAGGTACTTGATTTTTGTTTTTGTCTAGGAAACTTCTTATGAGAATTTATTTTTGTGTTTTAAGAAGGATAACTAGGGCTTGGAATAGTAATTATTGTGAGTACACATAGCTATTGCCAACGATTTCATCTTGCAATGTTTTTAGATTTATTTATTTAAATTCTAAAGTTTATTTGGAAGATGATTTTGCAGTATTAATCTTTATTGGTTTTATATATTGCAAAAATAATTTTATGGGATATGAGTGTTTATGTCCGTGAACTATGATTGTCCCATATATGTCAAAAGCTAAGTCTATTATATGTCTTTATGCAAATATTGATGGAAAATAGAATGAGCTTTTGATAAAAAATATTAAGTCTATGGTGTCATTATGCAAATATTGATGAAAATAGAATGAATCTTTGTATATTCCGCAGTATTGATCTTTCCTTGATCCACTTCTATGTGAAAGTACTGTGCGGCTCCGTAAGTTTTCTTATGTTGACCATTTCTGATTAAATTAATCATGGGTTCTCTTGTGGTTAATTTAATTTAGTTTTATGGATACGTATTCATGTTTCATGTAATTTGTTAATGCCCAAGAAATCCTTCTTTTCTTGTAAAAGTAAGGTCGCTTTTGTTGTTCTTTCGGGAATGACATTTTATGGGGGAGAGTTCTTAATTGAACTTGTGCTTAATTGCCAAATCTTTGTGGGGAGTGTGGCTGTGGAATATTGTAGGAGTTATCTTGTATCTTTATAAACTCCTTGATGAATATACTAAGTTTCGAATATATGAAATCATCGAAACAAAGTTGATATGTTCTCTTTTAGTCATGAAGTATCTCCATGAGAATTTCATTATGATCCCGCTAATTTTCGTACCTTTGCCAATTTATATTGACAAAAAAGGGGAGAATTATTGTGTAGTTCACACTACAAATACATATGGTTTACGGATCATTATGTAAGGAGGAGTGGTTTTCATTGTGAGATGAAATATTGACTAAGGGGGATTGATACATATCACCATAGTATTGTTGTCAAAGTTGTGATGCAATTGGACTTTGATGCTGTGTAATAATACCATGCTAGTGTATAACAATACGAAAACATATTGTTTTTATATATTGTTATAGCTACGGATCTTCAACAACTATGATGCTGAGTTGAAAACTTTCATAATCACTGGAGTACTTGGAAGTGACGAAGATTTCGAGTAATATTGAAGAACCAAGGAAATCAAGCATTTGGATGAGAAGCTACAAAGTTTATTTATTTTGTAATCCATGTGTATTGATAGTTTTGTCACTAAAATTGACAAAGGGGGAGATTGTTAGAGCACTGCTCGGTCGAACTCGCAAGCGTTGCTATCTCAAGCTTGTTTGTCAAGTTTAGTTGCCAAAACTATAAGTCATGATTTCTAGTCTACTTATAACTAAGTCTCGGATTAGGATAGAATGTGTAGTTGAGCTTTAGACTTCACGACGTTCATTGATTGAAAACGAAGAACTACTAAGGGGATCTTGTGGAACTTTATCAACAAAAGGTATGTGGAGACTTGAACTCATCTATCACTCAAAAGTCTATTTCTACTCTATCTCCTATTTGAGACAAAAGTCGTATATCTATATAGACTTCGATTATACACATTTGATATTTCGAGTTGAGTTTAACTCGCTTACATATTTCTCGAAATATGTGTTGGTAAGCCTTCCCTTTAACCAAGTTCATCTTATATTCTTGACGAAAGTCAAAAGATGATCATGTGAAAATCGCCTGGTAACATCTTATATGATTTGTGTGAGACAGTCATTTGGTGTAGACTCGGAATGTTTCGTATTGATCATTTGATCACTTGAAAATCGCTTTGAAGCTAATAGTTTTTGTGAGACAGTTATTGTCGTGTTCTAAGAATGTTTCAATGATTGAAATGGGAGTTTAGAACAATTAACCATGATTGGGTATAGCACAGTATGCGTACTTGTATGCTAACTGTTGCAAGTTATTCCAAGTCCGGGAACCATAGTATGCATACACGTATGCGTACTGGTTTGTTAGTTGAAGTCTGGGAACTTAGTATGCATACAAGTATGCGTACCGGCGTAAGTTCAAGTTCGGGAATTCAACTGAGTTTGGTGGTGTACGACAATATGCGTACCAGTTCGCATACTGGCGAACCCAGACAAAGTCCGTCTACTTAGGTATGCGTACCCGTTTGCATACTTGAGTGGGTTATGTTCTAAAATCGTTTTTTTCATGAACTAATACATTTATATAATAAGGAATGCAATCTTTTGCAAACCGTGGCTATAATGTTCATGAATTGATTCGAGTGAATCAAAATCGATTTTGCTTCAATTGTGTCTTGTATACTTCTATGAGAATATAAACAATTGAACAACTCTATAACTAGTTTCATTTGAGTCATTTGAACTAGTTGTGTTAAGATGAACAAGGTTGATATGAAAGTGTTCATGTGGCTAACTTCGGTTAACTATTGTTGAGCCAACAAGGTGTACACGTTTAGGTACAGTTACCCATATCTAAATGAAGTCACTTTTCATTTGTGTATAACAAGCTAAGTTCGATCTAACGGTTGAAAGATATTATCTTGAGTCTAATCAGGTTTTCATCTAACGGTGAATATTGAATGCTTTGTTACCAAAGTAACATTGATTGCAAACCCTAATTTGAAGACTATACAAGGGAGACCTCTAGCAACTGGGAAACCTATTCCCCACACCTCCTGTGTGATACTAGTTGCGACTAGAGTCGATTCTCCTTTAACCTAGGTTTTTCCTAAAACCATTATAGGTTAACGACTTAAAGACTTCATTGGGATTGTGAATCCAGACCCAACTATTTCCTCTGTAGTTGCGTGTTCTGATCTTGCTTTTTTCTATCGTATTGAGTACTATCTTCTCTAAGATTTGCTTGAGATTTAATCTCCGATAGGAAAGATAAAAAGTAGTCACAAACATCTTCGTCTCATCGTTTGTGATTCCACAATATCTTGTTTCGCTACTATACGATTAAGATTATTGTGAGGTGATTGATATTACTAGGATGTTCATCGGGAATATAAGTCCGGTGTATCAATTGGTTCATGTTCACCTTGATTTATCAAAAGACGGAACAAAACGCATAGGTATTTCTATGGGAGACAGATTTATCTATTCAATAGTTCTGTGTGAGACAGATTTGTTTATCAAGTCTTCGACTTTGGGTTGTAGAAACTCTTAGTTTTGGGTGAGATCATCTAAGGGAATCAAGTGCGTAGAGTTCTGCTGGGATTCAGAGGTGTAAGGAACTCGACTGTACCTTGATCAGTGTGAGATTGGTTAGGGTTCAACTACATTCCAGTCCGAAGTTAACTTGTAGTAGGCTAGTGTCTATAGCGGCTTAATACAGTGTGGTGTTCAAATCTTAACTAGGTCCCGGGGTGTTTCTGTATTTGCTGTTTCCTCATTAACAAATTTTTTGGTCTCTGTGTTATTTCTTTTCTGCATTATATTTGTTTATATAATTGAAATATCACAGGTTGTGCGTAGTTCAATCAATTAGATAATCCAACCTTTGGTTGTTGATATAAATTGATTGACACTTGAACATTGGTCTTTGGTGCCGTTCAAGTTGTTTCTCACAATAATCAGGCTCACAGATTCTATCTGTTTGATTTGCTGATTACATTGAGAAACAGAGATACAACTCTTGGATATATTTCCATTGATTGAGTCTGACTGTCTAGTTGATTCTCTTGGAATTTTATTGGAGTTTGTCCATACAGATTGCCTAAACGAAATACTGGGTGTGGTTGTTAGACCCCCGTTTTTTCAGTTATACCCCCGCTTTTTCAATCTCTAAATTTTATTTCATCTCCATCAGTTTGTTCTCGACTATCTTTCTAGAAAAGTTCTAAATCTCCATATTCAAATATAAAAAAGACGCAATATTGTTAGTAGATGCGCATTGCACCTAGTCCAGATTCCTCAAACACTTCTTAATACCTATATGATCATTGAGTTGTTTCATAAAATCAAAATCATACAACGGTGTAGCTGGAATGACTTTTTGTGGATTATCACATTAGCGCAATCTGGTTTGCAAATATATTACGTTTAGAGGCAATACCTATGGAGAAGTACATATCAATGGAACATACCTATGGAGAAGTACATGTTAATACGAAGGTCCAACCAAAGGGGGAGCGGACTAATGAGGAGGGATGACGGTAGGACTGGAGGTAAGTATCTCTCTGGGACAATAACAATTAGGAAAGAAAATATATGTCATGGCTAGAGCTCTTCTGAGTACAGTTTTTGGTAATTCTTGCTTTTGAGCAAAGAGGACATAATTCTACTAGACCAAATAGACCACTGTAGATGGTGATTTTGTGAGGAGGGGTAAATATATCATTTCTTGTTAACCTCGGCTCAAGTCAAATGCACTCTCGCATGGGCATGTCCGAGTCTGACTTCATGAAGTGAGCAAGACATAGGCCTCGGTATCAGTGACGAAGACCAAGAATGGTCTCCATGACCAAGACCCAAGTTTTGGTCTCCAAGACAAGGACTCAAAACTCAAGTCTTGGTTTCCATGACCGAGACCCAAGTTTTGGGTTCCATCACAAAGAATCAAAATTAAGGTGACCAACACTCAAGTTTTGGTTTCACTCAAATAAATCTCACGATTAGATACTAGTCTCGTCCTCTGGTAGGCTCACTAGTCGCATCATTTCAACCTCTCAATCGCTTATCGAGACTCACGATCATATCTACATCTCGTACAAACACAAGACTCCAGCGCATTAATAAGCCCCAGACACGAGTCTCGGTCTCATTAACATGTTCATGGTAAACATCATGAAATTTAGTTTTATTATTCACAAAAACATGTAACATAACTATACAGAGGTCCCTCCATCTCCCTACGGTCATGAAAGAGATCCACAGGAGGAATTGAGCCTCCACAAGCCACACATGGGGGGTTACACAAGGTTGATACTCAACGCAGATCATCTCGTGTATCACACACGATCCACATGTTATGTCATGCTATTGTGCTCTCAACATGGCTCACCCTAGTCATGATTAACAAATAAGATAATATTCTTCTATCTCAGTAAACATCGACTACAAAGAATACTGCCACTGCACATCATTATGAAGGCTGTGTCAATACACAAATGAGGGAATATCAAATAGTATTCTAGTCTGGCGGTCTAGGACACGTATGGAAAATATCCAACTATATTTTCACCGCTGAAGAGAATAGTCGGTCAAGGAGATCACGGGAATCAGAATATAGACTAAACTCATCCATTTATCTGTAACCATTCATGTGATCACGGATGAGATGCATACCGCATCCTTAACTCACCGACTTGAGATCTGGGTTTTGCAGCTATAAATAAACCATCAATCGGTCATTCTAAACAACCACAAAGACAACTTAGCTACAAACTTCGAATATCTTATAAATTCTTCAACAAGAATTACTCTGAACTCTTTCTTTCTTTAAGCTTTCCCTCCCTGAGACAAACCTTGATTCATCCATCCCTGTGACTGAAGCAATCTTCGAATGATCATTGTCCTAGTTTCGGCGAAGATTCTTCGTGCTCAACCATTCGCAATTCAACTCGAAACCCTAAAAAATCACTTCTACCTATTCATTCATTTTTAGGTACCTTTATTTTTGCGACCATAGTGCGAGGTTGGTCACTCAGTCACAATTCACAACCATGGACACCAACATAAGGAAGCTGATTCCACCAATCTTAACAACAAACATCACAGGGACCCCGTTCATGAAAATCCATCATTAACTTGACTCGCCTGAAGACACTTGCAAAACAATCAATAGTGTGGAATCCAACACGTCCTAATCAAATACGCACTTACGAAAGAAGCGGTACTGAAACTTCTAAGAATAGATGGAGGCGGCTCTAAAATAAACCTTACTGGTGAAGATGATGCTCACGACGTACGTGAACAACAAACGACCAACCAACTTCAACATTCTCAGTGACCGGACGACACTGGAAACTCAGATTTTTGACGACTCTAGAAGTTTTACATGCACTTCACTATTTCACTCGTAACTTCTTTATTATTCATCTGGTTGACCTCGTTGATTTTCCATTTGACTTTTTTTCTTTCATCATCAAAATGAAAGAGATAGAGAAACTCTTGGTGAGGCGCTTACAAGCTCGTGACTAGAAAAAACACACGCTGTAGATCTGTTATACCAAACACAGATCACCTTATCCAATCAAAATATAGCGCATCAATATTCACAAAGGAATGAAAGCCCTTGATTGTCACAATTGTATAATTACAAGGTCACGCTTGGATAAGATATGCATCAATTACATGCTTACTGTCTTCATACATTTTTACAGCTGCACGAGGCTGCAAAAAAACCTGTTTCTCCGGCACTCACTTTGTTTTATAGAGCCAAACACTTTGAAGGGAAACAAATTCGCTGTGGTGATATTCGTGAGGACGAGATCTATGATAAACATTTCGCTACCTGACAATCATTTGTTGTTTCTGAAGTAAGCGAGAGAAAAATCAAAGAACGTATCTCTAAACCCCTTAGGATAAAAGAAAATATCAAGTAAAACTCAATTATTAGGATAGCTTACGCTCTTCAAAAGGTTGTAGAGATGCTTAATTAACTCCACCTCGCAAGATTAATCTAAAATAAGTTTGGATATCAATCTTGTGGAACTACAAAGTCTGAGGCAAAGATCTTTTTGTAATTTCTATCAATCTCATTCCCTAATCAATAGTTCTTGAGCGGTCGTATAACAAAAGAGACAGACATTTATAATAGACAGTAACTATTATGACCAAGATAAGACTCTGGATATCAAAAATTTATCAGGTAGTCGGATTAGTGCTTCACTAATCCCTTAGTGAATACTTTAAATATCGTAACCTAATTATGTTTCAGAAGAAACCTATGTCTTTAGAGGACAACTATAGTTGCAACTAGGACACAACATGCCATGATTGAGATTCTAGGTTACATAAAGTACTCTATTTACAATGATGAATTAGGATAGATTACATAAAGTTTAAGTAACTATTTCTTAAGGACAAACCAAGTTCATGAACTAGTTTCCATATTTACGAATTACTTTAATACTAAGAAAATTAACTTCTGAATATATATTGATTCTATAAAATGAAAATCATGTAAGCATGTGAGAAGTTTTCCTTGAGAGTCATAAAAGAATATTCACCCGCACATTTTTCGATTAAAGACCCATGCGTAAAAGTTAGCTCACAATGGACCAAATAAGGTCATGTACCACTCAACAATAGCTCAGTAACACCTAAAAACATGTCAGTTTGCAAACTGATTTTTTTTGTGTACATGAGATGCTAGAAGTGTACATGAACTACCTTAAATGTGTACAGTTTGCAAACTACATAAATCAGTTTGTGTACATGAGCAAATTCAAAGAGTTCAAGAACGTATCAAAAAGTGCACAGTTCGCGAACTACAAAAAAATAGTTTACGAACAATAAGAAAATTCGGAATTCAGGAACATACCCAAAAGTGCACAGTTTTTAAACTGATAAAATCAGTTCGTGAACAATGATAAAATTCGGAGTCCAGGTTCACCAAGTTTATGCACAGTATGTGAACTGAAAAATCATTTTTCGAACATAGTTTGCAAAGTGAAAAATCAGTTTGCGAACATTAGTACTACTTGATGTTTTTAGGAGCTTCTTTCCTAGTCATAGTTTTTCGAACAAAACTTCATGCATTCCCCACAAAGGTATAACAATTAAGCACAAGTTCAAATTGAACTCTCCCCCATTTGATGTCATTCTAAAAGAGAACAACAAAAATGACATTTTCATAAAAAATAGCTTTTAGTAGACATTAACAAATTTACAAAAAAAATTTTGTATCCAATGTTGTTCAGGTTTCTCATTCTTCAAGTTAAAAACATACAAGTTAAAAGCAATTTTTTTCATCTTAGCTGATCACGAACAAAAGAATAAAAATTACAACTTAGGAGAAATAACACATCAAAAGTTTACTCCTCTTATAGCCAATAAAGAGCATAACCTTTAAGAAATTATGACATCTTGTTATAATCACGAAAATATGATAAACAATGAACTATCTCATGAAAAATTAAGCAATGCATACAGAATATTCGATAAATATCAATCATTGGAATCATCATCAAATAAAAATTTATCTAAATAAACCTCAATAACTCATAAATGATAAATATTAAGCAGTAATACGAAAAACATTAATAAACTACTTCAAATACTAGTTTTTCCTCCTTAAACCAATACGAATAAATCCATACAAGGAGTAAACTGAGAACAAAGATTTTTGAAAAAATTCATCATCATCTTCAAACTTCATATCAGCAGTCAATGACATCGGAACGGAGGATTCATATATTTGGCTTTGTGGATACCATATTCCATGTCTTCTTAATCCCAAAAGGGATAATATTATGTAAAGGCGTCAAGATAAAGTTCAAGTCCAGGAATACTCTAGTATATATATAACTTAGCTGACGTACCCATAACGTACCCTTTATGGGTCTCCTGGAGAATTTTTTTACCCTCTAGAGGAATTCGACAAGGAGACCCACTGTCCCCATACCTTTTCATTAACTGTATGAAACTATTCTCTATATTAATTTTATCCCAAGAAGAAAAGAAACTTCTTCATGGGGTCAAAATAACTCCTAATTTTTTTCCTATTTCCCATTTTTTGTTTGCCGATGATTGTCTGCTCTTCATAAAAGCTGGTCTAGTAGAATATACTAATCTTTTACAAACTATTGACCTCTTTAGTAAAGCTTCAGGTCAATTAATCAACTTCGATAAGTCAGGGGTTTTCTTTAGCAAAAAATTTCAACCCAAACACCAAAAAATGGTGTTAAAACTACTCAAAATAAAACACATTAGTATTAAAGATTCTTATTTAGGGACACCTCTTTTTATCGAAAATCTAAAATAAAAACTTTTGAATTCATTATAGAAAAAATGGAACATAAATCTTAGGGATGGAAAAGTACAGTTTTTCCTCAAACTAGTAAAATGGTACTCAGTAAATATATGCTAGCTAGTATGGCATCCTACCAAATGGGATGTTTTATACTATCTAAAACAACAACTAAAAATTTAATGCAATACAAAGATATTTCTGGTGGGGAATAGAACCAAATACAAAAAGGTTATTACCCCAAAGCTTGGCCAAGTATGTGTAAACCTATGGATAAGGGAGGCTTAGGTTTTAGGGATGCACACAAATTCAATCTGGCCTTGATAGCTAAGGTAGCTTGGAGATTACTAACTGAACCTAACTCTCTGTGGGATAAAAATTTACAACCTAAATACTTCAAAAATAAATCGCCTCTTAGAGCTAAACCTCCTGACGGTTGTTCCTGGACATGGAGATGTATTAGTACATGACTAAGTTTAGTTGCTCGGAATAGTATTTGGGAAGTAGGAAATGGAAAAAATATAAATATTTGGGAAGATCACTGGATAAAAGGTCTTAATGAAAACCTGATGAACCACAAAACAAATTTTAACTCTTATCTCACCTTAGTCTCAGACTTAATAGACTCAGAGACCAACTGTTGGAATACACACTTGATATTTTCTAGTTTCCCAACACCTATAGCAAAGAGATTTGTAAAATTAATCTTTTCTTGGATAGAGACAACAACCTTAAAACTGATAATCTTAGAAGGAAACTCACGAAATCAGGGACCTTCTCTGTCAAGTCCATGTATAATAAGCTAACTGAAACTACCATCATTTACTCTAATTTAGGACTAGATGATGCTTTCTGGAAAGCACTATGAAAACTGGGAGTCTCCCCTAGGATTAAACTCTTCTTGTGGAAGTGTATTCATAACATTCTTTCAACAAACTCAAAACTAAAAGGAGTAATACCTAATATCAATACTAGTTGTACCTTCTGTAATGATCAAGAGGAAACATTAGAACACCTTTTTCTACATTGTCCATATGCTAGGAAATTTGGAGTCTAGCAACTTTGATATTTCAACAAGAATAATGGATATTTGTAGATAGTGGTTTACCAACCCTAACAGTACTATATCTTTAGAATTGGTGGCAACCAAAATACGGTTTATTTGGAAAACAAGATGTACTAAGGCCTTTCAAGGCTTCTCTCAAACCCCTTTGAGATTATCAAAGGAAATATGCAGACACGTAGAATTTTGGAAAAAGAAAGTGAGCCCAGTGAAAAACAAGGAAAAAGAGAAGAACAACTGTTGATGGTGGTTTTCGGTTCAGGGCCAAAATTTTAAAACCCTGTATTTAATATGTTGTCATCCTGCAAAGGAACGAAAGCCATCTGAAAGTGATGAGTGCATAAACCTCTCACAGATATATTGAGCAATTCAATATATTTGGATATATATGAGTATATATAAAATTCACTCAGAATGGTGCATATAGCAATAATCCCAAATATCCTATGAATTTTATTCTCTACTGGCATTATTCACTGATGCATCGCCTGCCTAGTATATTCTTATGCTATGTTTCCCAACTGAACTTTCAATGTTGGCATGACATGATGATTAATGTTCACTCGCAGCAGAGTAGCACGAATCTACCGAAGTGTCAATATTGAAATCTGCATGAAAACACTCGCGTAGGCTACACCACTCTCTGATAAAGAGATCAGCGTGTTTACACACTTTTTAATTAAAAGTTAGCGCGATCGAACGCGTTTAAATTCCTTAAGGAAAATCTAGACTGTCCATATCAGTCTTAAAAACGATCACGGCCACATGATTTGACCACACAATTCAACAGGCCTAACCTACTCCTAGCGGAACTGGGCGATCATCATGATGACCACCGGTGGGCCCACTAACATCCCGACCGATTAGATTCCATCTAGTACACCCGCAACGTCTTTGAACGCTAACCCTAACATGGGTGATCGCGCTGCTGAAAGATGAGCTCAAACGAGCTAAGACCGGCAGAAACGGTCTCAAAAACATCACGACCGCCCAACTTAGCTAGCCTAGTTGGATGGCTTAGATATTCCTTCGAATGATCAAGGAGGTTCTGAAGCGTTCGCCGGCGACCCATCTCCATACCTGGTTGATCGAACTACACATAGCAATCCAAGAGCGCATCAAACCGTTTTCCCAAAGTAGGGCGATCGCGCGCTCTTTAAACTCTAAATTAAGTCAGCGGCGTTATGCAATTGCCACAAATTGATCGTGTCCATCCATCTTCGCTAGCTTGGTCGAACAGCTTAGATCAGATTCTAGATGGATAACATCGTGGCACCATGATCATCGGCCACCCCTCTTCCATGAGGAGTGATCGGCCAAGCCACGGCTTGCTCATGTCGCCTCCGAACGATTACCCAAAAGAGGCTAGTCGCACTGTTTTCATAGTCCAACGGCAGCCATCAACTGCCGCAAATCATCTCAGCCACTCAACTTGGATAGCCAATTTAACCGGCCCAGATCTAATCTGGATCGACCGATAGGATGTTAGAATGGCCACCAGCTGTCACTCTCTCATAGGGACCGACCGGCAAACCCCTGGGATGCGCGCGTGGCTCCTACTAACTCCCTGAAAATGGCTTGTCATGCTCCTTTTAAGACATTAAGATCTGCGACTAACTCAGACGATCTTTAAAACAACAATGCTTTATACGCATCAATTATAAACGATGCTTCATAAATATTGATTTCACAAATAGTTTATTATTTGACCTAAAAGCACTATGTGCTGCTTTTAGCGGCGAGTCTCACGACTTGACCCACTTTCTCGAGACATCAAACATGTCACAAATTGGGGGATGCACACTAGGGTATTGGTCTGGCGGTTTACAGCGTGCGGCGTGCAATGCCCCCATTACGAGAACGTGTTAGGAAAGAACGGACGGTTAACAGCAATGAGAGTAGTGAGTGAAAGTGTGACCAGTTTTCCCTCGTAATGGAAACGTGGTGATCTCCACTTTTTACACAACCCCACTTCTCCACTGCTTAATCACCTTCACTTCCTAAGAGATCAAGGGGTGCACAAACATGACTTGTATAAATAGGATTTCAACATATTTCGACAACAGACAAGTGTTATCAACACAAGTATCCAGAAAACACCAAGAACTGATAGCTTACGTTTTGCAAGACAGTTCCACATTCTGATACAAGTCATAAAATAGCCACACCTTCATAATTCAACATTCTAATCTCAAACACCTTCTTCGCTTCCTTCCCTAAGATCAACCCTTCTCCTTCACTTTGTGACCAAATTGAATCTGGAACGGCCATTTCTTGGTGTAGGCCAGAGTCTTACGGATTGATCTTCAGAATATAAATGTACTCCCGTGCAGTGCATTTCTTTAGGGTTTGAATTTGTTTCTCATAAACACACCCAAATTTACCAAAAAAAACAGCAGAATCAGTTTTTACCCCAAAATAACTGGCGACCATAGTGGGAGATTAATCTCTCGGTTGCAAGAAATCAATTTCAATCTTCATTTCAATTTTCTTAAATCTAGAACGGGTAGATCTTAGTTCTAAACTCATCCATTAATTCGATTTCATTTAAATCACCAATCCCAACTTCTACTCCGTGATGTACAAAATCCTAAGAAAGTCACAGATGATCGAAACCCAATCACCATGGAAGGCATGGCTAGGATATTATAAGATGTCCTCACAAATCAAGCTGATATCTCCGAGCGGAAAAACAAGACACTTTGTATCTTAAGGAATATAGCAAACTGGTTGTCGAAGGAGTCGGAAAGCATTTATCCGGGGAACACCATCAATGTTAAAGACAACACCAAAATTGTTGAATCCTTACCTGAAGTTTGCTCCCCTACCAACAACGATGCAAACAGAATACGTAGCCATGTCGGACATGAACAGAAAGGAAACAATCAACAAAATCCAGCCAACAACAAAGATCCGAAACAGTTTCACATGGGAAGGGACTTGCCAGGAGTGTCACAATACCTGTAGAATAAGGGCAAGGAACCGGCTTATGAAGTTTTGTTGGAAAATCTGTATCTCAAGACCCTCGTAGAAGTTCAGAGAGTTGTGCAACAATCCACAACCACGAACGCTCTGACCCTACCAAACAGAGAAATGCTTGAAGAAGGGGAAATTTACCAAGGCCTCCGTGAGGACAAGAACTGCAAAAATGAACGGTACATTCAACCACATAATAGTGCTATCGTCACCGATGCAGGGTCCTCGAAAGAAGTTGTACTTCAGCAAAACCTCCAAGCTAAATAATTCGCGTCTATGTCAATGCACACTCCCGTCTCAACTCCGCTCTTAAAACGAGCTTCGTACCTAAGCCCACAAGAGTTCTCTCGACAACAACTGCTAACACGAGAGAAACCATACTCAGGATACCCGCCCTTCCCATTTCCAATGAGGAAGGTTCTGGAGTTACTAGAAGTTTGGGTGCAAGAAGGGGTAGTTCAACTACCTCTTGTATGGTGTCCGCCAACTGATCGGGAGATGATAGATCCGAGATTTGCCATTACCACAGGTTCATCCATCACCCTACCAGTGAATGCAACGGCCTGAAACTCATTTTCCAGGAGAAAATTAATTCAAGGGAGTTGCATCTATGAACTAGAAACACTACACCAAATTCAGGGTTTAGCAACCCAGATTAGCAACAACTCTAATTCGCAAAAAGAAAAAGCAGTTACCAAATTTTAGCAACAGCTTCTTTCAGTTGCGAAACCCGCAACTACGGATATCATAAGCATGCGATTCACATGCTTTTAGGTAACACTTTGGAACTCTTTTTCCTCCCATATTTTTGATATCCTTTAAGTGTATTGATATAATTCCACCCCCTTGACCCCTTTAACTATTTCTACTATTTGTTTCTATCGAAGAGATAAGTTTCTCTTCTACCTCTTTGTTCTTCCTTTCTCTCAGAGCAGTCGAAACCCTCTCGTCCCTAACCCTCTTTTCTCTTTTTTTTTCTCTCTGCAGTTTCTAAATATTTACTCTTCTGTTTCATCTCCGTTTCTTGATTTCTTCTTTTAGTTCTCATTTAGATTTAGATTTTATTTGTGATTCATGTTATTTATTGGAAGCGATGAAGAACACCTAATACCAGAACATAGACTCTTCTCCAAACAACATTATTGGTTGTAGATCCTCAAGATCTGGGGTAACTCTCTTTTCTCTATCTTTATTTATCGATTTCCCCAAAATTTTTCAATTAGGGTTTCCAGTTTTCTATAATTTCGAGCCTTTTGAACTGATTTTGTGAACTATAATTTCGATTAGGGTTTCATTTAAAGTTACCATTTTTTATCTTCTTTTAGTGGTTTTGAGATCTGTTTTACAATATGAACGAGGTGAAGAGATGAAGACTAGTAGTTGTTTCTAAGTGATTATTCGTGTTCTTCAGTTTCAATGTTGTTTTTTATTTCTATGTTATTCAATAGAAAAGGCTAAGTTGACTATTTCGATTTCAATAGAATGGGTTTAGTTATTCTCTTCTTTTCTATTGTGTTTAAACAAAATTAGAGTTCTGCAAAAAAAATTATGGATGGTTTGAAGCTATTATTTTGTTGTTGATGAAGTTTTGGTAGGTTTGTATTTGACCAAAATGAAAATTGACCACTGTTGTACCTCTGTTGATTGGTTGATGAAAGATGGAATGTGCTTGGTTATTTCAGTTGGTCTTTATACTTAACCTGTTTGAGTGAAGTCCTGGAAGGTTTTATTCCTCTCTGGATCATTTTGGATTTTTAAAAGTAAAAGCATAGCACAGAGAAGCTGAAACTTTAGGTTCTTGTTGTTCAGAACAGAATTTGATATGAGTTTGTCTTTGAAAAGAAAGTATGAAATGTCTACTGTACATGGGATTCTGTATAAGTACAGCGGTTGTAGTTCATAAATGAATATGTTTTATAAGTTGATGAAAATGATGTGATGTCCAAGTCATGCTATATTGAAAATGATGAATATGTTTTATAAATTACTATCACATCTAATTGAATTAGTATGAAACTGGCCATTTATCTTCCAAGGACATTTGCTTATTGCAGGATTAGCTGACTAGCATAATGAGAATGAGACACTAGCTGAGGAGCAAAATGAACAGGTTTGATCCAACTACTAGTTATAATATTTTTTTCCAAGCATTTTCCAATTTCAAAGAGAAATTGTTCCTTGCATGATGTGTAGGAAATGAGCCTGAGTGATAATGATAATGGTAACAAGAAGGTCTGCTGAAGAGACATGATGAAGTTGCTAACAAGAAGGCTCCCCCTGGTGACCTCAAAAGTCAGTTAAATATATTTTACCATTTTGCTTACTATATTAGATTGTTACGTTGTTGAACGTTTTCTATTGTGTTCTAATTTTCTGAAATTTCGATGGTGCAGAGATACGTGAATTTTGGTGGAATAATGTTATATGAGCCCAGCTTCTGTTATGTCTAGTTTTTTATTTTGTTTTCCTGAAAAATATGGCCATACATCTAATGTAATCTACTAATGCATGTTTTGCTTTTCCGTCCTTAAGCACAGTTGCTTAATGTAAAATCGCCAAAGGGGTTAATGACAGAGTGGATAAAAAAGAAAAACGGCAAATGCTTCACATTGTTTACCGTGTTGGAGACTTGGAAAAGACCATAAAGTATGTTTCTTCGGGGAATACATATCCTACTGCATGTTTATTAGTTGTAGTAGATGATTCATAGAGAAATAATGTATTGTGCTTTCAGATTCTACACGGAGTGCCTTGGATGAAGCTGCTGTGAAAACATGACATACCTGAATAGAGATACACAAATGCTTTTCTTGGTTACGGTCCAGAGGGTTCACACTTTGTGGTTGAGCTCAATTACAGTAAGTAGCCTAATCCAGTAGCTTACCTCAACATTACTTCCAAACTCTGCCAAATACTAGAACCAAGTGACTTAACATTTTTATATTTTTGGAATGTCAACGGTGTCTTGCTGTCCTGATCGTTTTTATACTATTTTGTAGATTATTTGGTCGGAAAGTGTTATACGGTCATCCACTCCTAGCATTAAGGGGTCAGCTTCTAAGCCTAAGAAAACTATTGGCAGGGTTAAGGTGCAAGGTACTGTTTTTTCTTTTCTTCGCACATTGCATCCCATTATACCAATGTTTCCGTGGAATCATAAGTTTTTCTTAAATTGTTGGTTGTTTCGCAGTTCAGAAAGTGAAAATGGATTTGGATTCACCCAATGGATGCAATTTTTCATCCCTTCGTCCCTCAAAGATAAAAGTGGAAGCCCTTAGACATCGCTTGTCCAATCTACGGTCAACATTTTCTTCTGGATGGCAAGCAATTCGAAGGGTTTGTGTAAAACCTCAAGTACCTGCTAGTGGCTCTTTATCAAGGCACAGTTTATCATATTTGCATGCCAGTAGTCAGTACATAAAACAAGTATATGGACTTCTTAAAATTGGTGCGACAACTTTGCGCAGTAGGTCGGAACCATATGAAGTAGTGCAAGGTATTTGTGTGTTTCGAGCTGAAACATTAATCATAAATTATCTTTAACTCATAAAGGACCAAGAAGTGGATGGGTTACATATAATGGACTGACAATAGCCTTTATACAACTTTTTATATTCTAACTCTAGCTAGGTATATAATGTTTAACTATAAGTGATTTTTGTAATTGTTGACAGAGACATACACCTGCATTTTGAGATTAAAAAGTTCAAATGATGACGAGACAGTTCGTATGCAACTAGGATCCGGTGAAACACATTTATTGTACGTACCAATTTGTTGTTTTTCTATTGCCTATTCTCTAGTACTCCAAGCTAGTAAAATTTATTTGATTTACACTTTATTCCCTCTTTTCCGGAAATATAGTTTTCCAGATAGTGCAGGCGATGATCTTTTTCTTTAAGTCCAGGATTCCAAGGGAAAATACTGCGGCAGTGTCGTTGCTCAGATGGCTACTTTTATGAAGGAGCCGGTAATATTCCTAGTGACTTTTTTTAGATTGTTGAGAGTATATTATTGAATTCAAGGCTAACATGCCAGTTATACTTCAGGGTGACAAGGTTTGCTGGTTTCCTTTTCACCATGAACCAGAGCATGAGCTTGTTGGCAGAATACAACTGTGCATAAACTATTCTACAAGTATAGGTGAAAATGTTCATCTTAAGGTACAAAACTCTCCATCCTCTACTTTAAAAATATTGTTAAACATCTGTGTTATTGTTTCTAAGCCGTGCTTATCTCTTATGCTAATTGAATCTTGCATAGCAAGGATTCATGGTGAAACACAGTTTGTATTAGACCTTCAAATCTTATATAATTTGAGATTATTTCCAAATGCATCATTCATTTCATGATTCAAGTTCACGGCATCATAGCCTTATCCTCAAAATTTACTATTGTAGTACGAAGGGTCCCTGGGATGGAAGAACTTAAAAGTTAATTGGAGCAGAGGTATTCATACTTGCCCTCTTTTCATGTGTGCAATGAAAGAGATCATGCATTTCAGCTTAATTAAACATTATGGTACTTCATGTATTTGTATTTCAGTTTTTTTTTTTACTTAGAGACATCCAACAAAGTATAGTTCATTTTCTCTTTAAAACATTTTGTAAGATTCCTTGATATAATGTTAAGTTAATAGATATATCCAGATGGCAGTACTTGTTGTGTCATGACTTACGTGTTACGTTTCTTAATTCAATTATAATTTTATGTTGAATGTGAGGGTCATTTGATTGAATTATTAGAACAGGAAGTATCAGGGAAATTGCAGGGAATTGGGGAAATCGGTTTTGACTAGGTCAACGAAGACTTGACCCTTTTTTTTTGTCGTTGCAAAAATTTAGCAACGGAAAAAATGTGTTGCTAAATATGAACCATAACAACTATATCCTGTTCTACTAAATATATCCCGAAATAGCTCTAAATTAGTAACAGAATAGCAACAGTTTGTTTCTGTTTCTATATTTTAATTTCGCAACAGTTCATTTCTGTTGCTACTGCCGTTGCTGACCGAAATTAGCAACAGAGCTAGAGTTGTTGCGAAAAACTGCGACAGGGTGTTTAGCAACGACAGAAATCTGTTGCAAGCCCAGTCAGCAACAGATTTAAACTGTTGCTAAACGTTAAATTTGGTGTAGTGAAATCTTCCCTTTCTCCACAAGTTAACATGTGTAGCCTCAAAGAAGAGATCAAATCAACTAGGGACTTTTTAAAGGCGTTTTGCAACAACTTGGATCACAACTTGGATTTTAAAGAAATTATCAGGGAGGGCCCAGTTTCGTTTGTTGGAACCTCGTCAACAAGTAAGTTTCGTTAAACGATTATTTTCACGAGAGATCTCTTGGATATTTTCCGGGGACTCGACGCACGCGTCCCATTTTGAGAATGGAGTCAATATCATTCTCAATCTCCATGTTATATTTTCTTCTACATGTTTCCCTTTTCGTGCAATGTTTGGAAATTTTCAAGCAACAAGAACAATTTCTCTAGGTTGCATTACTTGCATTCAAAAAATTAGAATTTCAGTCTGAGTAGTCGACCCAAACATAATTGATAGACGCATTTATGTGTCTATTTTCATCTCTATTGTATATATTGTTAGTACCCATTTTTGTACTTATTATGGTATTTTGTGTGTGTGTAGGTATTTTTGGGGAATAAACATTTTTGGAAAAATCGGCTCGAAAAGTTGTTTAAATGCACCCCAAGGGACAAGTGTTATACGGACTCCAGCAGCGGATAAGGGGCACCCATGGCTATGTGTAGCCCAAATTCATCTTTAGCACCCATCTTCATCATTTGAAAATGGATTTTTGGCGGGAAATTGCTTTTCTTCACTGGAAGTTGGGTCGATCGATTTTTGATGATGTTATGAAGAGACTAAAGGGCTGATTTCTTATGGGTAGTTGTGATATGACCTAATAAACATGTTTTGGGCTTTAGGTTCGACCGAATTTGGCTGAGTAATCCGCAAGAAGAAAACAGGGAGAAACGAGAATATCATGTGTCGATGAGATTAAGTAGAAGATTGCGTGAAGATTAAAGCGAGTTTAACATCTTTTCAGCGTGCAAGAAGTGTGTGGAGATAAAACATATGCGTGGAGGAGATAAACAAGGGAAGAATCACGTAAATATCATCCCCGAGTAAAAGAAAATATTTTGGATTTATTAGCGAGATTTCTTGGTGTTGGTTGATATAAATAGGTTGATTGGGGTCTCACTGTGGAAGGGAGAGTTTAGGGGGAGAATAGGGAGACATTTAGAGCATAAAAAATCGAGAAAAAAAAGTTACAGGAAAAACAATTTTTCTGCTGGTGAAGAAGGTACGAAGAACATAAGACCCTTAAAGACCGTCGTTCTTCAACAGTTCCAGTGATGGTATTCCTTTATCGTTTTCTGTAACAATTGATTTTGTAACAAATATAAGTGTTACAAAACCCGGTTTTATTCATTTTTCTCCCATTTCATCATTTGTGAACCATTTTTGAGCATTAATAAAGATGAATTTTGAGCATGTTTCCATGATAATGATGAGCTAATTCTCGCGTAATCAAGGCACGGAGGAAGCTATTTATGCATGAATAATTGGTACCTATTCTATTTTTCTCTAATTTGTATTTTATAATTCACTCAATCACTACTTTGTAGAATTTTAATTGTTTGCATAATTTTTCCTAATTAGTTGTGATTCAATTAGATAGGTTATGCTTTGGTTAGATAATCTATGCTTAAGGGATACAACTAATGTTTGAGAATATGCTTGATAATTTGTGAATTAAGAAAAAGAGATTTTAAAAATAATTAGAGTTTTGGAATTTTTATCATCATTTATTCATGTGTAATAGTGGAATCTAGTGTCTTGGTTATTTTCACTCTAAAAAAAAAACAAATTTGGATTTAAATTTTCTCTACTTTTAGTTTAAATAAATCTAAATTCAATTGCTTTCACAAGTCTTACGAACCTCATTCTTGGTATACAACTCCGCATACTTAGTCGGCACGCTAAATCCTCCAACCAACACCTGGTCTATGAAAGGGGCGTCAAGAGGGGGATCGAAAATGGCTCCAGCAGCAGAATGCATAACCAATGCCGTATCATTTCCGAAGGGTTCCTTGGAAGCAGCCACATCTACATCCATGGGCGCAACATCTCCATTCTCATTAGGAGGAACCGCAATGTTCCCTGCATCATCATCCATCCCTACCTCAAGATTATTTTCCGTTACGGTTTCGACCTGCAATATCACTGGTTAATGTTTGTTTCACATCAAGGGATGAATTATTTTCATAAAATGTATATAAAATATACCAACTCATTTTCCGCTCGCTAGAATGATCAGACTCTCTACTACGCTTAGAAGTGCTTCCTTCATCGCCGTCGGAGCCTGAATCTTCTTCGTCCTAAGCTTCCTTTTCGAAAGACTCAGTATCACCGGATTTCTCTTCTGAAGGCGCTGTGTTGTAGCTGTGTGCGAGTCTAGCAAAAGCATTCACATTCCCGAAACCCTAATTTTTAAAAGAAGGAAGATGTTTAATAAGGCTGGCTCAAAATGATTAAAATCAGCTGGTTAAGAGAAATCACGTATGTACCTGCATATTGGAAGAATTAAAAATTACCAGAGCTGTTAAAGTCGTTCGAATGCCGCCTGCACGCATTTTGGACCTCGCCTCTTTCTCCTAGGGACTGGCCATAGTCCGTTTGCCCGAAAGAAGCGGCTTCAACAGCTTATGTCGTTTCAAAGTCTCAGAAGAAGGCTTGTCGCGCGAAACTGTCACAACTTCTTCCACGAATTTTTGAAAGGATAAGAGCTCTTCTCTCCAGAATTCCTTGTACTTATCAGTCGCCATTGGTTTTCTTCCTTGGAACAAGAAGGGAAGGCTCATCTTTGTGGTGAGGAGGCTAGCATCAAAAACAGATGGCAAAAGCTCCGCGGAAGGAATGTGCGGGCGACAAAACGGGACACCCTAATCGAATCCCATATGACGGGCGTCCCTGTCAATGTTATACGGAACTACAGTAAAGGATTCATCAAAGAAAGACGGAATATATCCCGGCATGCAGCTTCACATAAATATGATCTCTTCAAAGCTTATATCCTTTCCATCAGTGTGCAACACTATATCAGGAGTGGCGGTAAAGGTTTTTGGCTGAACTACGGAAGAATGAACTGGTACCCACGGATGAAAATCTATGGCATGCACACTGTCGAAAAAATCGATAAGCTTTAACCCAGGCTTTGGGCGTCTCTTTTGCAAACAGAGTATTCTGGAACCTCCATATAAACTAGAGAATGAAGCTGTAGGGACAGGAGCATAACCTTTAAAGTGCTCCCATAAGCATGCTTGGAGAAAAGCAATATGGAGATGCGACTCCACCTTCATATAGCCGTTGGAAGCATACATGTCCGCTGCCAGAGAATCAAGATAAGAGTACAAAGACCCAAGGAACAAGCTGCCTAGGGGGAGGACTACGCCTTTCGCCAGTTTAATAGCAAACATAACGAGCTTCCGTCTTATAGTCTTCTTACCAGATCCATCATCAAAAACGTCTCTGGACAACCACAAGGATAAAAACGCAGCAACACTGAGTACATCATCCAACACTTTGCCTACTTTCGGTTTCGTGGGAAACCACTCAGACACCCACCAAGTATAAAAGCATTTTTCATCATTTTTCTTCTGATCATATCCCTCCGCCTTATTCACTAGAGTGGCGAACATCACTTCTTCTTCAGCGGACAACTCAAAATCAAGATTCCCCACAACTGGAAGACTCAGCAGAACTGCTACACTTTCTATAGTGATGGTCATTTCTCCCCATCTACATATAGCTATGTGCATGGAAGGACACCATCGAGAAATGAAAGTGATCAAACCCGCAGCATCTTTCCTAATGCAAAGTGTTGCGGACGCCATGACAGCTTCAACGACTTGTGCTTTAGTGAGGTTATTTATGATACGCTCACTGCCCAACATATGCCTTATCCATCCTTCATAAGAGCGCAGTGGATTATGGAAAATTTTGAAATCAATGGGAGAAGCTGGATACTCTTTCTTCTAGAGACAGAACCTCATCACACGCATTGGAGAAACTGAAGGAGCAGCCTCTTCATTCTCTGAACTTGTAAGGAGGGTTATCTTATGACCAGGATGAGTTCTAATGTTCGGATAAGGCACAACAAAGAGCTCGTCATCAATGTTTGGCA
Organism: Papaver atlanticum; assembly: GCA_023531105.1. Taxonomy (NCBI): domain Eukaryota; kingdom Viridiplantae; phylum Streptophyta; class Magnoliopsida; order Ranunculales; family Papaveraceae; genus Papaver; species Papaver atlanticum. Next base: position 430,596 of record JAJJMB010000011.1, read on the forward strand.
TATATTTGGAGTTGTTAACACTTCCCAACTTAGCGGAAGAAGTATTTCCAGGTAACATCTTAACGAGAATTCCTTATGTTCACTTTCAAGTAGCTACAATGAAGCAAGACGGAAAAGAGTCACTACTTCATGAGAATCATGCATACAACTTCCTATCAAAATCCAACGTAATCAATAATAGGTCGAAGCTCAGATGGAGAATTATGTGGACAAACCAACTAACTAGAATAATGGAAGAGCCACGCAAAAAAAAAAAAATGAAGACGCGGGATATACGCCTTCAGCTAGGTCGAGTGGGGCCTTATGCCCCTCGAACAAATTTATTTTTAGTGGGTACTACACCCACGGTCAAAACCTAAAACTAGGTTTCTACAAAAAAAGAGAGCAAAACAGCGGCATTCATCTATGATTCTTTGCTCATCTTGCTAGTAATTCCAGTAATGTTAATTACTCAGTTGTTGATGCTACTTTTCCTCATTACAATGTTGCTAACGAAGAGATGTCATTCATATGGGATAAGTTTCCAAGTTCATGAAAGCAACACCTAAGGCTAGGGTTCACATCCACGTATAAAAATAAATAAAAATGAGAAACACCTACCTTGCTGCTGGCTGCCTTGCTGTTAATGGATGCTGGATGGCGGAACGGCTATCGGCGACGACAAGAAAACGTTAGCTGCCAGGGACAAAAATTGGAGCAAACGAACGAACACGCACACACAAAAAAGGAGGTCAACCCCCCTTTTATGCAAATTCGTTTGGCGGATTTTGAATGGGAGAAGGTTTCCTCTTTGATTATAACACGAAGGAAGGCAGCTGGGCCCACTGCACCGACGCCCCACGGCCGCGCCGATGCCGCCCCACACACTGCCGACGCTCGACTTTTCCCGGTAAGCCTATTCCACTCGTCTCTATCCCGTCTCGTATGTCACCATCCATTGCTTACCCCGCAACAATGTCACTGTTCCGTGCTAAGCAGGGGACTTAATGTTGATGGTGGTTTTTGGTTCAGGGCAAAAATTGTAAAACCATGTATTTAATATGTTGTCATCCTGCAAAGGAACGAAAGCCATCTGAAAGTGATGAGTGCATAAACCTCTCAAAGATATATTGAGCAATTCAATATATTTGGATATATATGAATATATATAAAATTCACTCAGAATGGTGCATATAGCAATAATCCTAAATATTCTATGAATTTTATTCTCTACTGGCATTATTAACTGATGCATCGCCCGCCTTGTATTTTCTTATGCTATGTTCCCCAGCTGAACTTTCAATGTTGGCATGACATGACTATTAATGTTCACTCGCAGCAGAGTAGCACGAATCTCCCGAAGTGTCAATATTGAAATCTGCATGAAAACACTCGCGTAGGCTACACCACTCTCTGATAAAGAGATCAGCGTGTTTACACACTTTTTAATTAAAAGTTAGCACTATCGAACGCGTTTAAATTCCTTAAGGAAAATCTAGACTGTCCATATCAGTCTTAAAAACGATCACGGCCACATGATTTGACCACACAATTCAACAGGCCTAGCCTACTCCTAGCGGAACTGGGCGATCATCATGATGACCACCGGTGGGCCCACTAACATCCCGACCGATTGGATTCCACCTAGTACACCCGCAACGTCTTTGAACGCTAACCCTAACATGGGTGATCGCGCTGTTGAAAGATGAGCTCAAACGAGCTAAGACCGGCAAAAACGGTCTCAAAAACACCATGACCGCCCAACTTAGCTAGCCTAGTTGGATGGCTTAGATATTCCTTCGAATGATCAAGGAGGTGCTGAAGCGTTCACCGGCGACCCATCTCCATACCTGGTTGATCGAACTACACATAGCAATCCAAGAGCGCGTCAAACCGTTTTCCCAAAGTAGGGCGATCGAGCGCTCTTTAAACTCTAAATTAAGTCAGCGGCGTTATGCAATTGCCGCAAATTGATCGTGTCCATCCATCTTCGCTAGCTTGGTCGAACAGCTTAGATCAGATTCTAGATGGACAACATCATGGCACCATGATCACCGGCCACCCCTCTTCCATGAGGAGTGATCGGCCAAGCCACGGCTTGCTCATGTGGCATCCGAACGATTACCCAAAAGAGGCTAGTCGCACTGTTTGCATAATCCAATGGAAGCCATCAACTGCCGCAAATCATCTCAGCCACTCCACTTGGCTAGCCAATTTAACCGACCCAGATTTAATCTGGATCGACCGATAGGATGTTAGAATTGCCACCAGCTGTCACTCTCTCATAGGGACCGACCGGCAAACCCCTGGGTTGTGCACGTGGCTCCTACCAACTCCCTGAAAATGCCTGGTCATCTCCTTTTAAGACATTAAGATCTGCGACTAACTCAGATGACTTTTAAAACAACAATGTCTTATACGCATCAATTATAAACGATGCTTCATAAATATTGATTTCACAAATAGTTTATTATTTGACCTAAAAGCACTATGTGCTGCTTTTAGCGGCGAGTCTCACGACTTGACCCACTTACTCGAGACATCAAACATGTCACAAACTGGGGGATGCTCACTGGGGTATTGGTATGGCGGTTTACAGCGTGCGGCGTGTAACGCCCCCATTACGAGAACGTGTTAGGAAAGAACAGACGGTTAACAGCAATGAGAGTAGTGGGTGAAAGTGTGACCAGTTTTCCCTCGTAATGGAAACGTGGTGATCACCACTTTTTACACAACCCCACTTCTCCACTGCTTAATCACCTCCACTTCCTAAAAGATCAAGGGGTGCTCGAACATGACTTGTATAAATAGGATTTCAACCTATTTCGACAATAGACAAGTGTTATCAACACAGGTATCCAGAAAACACCAAGAACTGATAGCTTACGTTCTGCAAGCCAGTTCCATATTATGATACAAGTCATAAAACAGCCACACCTTCATAATTCAACATTCTGATCTCAAACACCTTCTTCGCTACCCTCCCTAAGATCAACCCTTCTCCTTTACTTTGTGACCGAATTGAATCTGGAATGGCCATTTCTTGGTTTAGTCCAGAGTCTTACAGATTGATCTGTCGAATCTAAAAGTACTCCCGTGCAGTGCATTTTTTTAAGGTTTGAATTCGTTTCTCATAAATACACCCAAATTTACCAAAAAAACACACAGCAGAATCAGTTTTTACCCCAAAACAACAACCTAAGAAGAATGTTCCCTGGAATCCACCAGATAAGAACACATGGAAAATAAATGTAGATGCATCTTGGACTTCAGAAACGGACCTTTCTAGCTTTGATGCTATTCATAGAAATGATGCAGGTGACTTTGCAGAAGGGAGAGTAGGACCAACAACATGTTCAGAACCGCAAGAGGCAGAAGCTCAAGGATTGTTGAAAGCAGCCATTTGGGCAGAGGAAAGGAATCTCTCAGATTTCAGTATTGAAGGAGACTGCGAACCTTTAATCAAGTACCTAAATGGCAAAACAGTGGATATTTCTTGGAAAAACAGAGCTATCTTGGAGGAAGTCAAATGCAAGCTTTTATCTTGTAGGAATTTCTTAGGTTTTTATTTTGTCCTAGATCAGGAAATGATGTGGAAGACACGTTAGCAAACAAGCAAAACTTTTCACCACTTCAATTGACTGGGATGTAACTCCCCCCTCATGTATTGGGGGAAAACTTTTAGTAGATAAATCTAATATCAACAGGGTGTCTACCAGGATATTATATGGCTCTACTTTTGCTGTAACAGAGAACTTTCTCTCTGCTTAGTTCTTTTGAATGAAATCTCACTTGCAAAAATAAATAAAAATATATATTGGATCATTGAGGACGTGGCCCCTCAAGCCTATAAATATGTAGTCTTAACCTCAAAGCCAAGGATCTAATCTTTCATTTACCAATATCTTTCTATCTCATCATTGGATCTCCCAAGGATCCCAACTTGAAGATTCTACCAATGAAGTTCAAGTTTTCTCTTTAAATATATCTTTACTTATGTTTTTAGCATAATATGAGTTTTGTCCCTCTTTGGTGTGCTTGTTAGATTTGTAGCAACCACATTTTGGTGCTAGCTAACGAGCAGAACGACAAATTCCACTGAGAAAAAAGTCAGAGAGATTGATATAGCACTAAGTTGAAGAAGAATCAATCCACATGAATAAGTAAGGAAACAGGAGAAAGCAACGCAAAGATATTCCATGTTCCAAAACATATGAAGAAAAAATCCGTACATGTATCTTGCAAAAGAATGAAAACCAACAACGGAACAACATCACACGAGAGCTCGAGATCTCACTCGGAAGATAAAAACTGATAAAGATCGATGATAAGTGAAAACAGGGGGGTACCAAAATACACCATAATTTTTTCTTGGGCAATCTTTATGGACAAACTCAATGCAATTCCGAGAGTTAAACTCAATCAAGGAATAGTATCTTAGAGTTATATCTCTATATCTTGCGATTAGAACGTTTACAGAATTGAATCCGTGAACCTAATCACAAAGATATAACTTGGACAGTACTAAAGACTAATGATCAAGAATCAATCAAGTCGTACTAGGTCGGATGTCTCTACTATGATTGATCAACGCACAACCTGTGATATTTCAATTATGAAGGTAAACAATATAATGCGGAAACAGAAATAACACATACACCAGAAATTTTGTTAACGAGGATACCGCAAATGCAGAAAAACCCCGAAACCTAGTCCAGATTCAACACCAAACTGTATTAAGTTGCTACAGACACTAGCCTACTACCAATTAACTTTAGACTGGAATTCAATTGAGCCCTAAAAGGTATCCCACCGATTAAGGTACAGTCGCGCTCCTTACGCCTCTTGAATCTCAGCAGGAATCCGCGCAATTGATTCCCTTAGATGACGTCACACCAACTAAGAGTTGCTTTAACTCAATTGAAGACTTTAAACCAAATCTGCCTCCCGCAGATTAAGCCTATATAATTGATTTCCTGATTACGATTTAACGTATGATCAAAATCAAACGAATAATCTAGGTCATGGAAATCGATAGCAATTTGACAAAAGTCTAGCTATCCTCAAAATCCGGACTTATGCAACCCGAAATGCAGCCTGGATTATTATTCACCTCACAAGTATAAAACTTGTGGAATCAACAAAGTATGAGACGAAGATAACTTTGATGATCACTATCCATCTTGATCATTGGAGTAAACTCTAAAACAATCAAGATCAGGATACTCGAGTTATCAAGGAAAGATAACTGGACCTGGCTTCACGAATCCCAATGAAGTCTTTATATTCGCAAAACCCTAAAAGGGTTTCTGGATAGGACGACTCTAGATACAACTAGGACACACCAAAAAGTAGTGTCAGGATTCAAAGATCCCGGTTGCTTGGAGTTCCCCTTTTATAGACATTAAGGGCATATGTTGCTTTAGGTTTAAGCTAAGATAGCTTTGGAACCAAGCAATCAATATTCACTGTTAGATGAAACTTTGAATATGATTTATATAAACAAGATATACACTCTGGTTAGGTGAGACCATAACCGAACCATGTACAAAGACTATGTTCAACATGGTTAACCAAAACTAGCCGGTATGAACTTAAAAGATTAATCTTCATTTTCATGAACACACAAGATATTAACTCCAAGTCACAAACATGTGATCATTTAAGTCTAGTGTTTATAGAGAATTAATCAAATATTAATTATCTCAAAGAAATAATTTAAACACACTTGAAAGTATAATCGACATGATTAGTAGATGTACAAATACAAATATATAGTAGTTAATGAGTCGGTTCAGTCATAGTTCGCAAACCGTTTTGGAAAATTTATACCAAAACCGAGTTCCGGAGTTCACAGAACTTTTTAGGTTAACGTACCAGTTTGCAAACTTTCCATCAAACCTAAGTTCCGGAGTTCACAGAACTTTTAAGGTTTGCGTACTGGTTTGGAAACTCAAAGACTGTACCGGTTCCGGAGTTCACAGAACTGGATCGGTTTGCGTACTGATTTAGAAGCGCTACCTGTTAGAGCATAACTCGGTTGAACCCACCAAGCGTTGGTATGTCAAGTTTGGTTGTCATATTTTAGTGCATCAAAACTCATCTAAGAGTCACTTGATTATGTACTAGAGACAACTTTGTATATGTTAGACTAGAAAGTCTAGGAATATGAGACATACAAGTATTACTCGAAGACCTGAAGAATGTGAAGAAGTAACGAGCTACAACGACGACATCATCCTTCCTCTTGAGGTTAGTAATATTTACTTGAACTGTTTCATTCCTAACGTATCTTTCAAGTCGTGCTATTTTGAAAACATAACTGCGAAGCTGTGAATGAATATTTTACTCTAGTAGTGAGACATGATCATATGATCATAGTATTAAGGAATTAGACTACGAAGTATAACGCTTATCTTTTGAACTTTGTAGATATGACATCGACATAATCGTATGAATGCTATTGTGATTATGTGTATGGGTAAAGGTGAAGATTTCATCCTAGGAAACAATGTTTTACATATGTTTAAAGGAAGTACATTCATGAACTTTTTTTATGAATCGAAAGGGAAATCGCTAGGCTTATTGGTATTGTTATTCATTGCATATCTTTGGATTACCAATATGTGTGAGTTAGTAGATCCGATCATAACTTGTTATGTATATTAGTACAACTAATCAAAATGCCCGACTTATGATTTGGTATGACTAGTTTTTATTAATTAGTGTAACCGATCCTAAGTAATCACCTGAGATGGTATGATCGATATTTGTAATTGGTGTGACCGATCCTAGTAATTGGTGTGACCGATCACAAAAGAGTTGTGTAATCGATCCTTGTAATTGGTGTAACCGGTCCTAGTAATTGGTATAACCGATCCTGGTAATTGGTGTAACCGATCCTAGTGACTTGTGTAACCGATCACAAGCAATACCATGAGTATATGGTAACCGGTCCTGGTAATTGACGTAACCGATCCTAGTAACTGATGTAACTGGTCCTGGTAACTTGTATGTCCGATCACAAGTAATCCATATTAAGGTATAACCGATCCTAGTGATTGGTAGAACTGATTGAACCCATGATTGTGATTTGATATTTGATCAATCACATAGTTGTCTTGGAATACAGATGAACCAATTCTAAACTTGTTTGGAAGTGTGGTATAATCGATTCCAAGATTGTAAATATGAAAGATGATTTACAAAGAAAAGATGTCAACATACTTTGAACACGAACAGTAACTCTTATCTTTTATTGTTAAAAGATATTCCTTAATTACTCAAGGAGATCCCGGTCTGAAATAAATTAAGAATCTTTTAATTAAGGTTGTTAGTTTTATATTCTTTAATTACCAGCAATTTAATGCATATCTCTAGAGAATAAAAATTAGTAATGTGCATTTACTAATTGGAGATTTTCTATTAAGAGATTTCGGAAAATATTGGACAAAGCATTTCCAGGAATTATGAAAACCGATATGGGCATTTATTACATATCTTGAGAATAATTCGGTTTTGGAAATTCCTTGGTGTACAAACATCCTTGGTCTATAAATACCTAAGTTTGCATTTCTAGCAAACTATCCTAAGAGCCAGTCAAACTTCATCTTTTTGTTGTTTCTGGTGGAGCCGTCTATCCGAAGAGGAAAGTACCCTAATTAGGCGAAATCTCTTACAACCGCTCGTTTAAAGACTTATGTGGGATCAAGAAGCTCTACGAGTACCGTTGGTGGGAAACTAGATAATTTCAGTTTATTAGTTTTCGATTGATTTGATTGACTAACGGTTGTTGAACTTTGATTGCACCTAGTTTGTTTATTCTTGAGAATCTTCTCTTCTGATATAAGATTCCCTCAAACTAGATCGAAGTGTCGAAGGGATCTTTAGAACTGTTTGTAGATCTAAAGACATCTTGTGATAATCCATTGTTAATAGACTCCGTTTTGTGCGTGATTGATCACAAGAGATTCAAGTGGTGTTGTGCAGGTTTAATTGAGGATTAAAGAAGATTTGAAGACGAAGAAGATTTCTTATTGGTTTCTCATATCTTTGTGTAGCACAAACCTTAATCGGCTGGGATCCAACTAGAATCGTATTTATTCGACTGATTAGTTCTGTGAGATCGGTAACACCTAATAGTTCTCTTTAGATCTATTTTGATTGTTATAAATCCGAATATTATTACTTAGGTAATAGAGATTGGATTGATCTAACCAGGCAAAGGAGTTTATTAGTTTAAACGGAAGAGCCTTTGCATATGACTTGAGATATCTTTATTTGGAAGAATCAATAGAGTTGTTACCAAACAGATTTGTTGTTCCTTTACTATTTGGAATACGATCCAAAGGAATTGTTCCAGTGCGTGCACTTATTGAATGTCGGAAGCGCAGGGATACTGAAGAAACTAAGTGAACTAGGCTTAGTTGCTTGGTCTCAACTATACGAAGTTTGTTTAGATTTTGTATAGCGGCTTAATACTGAGAGTATTCAATTCTGGACTTGGTCCCGGGGTTTTTCTGCATTTTCGGTTTCCTCGTTAAGAAAATCTTGCTGTGTCTTTTACTTTTCTATTTCCGCAATTATAATTGTTTATTATAATTAAAAGTAAAATACACAAACGTTAACTCTGTATTACTTGATAGTGATCTTATAGAGTTTGGTTAAGTCCGAACCTATTATCAAGTAATCACACTTTGATTATTGTATTATCTCGTTCTTGTATCCATAGACGATCACACAAAGTGTGAATACCGATTTGTCGTATTGTCTCGACTTTGTCAATAGACAATCACTTTCGGTAAGAGGACTTATAGGTGGATAATTTAAAGATTGTGGTGTATTTGGGCACCCTCGTCTTTTCATTACCAAAATCTAGAACACAGAACTCACCTCTGGTTTGTGTACTGGTTTGCATACAGGTTTGGATACTCACCCCCGGTTCGTAACCACAGTTCAAGAATGGTTTGCATACGAGTATGCACACATATCCGGTTTCACGAGTCACAAAGATTTTTAATATGATATACATAAGAATATGTTTACCACTAATCTATAAGTCGATATTTATATAGCTACTCCACTACTTATACGAATACATGTAATACGGGTTCAGACTTATAACAGTTTTCCCAGTAAAACTAATACTACTGTCTTGTATCCGAATCAATCGTAGTTCTATATTTCTCTAAATCAAATTGAAACACATCAATCACACATATCACTGTTCCAGGTTATTTCCGAATGATAAACTTGAATCACGATTTTGATTCAGAACAATAAATTGTCCTAAACCGAAATTCATTCAGTATGAATAAATGTCCATTAAGCTTAGCCATTATATTTCGAGAAATTATCAAGATAAACTTGACTCGAAATTCTTTTCTATGCATACTAGTCTAATTAGTTATGCGACATCGTCTCAAAATGATAGAAAGTGAATATAACTTGAGATATAGGTAGTTCAGTATTCACTTACCTTTTGTTGATGAATATCGGAAACTCGGTTTTGCTCCTTGGGATTGGTTCTACCAAGACTCATAATGTAAGTTGTGACCGGTAATACCATGCTTCCCAAAATAGGTTGTGACCGGTTACACCATGCTTCACAAAGTAACTTGTGACCGATTACAGCATGCTATACAGTATAGGCTATGACCGGTTATACTTCAATTCTCAACATAAGTTAAGATAGGTTCTACCTTGTCATCTTACATTGGTCAACAAAATAATATTCAATAAAGAACCAGACCAATCATGACTTCCTTTTCGATTATGAAACAAGTTCATACATCTACTTTCTTAAACTAATGTACTAATACATAGTTTTATAAGATGAAATCACACCTATATCTTACACATGATCAATTAACTAAATACAAAGATTATGTTGATGTTGTATTTACGAAGTTTCAAAATATAAGCGTTTATACTTCGTAATTCAATAAATTTGTTAGAGCATTGCTCGGTCGAACTCACAAGCGTTGCTATCTCAAGCTTGTTGTCAAGTTTAGTTGCCAAAACTATAAGTCTTGATTTCTATTCTACTTATAGCTAAGTCTCGGACTAGGATAGAAAGTGTAGTTGAGCTCTAGACTCCACGGCGTTCATCATGCAAAGACGGAGAACTACTCAAGGAACTGGTGGATCTTCATCGACAAAATGGTATGTGGAGACTTGAACTTATCTATCACTCAAAAGTATATCTACTCTATCTCCTATCTTGAGACAAAAGTCGTATTACTATATAGACTTCGATTATAACATTTGCTATTTTGAGCCGAGTTTATCTCGCTTATCTATTTCTCGAAATATGTGTTGGTAAGTTTTCGCTTTGGCCAATTTCATCTTTACAAGTGACGAAAGTCATGTTGATTATTTCAATATCTTGAAAAATGCTTTGATGAAAAATAGTGTGTGAATAACCTAAGAATGTTTCAATGGTTGAAATAAAGAGTTTAGAACATGTAACCATCTTTGGATATAAGCATATAATGTGTTCGCTCATTAGTGTATAAGTCCAAAACCGGGAACCAAATGTATGCATACTTGTGTGTGTACTAAATGGTTGATGGAGACTGGGTAAGTATGCGTACCCGAACGCATACTGGCGGAAGTTCACGTCCGTAAATTTCTGCTGAGTTTGGAAATCAAAAGCAACTCAATCCGGTTACCTAAGTATGCATACCCGTACGCAGACTGGCGGAAAGTTCACGTCCGTGAATTTCTACTGAGTTTGGAAACCAAAACAAACTCAAATCCGGTTACTTAAGTACACATACCCGTACGCATACTTAAGTGTGTTACTTTCTAAAATTGTTTGTTCATGAACTAAAACATTTATATATTAAAGAATGCAATTTGCAAACCGTGGCTATAATGTTCATGAATCGATTCGAGTGAATCAAAACCGATTTTGCTTCGATTGTGTCTTGTATACTTCTATAAGATCTAAACAATTGAACAACTCTCGAACTAGTACTCATTTGAGTCATTTGGACTAGTTATGGTGAAGATGAATAAGGTTGATATGAAAGTACTCATATGGCTAACCATTGGTTAACTACTGTTGAACCAACTAGGTGTACACGTTTAGGTACGGTTACTCAAACCTAAATGACGTATATTTCATTTGTGTATAACAAGCTAAGTTCGATCTAACGGTTGAAAGATATTAGCTTGAATCTAATCAGGTTTTCATCTAACGGTGAATATTGAATGCTTTGTTACCAAGGTAACTTAGATTGCAAACCCTGATTTGGAGACTATATAAAGGAGAACTCTAGCAACTGGGAAACCTAATCCCCACACCTCCTGAGTGATACATATTGGTTTATTAAAGTCTTCGACTTTGGGTCGTAGCAACTCTTAGTTGTGGGTGAGATCAGCTAAGGGAATCAAGTGCGTAGTATCCTGCTGGGATAAGAGACATAAGGAGCGCAACTGTACCTTGAATCAGTGTGAGATTGATTGGGGTTCAACTACAGTCCAGACCGAAGTTTGTTTGTAGTAGGCTAATGTCTGTAGCGGCTTAATACAGTGTGGTGTTCAATATGGACTAGGTCCGGGGGTTTTCTGTATCTGCGGTTTCCTCGTTAACAAAACTTCCGGTGTCTGTGTTATTTCTTTTCCGCATTATATTTTGTTATATAATAGAAATATCACAGGTTGTGCGTTTGTATCGATCAAATGGTAAATCTAACCTTTGGTTGTTGATTGAAATTGATTGATTCTTGAACATTGGTCTTTGGTACCGTTCAAGTTTATTTCTGTTGTATTCAATCAGACTCACAGATTTCTATTTGTTTGAGTTGGGATTGAATCGAGAAATTGAGATATAACTCTTTGATATACTTTTTTTATTAAGATTGAGTCTTACTGTCTAGTTGATTCTCTTAAAAGTATATTGGAGTTAGTCCATACAGATTGCTAAGAGAAATATTGGGTGAGGTTGTTAGACCCCCGCTTTTTCAATTGGTATCAGAGCAGGCAAACACGTATAAAACCTTATAAGTCTGTGTTTATAGCGATTTGACTATATGGACAGAAGTGCCATCTCTATAAACGTACCACCAGTCTTCGATGGCTCAAATTACTTGTGGTGGAAAATTGCTATGTGTGCCTTTCTTCAAGTGCGTGATTTTCAATCATGAGTTTATATAGTTAATGGCTATGATGCTCCCATTGTGACAATAGGAGATGCGACCGTACCTAAAGATATTGGTGCATATGACGTTGCTGAGATACTTGCTGCAAAGCAAAATTCTGACGGTTTGAATGCCATTATCCCAAATCTTCAACACCATGTGACTACGTGCACTCGTTCTAAAGATGCTTAGGATATCTTAGAAACTGTATTTGAAGGGAATACCAGTGAAAAGGAAGCCAGGCTTCAAAACCTAAATTCCGATTGGGAAAACCTTTGTATGGCAGGTGAAGATTCATTTGATGAGTTTAATCACAAAGTGTCTGAAATTGTTAATGCATCATTTGCATTGGGTAAGACTATAGCTGAAAAGGACATTGTGATGAAAATTCTCAGATCACTGCCATCTAGATACGATTCTAAAAAGCATGCCATTGTTGAAGGATATAACCTTGATACACTTTCCAGAAATACTTTTGTTGGAAAGATTAATATTTTCGATCTTGAACTTAGTCAAAGAGAAAAATGTCACTTGTTTAGCAACCATGTTGCTACATCTGATAGAAAGTCTCGACATCCTAAATTGATTGATACAAGGGATGAGAACTGCTTTAATTCAACTTTGTCACTGTTTGTACAACATCTTAAGAAAAATCTTAGACAAAGTAAAAGAAAGTCTCAAAAGAAAGCTCAGTCAATCAATAAAAGGAATAAAAAAGTTCAGGAAAGCTATGTTAATGAAACTTGTTCTAAGTGCTATAGAAGTGTCCATGATACTTCCAGAAGTTCTGATGAGGAGTTAAGTGAGTTAACTAAAGCACGGATGGAAACTCTTGACTACTGTCTTGATGTTGATATATGTGAAAGTTCTCTTAATCTCTTTGCTGATAATCACACCTGTCCTCCTAATATTCCTGATTATTTCACGATGAACAATCTTACTTCTCCAGAAGTATTTCAACTGGAAAAGGAAGCCTTGATTAAAAAGATTGAAGATCTGGAATGTCAACTGTTTAATTTAAGACAGGAGGCTGCTATCACTTGCATTTGTGATCCTAATAAGAAACATCGTACTTCCTCGATTAATTCTAGTAAGCATTATCAGCAAATTACTCCTGATTCTATGACTGTCTCAAATCACCCTGAAGAGGATGATATGAAGAACCACAAGGACTTACCAAACTTTTTGGTTTCCTTGTGTGAAAATCAGGATCATTTTTAAAGTATAAGCACTAAAAGTCAAGAATATTTCTCCTCTGTTAAACCTTGTTTTCAGAAGAAGAAAAGAAAATCTCCAAGGAAATCCTCATCCCTTTCAAAAGAGATTTCTAAAGTCATTCATAGTTTGCGAAAATCACCAAACAAGGTATTCTAAACTGTGTTAATGCGGAAAAGAAATAACATAGACACCAGAAGTTTTGTTAACAAGGAAACCGCAAATGCAGAAAAACCCCGGGACCTAGTCTAGATTGAACACCACATTGTATTAAACCGCTACAGACACTATCCTACTACAAATTAACTTCGGTATGGACTGTAGTTGAACCCTAATCAATCTCACACTGATTCAAGGTACAGTTATGCTCCTTACGTCTTTGATCCTAGCATGATACTACGCACTATATTCCCTTAGCTGATCTCACCCACAACTAAGAGTTGCTACGACCCAAATTCGAAGACTTTAATAAACAAATCTTTCTCAAACAGAAAAGTCTATAGGAATAGATAAATCTGTCTCCCACAGAAATACCTACGAGTTTTGTTCCGTCTTTTGATAATTAAGGTGAACTAGAACCAATTGATATACCGGACTTATATTCCCGAAGAACAGCCTAGAAATATCAATCACCTCACAATAATCTTAATCGAATAGCGAAACAAGATATTGTGGAATCACAAACGATGAAACGAAGGTGTTTGTGACTACTTTTCTATCTTTACTATCGGAGATATAAATCTCAAGCCAATCTTACGATTGTACTCAATCACGATAGAAACAGCAAGATCATATCACACAACTACAGAGAAAATAGTTGGGTCTGGCTTCACAATCCCAATGAAGTCTTTAAGTTGTTAACCTACAGGGTCTCAAGAGAAACCTAAGGTTAAAGGAGAATCGACCTTAGCTTATACAACTAGTATCACACAGGAGGTTTGGGGATTAGGTTTCCCAGTTGCTAGAGTTCTCCTTTATATAGTCTCCAAATCAGGGTTTGTAATCTAAGTTACCTTGGTAACAAAGCATTCAATATTCACCGTTAGATGAAAACCTGATTAGATTCAAGCTAATATCTTTAAACCGTTAGATAGAATTAGCTTGTTATATACAAATGAAATGTAACTTCATTTAGGTTTGAGTAACCGTACCTAAACGTGTACACCTAGTTGGTTCAACAATAGTTAACCAATGGTTATCCATATGAGAACTTTCATATCAACCTTATTCATCTTCACCATAACTAGTTCAAGTGACTCAAATGAACTAGTTAGAGAGTTGTTCAATTTCTTAGATCTTATAGAAGTATACAAGACACAATCAAAGAAAAATCGATTTTGATTCACTCGAATCGATTCATGAACATTATAGCCAC
>JAJJMB010000011.1:465310-679274 GCA_023531105.1 Papaver atlanticum
GACTTTCGTCACTAGTAAAGATGAACTTGGCCAAAGCGAAAGCTTACTAACACATATTTCGAGGCATAGATAAGTGAGTTAAACTCGGCTCGAAATAGCACATGCGTATAATTGAAGTCTATATAGCAATACGACTTTTGTCTCAAGATAGGAGATATAATAGATAAACTTTTGAGTGATAGATAAGTCCAAGTCTCCACATACCTTTTTGTCGATGAAGTTCCACAAGTTCCTTGAGTAGTTCTTCGTCTTTGCATGATGAACGCCATGGTGTCTAGAGCTCAGCTACACTTATTATCCTAGTCCGAGACTTAGCTATAAGTAGACTAGAAATCAAGACTTATAGTTTTGGCAACTAAACTTGACAAACAAGCTTGAGATAGCAATGCTTGCGAGTTCGACCGAGAAGTGCTCTAACAATCTCCCCCTTTGTCAATTTTAGTGACAAAACTATCAATACATATGGAATACAAAATAAATAAAACTTTGTAGCTTCTCATCCAAATGCTTGATCTCCTTGGTTCTTCAACATTACTCGAAATCTTCGTCACTTCCAAGTACTCCAATGATTCTAAAGATGTTCAGTTCAGCATCATCCTTGTTGAAGATCCGTAGCCATAATAATGAGAAAACAATAACTCTCAATCATTTTTATACAGTGTCATAGTATTATTACACACCATCAAAGTTCAATTGTATCACAACTCTGACAACAATACTATGGTGATATGTATCACTCCCCCTTAGTCAATACTTCATCTCACATGAAAACCACTCCCCCTTACATAATTATCCGAAAACCATATGTATTTGTAGTGTGAACTACACATTAATTCTCCCCCTTTGTGTCAATAAAATTGGCAAAGGTACGAAAATTAGTGGGATCCTAATGAAATTTCCATAGAGATACTTCATGACCAAAAGAAAAGCACATATCAACTTGTTTAAATGCAATCATATATTCGAAACTAAATGCATTCATCAAGGAGTTTATAAAGATACAAGATAACCCCTATAATATTCCACAGCCGCACTCCCCACAAAGATTTGGCAATTAAGCACAAGTTCAATTAAGAACTCTCCCCCATATAATGTCATTCTCGAAAGAATTACAAGAGCGACCTTACTTTCACAAGAAAAGAAGCATTTCTTTGGACATTAACAAATCACATAAGAATATGAATTTGTATCCAAAAATCTCAATTAAATTAACCACAAGAGAACCCATGATTAATTTAATCGGAAATGCTCATATAAGAAAACTTACGGAGCCGCACAGTATATTACATAAAAATATGGATCAGGGAAGATCAATACTGCGGAATAAACAAAGATTCATTCTATTCTTCATCACTATTTGCACAATGACGTATAATAGACATAATCTTTGTAAACAAAAGTTCATCCTATCTTCCATCAATATTTGCATAATGACATAATAGGCTTAACTTTTGTTTGTCACAAGTTCATTCAATCTTTCATCAATACTTGCATACTGACATATGAAAGACTTAACTTTTGACCATGTATGGGACAATTATAGTTCACGGCCGCAAACACACATATCCCATAACAAGTTGTAATATATGAAACCATAAAGATTAATACTGCAAAATCATCTTCCAAATCAACTTTAGAATATAAACAAATAAATCTAAAAACATTGCAAGGTGAAAATCGTTGGAAATAGCTATGTGTAATCAAAATAATGGTTATTCCAAACCCTAGTTATCCTTCTTAAAAACACAAGAATAAATTCTCATAAGAAGTTTCCTAGAAAAAATATGACAACTCTTAGAGAACATAATTTGAAAAACATCATACATGGCCAGCAACCAGAGAGAGAACATGGATGAGTTCATCAGTTGCTTTCTTCAGTTTGTTTTTCAGAAATTCAAGATTCTTTGTTGCAATTCCAAGTTGTTCACGTACGACCTCAAAATCTCGAAGAAGATTTCCTACCAGTTGTGATGACATCTGAACTGGTAGTTTGTTTTCATGATCAACAGCATGATAGGAGGTTATGAAAATAGGGTTCTCGTTAAAATCGATAACCTTCCCCTTCTCAACTTCGTCTTTCTTGTTGCGTCCATCCATTGTGCACAAAAAAAAAAATCAGGAGAACTTTTTGACGTTACGGAACGTAAATGTATCAAAAAGAGCTTGATACATATATATATATATGAGTTTTTCTTAGGAAACCCCAGGGTTACTCGTATATGTTCCGTACGGGTCAGTTGAATGTGCACAACTGGTTACAAACTTGGTACAAGACCAAGAGAGTAATGGAGCCAAATTTAGAAGTATTCTTGAAAAACTCAAAGACATATTCTAAACAAATTGACGAAGCCTTAGTTCAAAAGAACATAAGATAATTGTTGATGAGCAACAACTAATTGGTCAAAGGGAAGTGGACAAAAATCATTCAAGGCAATCAACAAAGACATATTCTCAAGAGTGAGCGATAAAAAAACATTACATCATGTAATGTACTGGAGCAAGCCTCAACAGTTTTATGATCATCATTACGTAAAGATAATGAAAAGAATAATATAACAACGACTACTTTCTCAAGACTAACGATCTTCTTGAGAATTATGAGCATCCTGCCACAGTTACAAGGAGGATGCTACATTGAGCAGTCAAGTTGTATTTTGATGAGCATTTTGCTCATTAAGAATATTGACTTATTCTCTCTTTCCTTCATGAAGATTTTCATAAAAATCAATAGGATTAGTCGTAAGAGATTTAAACATAGGAGAACAAGGGATACCTGAAACTGCTGTTATCCTTGCCTTTTTAATGCTCCTTTTGAGTCTGTTTATACTTGTCTTGAGCTCCGAGACTCGATTATTGATATGAATGAAGTCTGAAGCAGACACCTTGGATTCAAGGCTTTCTTCAAAGAGAGAAAAAGCGTTGAACCTTTTTTCTTCCTCCTATGACTTTTTCTCTTCTCAGAGTAATTTGAAGAGTCAGTTGTCCACCTGACGTCCTTTCTTCTACAATTGTAGACGTTTTTTTATATCAAAATCATAATCAAGAATTGGCTCATCATAACATTTTTCTTAATTGCAGACAATGCCTTTTACACCCGCTAGATGAAAAACAGGTTTGATTACTTCTTTAGACATCCATACAAGAATGTTATGAAGTTTTTCATTCCTCAGTCGGAAACGACATATCCTTTCAAGGTGTCTTTTGTTTCCGCAATTATAGCAGTTAAAGGAATTGTTCTTGACTGTTTTCATGTGAGTTGATTTTGAAGGTGGACAATCCTTGTTCCTAGGAACATCAGCTGCTGAAGAAGTTTTTTCACATTGAGACTTGTCATTAGCACGGACAAAATTGATCTTACTAGTACTTGGAGCGTCTATTCCTTTATAGCCCAGACCACGTGTATCACGATGTTCTTTACATGCTCCCAGCATAGAAGATAATTTTGTAGAGCTAGAATTGAATCTTTTCAAATTCTCTTCCAGTGAATTTACTTTATCAAGAGCAGCAGCAAGATCAGTCTCTAAAAGTTTTTCTTTGGAAAGAAGACTGATTTCTCTGTCATTAAAACATTTTTGTTGAGAGTCATATCTTGCTTCAGATTCTGCAAGTCTTTCTTTCAACACAAAGAGATTTCGAAGAAGATTATCACATTCGGACCTTTTTGAGCGTACATCTTCTTCTCGATCTTTAACGGTAGATTGTAAGAGTTTGTACCCACAATCATAACCTTTAAAGAATTTTCTCAGTTTAATGTTTTCTTGACAGAGAGGTGCCAGATATTTACTCAAGCAAGCTGTTGACTTCTTTCCTTTTAAGGCATTGTGAAAGAGCTTGATATATTGAGAGACTTCCTCATAAATACTTTGTCCTTCTTATGAATCACTCTCTGAAAGATCATCCAACTGTTCATCAAGACATTTTTCCCAATTGAACACAGATTAAGTCAAAGAAGCGGACAAGGGAGATTTATCAGAAGTCTCAAGATTTTGATCCAAATCAGAGTGACTCTGAACTGGTGTTGCGTTATTAGAGATAGCACTTTCGTCCATAGAGTCAGATCGCTACAAACACAGACTTATGAGGTCTTTAAACGTGTTTGCCTGCTCTGATACCAATTGAAAATGCGGGGGTCTAACAACCTCACCCAATATTTCGCTTAGCAATCTGTATGGACTAACTCCAATATACTTACAAGAGAATCAACTAGACAGTTAGACTCAATCTTATAAAAAGTATATCAAAGAGTTATATCTCAATCTCTCAATACAATCCGCAATCAAACAAATAATAATTTGCGAGCCCAATTGAATATAAGAGAGATAACTTGAACGGTACCAAAGACCAATGTTCAAGGATCAATCAATTTCAATTAACAACCAAAGGTTGGATTTATCAATTGATCGATTCAATGCACAACCTGTGATATTTCAATTATATAACAAAATATAATGCGGAAAGGAAATAACACAGACACCAGAAGTTTTGTTAACGAGGAAACCGCAAATGCAGAAAAACCCCGGGACCTAGTCCAGATTGAACACCACACTGTATTAAGCCGCTACAGACACTAGCCTACTACAAACTAACTTCGGTCTTGACTGTAGTTGAACCCCAATCAATCTCACACTGATCCAAGGTACAGTTCCGCTCCTTACGTCTCTGATCCCAGCAGGATACTACGCACTTGATTCCCTTAGCTGATCTCACCCACAACTAAGAGTTGCTACGACCCAAAGTCGAAGACTTTAATAAACAAATCTGTCTCATACAGAAAAGTCTATAGGAATAGATAAATATGTCTCCCACAGAAATACCTACGAGTTTTGTTTCGTCTTTTGATAAATCAAGGTGAACAGGAACCAATTGATATACCAGACTTATATTCCCGAAGAACAGCCTAGAAATATCAATCACCTCATAATAATCTTAATCGACTAGATGAAAACCTGATTAGATTCAATCTAATATCTTTCAACCGTTAGATCGAACTTAACTTGTTATACACAAATGAAATGTAACTTCATTTAGGTTTGAGTAACCGTACTTAAACGTGTACACTTAGTTGGTTCAACAATAGTTAACCAATGGTTAGCCATCTGAGCACTTTCATATCAACCTTATTCATCTTCACAATAACTAGTTCAAGTGACTCAAATGAACTAGTTAAAGAGTTATTCAATTGCTTAGATATTATATAAGTATACAAGACACAATCGAAGCAAATCGATTTTGATTCACTCGAATCGATTCATGAACATTATAGCCACGGTTTGCAAAGATTACATTCCTTATTTTATAAATGTTTTAGTTCATGAACAAACCGATTTTAGAAAGTAACCTACTTAAGTATGCAAACAGGTACGCATACTTAAGTAACCGGATTGAGTTTGGTTTTCACTTTCAAACACCAGCAGAAATTCACGGACGTGAACTTTCCGCCAGTATGCATAAGGGTATGCATACTTACCCGGATTTCCAACAACCGCCAGTACGCGTACGGGTACGCATACTTTGGGTTCCCGGTTTTGGACTTTTACATAAATGTGAAAACACACTATGTTTATATCCAAAGATGGTTACATGTTCTAAACTCTCATTTTCAATCATTGAAACTTTCTTAGAGGATGTTATATAGTTGATATTCACAAACTATTTTTCATCAAAGCGATTTTCAAGTTATTGAAATAATCAACATGACTTTCGTCACTAGTAAAGATGAACTTGGCCAAAGCGAAAGCTTACAAACACATATTTCGAGGCATAGATAAGTGAGTTAAACTCGGCACGAAATAGCACATGTGTATAATTTAAGTCTATATAGCAATACGACTTTTGTCTCAAGATAGGAGATAGAATAGATAGACTTTTGTGTGATAGATAAGTTCAAGTCTCCACATACCTTTTTGTCAATGAAGTTCCACAAGTTCCTTGAGTAGTTCTTCGTATTTTCATGATGAACGTTGTGGAGTCTAGAGCTCAACTACACTTACTATCCTAGTCCGAGACTTAGTTATAAGTAGACTAGAAATCAAGACTTATAGTTTTGGCAACTAAACTTGACAAACAAGCTTGAGATAGCAACGCTTGCGAGTTCGACCGAGCAATACTCTAACAGTCACAAACACCTTCGTCTCATCGTTTTTGACTCCACAATATCTTCTTTCGTTAATCGATTAAGATTATTGTGAGGTGATTGATAATACTAGGATGTTCTTCGGGAATATAAGTCTGGGTTATCAATTGGTTCCTGTTCACCTTGATTTATCAAAAGACGGAACAAAAACTCGTAGGTAGTTCTGTGGGAGACAGATTTATCTATTCCTATAGACTTTTCTGTGTGAGATAGATTTGTTTATTAAAGTCTTCGACTTTGGGTCGTAGCAACTCTTAGTTGTGGGTGAGATCAGATAAGGGAATAAAGTGCATAGTATCTTGCTGGGATCAGAGACGTAAGGAGCACGACTGTACCTTGAATCAGTGTGAGATTGATTAGAGTTCAACTACATTCCAGACCGAAGTTAGCTTTGTAGTACGCTAGTGTCTGTAGTGGCTTAATACAATGTGGTG
Organism: Papaver atlanticum; assembly: GCA_023531105.1. Taxonomy (NCBI): domain Eukaryota; kingdom Viridiplantae; phylum Streptophyta; class Magnoliopsida; order Ranunculales; family Papaveraceae; genus Papaver; species Papaver atlanticum. Next base: position 471,878 of record JAJJMB010000011.1, read on the forward strand.
TTCAAATCTGGACTTGGTCCCGGGGTTTTTCTGCATTTACGGTTTCATCGTTAACAAAACTTTTGGTGTCTGTGTTATTTATTTTCCGCATTATATTTTGATATATAATAGATATATCACAGGTTGTGTGTTAAGATCAATCAATTGTGAATCCAACCTTTGGTTGTTGATTATATTGATTGACACTTGAACGTTGGTCTTTGGTACCTTTCAAGTTGTTTCACATAATAATCAGGCTCACGGATTTCTATTTGTTTGATTTGCTGATTACATTGTGAAACAGAGATATAAGCTCTTTGATATACTTTTCTATAGATTGAGTCTGACTGTCTAGTTGATTCTCTTGAAAGTATATTGGAGTTTGTATATTCAGATTGCCGAACAAAATATTGGGTGTGGTTGTTAGACCCCCGCTTTTTCAATTGGTATCAGAGCAGGCAAACATGTTAAAGACCTCATAAGTCTGTGTTTGTAGCAATCTAATTTTTATGGACGAGTCTATCTCTAATAACGCATCAAGTCATAAATTACCAGATGATTTTCAAAGCTTGAATTTACCTGAGGGAAATGTCACATCTAAGTCAATATCTAAACATTTTCTGAATGTAGAAACTGTTGATTGGGAAACACGCCTAGAAGAATAGTTGGATGAACTTTCTGATGAAGACGATTCAGATATTGATAGAGATATTGATGAGGAAGTCTCAGAGTATGTTAAGTTTTTGGATTCGTTGAAAATGAAGAAGATTACAGCTTCTCATGTCACACCTCTTCTGACTCCTCTCTGTCGTGAAAATAAAAAATTGAAAAGGATTTACGAAGGTCTTTATGGTTGGAATCACTTGAATGTGACAATATTTATCAAAAATACTTCTTGTTAGAAGAGAAACTTGCAAAAACTTAAGCACGGATTAACTCTCAGCAAACAAGTTTTGATGACAGATAAAGCGCTTTTCTCGCTCGAGAAAAATGTCTTGAGGATGATTTAGCTACTTCTCTTGATAAAATCAAGATATTGGAAGATGACTTGAAAAAGTTCAATACTAGTTCAAGCAAATTAACAACTATGCTAGGAGCAAGTAAAAATATTCGTGATACACAAGGATTGGGCTATAAGGGAATAGATGCTCCAAGTATTAGCAAAGAGGTAAAATTTGTCGAGGTAAGAACATTCCTTATGTTTGCCACTATTGCGGAAATAAAAATCACCTGGAAAGGAGATGTTGTTTTCGTATAAGGAATGAGAAACTTCATGATGTTCTTGTTTGGGCATCACAAGAAGTTGTGAAACCAAGATCATATGCTAAGGCTAATCCCCTTAATATTACAGGTTGTAACTTTCCAACCTTTAGGCAAAGGAATCATTGCTGTGATAAACCTAGATTTGCCTATAAACATCATACGAATCCTTTTCACAATCGTAATGGTTATCAAAAGGATAACTTCGTAAAGACAAAGACAAGATCTGATGCTCCCAATTGGAGAAATACTAACTTGCAAAAGAATAGTCAATCCAATTCTCTTTCGAGAAATCTAGAAGAGAGTAATGGGAAGAAGGTTTCGGTTGTTCCTGACCGCACTCAAAAGTTGATACGAAAGAAAGTCAATGATGCTTTGAGTGTGAAAAGGAATGATCTCCCAGAAAATTCCATGACTATGGAGAATGTAAGGACCCTCAAGCTCGTCAATGCTATTTGACTGGTCTAGCGATGATCAAGAGACATCTTAGCCGATATTAACTCGATTAGTTTAACACGAACGTTAATTAGTAGAATTAATCTAACAACAATCTAGATACGAAACTAATATCGTTAGATAGATCTCGAAAAGTTATGCGGAATGGACTACTCGAACGTGTTAATCGGATACCGGACGAAGAAGATATCATCGAATTTACGTGAAGGATGACTTGGTCTTTTTGCAGTTTGGCCGACTTGGTTGCCCATATCCAAGTGATGTGTGCCTTTATAGATTTCCTTGACCTTATCTTCCACCCATATCGAAGATAAATCATTCTCATCTTTTCTTTCTCTTTCTTTGTTCTTCTTTGCATTTCTTTCATCTTTTCTATTTTCTCCTACTGCGATTCTGAGACGAATCCGTGAAATAGAGACAGTGGTTTTGAGATCGTGGGAAGATGATTCAGATCAAGTACAGAGTTGTTTACTGGTGATGTTGTTGTTATTTTATATGGAGAGAAGAAGGAGTGGATGTCGTTGAAACTAGAATTAGGGTTTGATGCAGTTGAATTAGGATATAGTGTGAATTGAGATATGAATCGAGTTGCTGATAGATGAATAAGAAGAGGGTTGTTGTTTTATTTCCGTGATTGTGTTGTTCTGTATTTGAATCAAGAACTAGGGTTTCATAAGAAATTCAAAGAAGAACCAGGTGAGGAAGTTGTTGGCTTAGGGGATTGAATTAAAAGAGGAGTTTATTGTTCTTTAAGAGTTTGATTAATGTTTTGAGTTTGAATTAGAGAAAAGGAGGTTTGGGAATTAAATTAGGGTTGCATCTTGATTCGAAGTTTGAATGAAATTATTAAGTTGATTGAGTTGTTCTTAGATGAAGGACAAATGGGTTATTGTTGAACTAATGATGTGAAGCGGTTGTGTTGAAGAATCAGAGTTGGGTAAAGAGGCTTTTGATGCTGTTGTGGGGTTTTATGATTGAAGTTGAATGAGACTGGATATATAAGTATAGAAATGGTGGTGATGGTGAGGTTTGCTGTGATGATTAGTTGAATTGAGCTAAAGGGAAGAAGGGTGGATTCTAATTGCTGAAGCAAGATTAATCAAGGTAATTATTTCCTGTAACAGTTTAGTAGGATTATTCATTTTCTTTGTTAAACTTGTATGATGATTCTTGAAGTTAGAACTTGGATTGATTAAGGAAATGGAACTGTAGTTGTAGTTTAGAGTTGTAATTGAGTTATAGGGTATGGTGATATGCTAAGATGTTATAATGTGTTGAGATGCAGCTGTGGATGAAGTTATGAGATGAAATTGAAGGGTGTTAACTGAATTTTGGGTGAATGAGTTTACCTGAGGTGAAGTGTTCAATGGAAAGTGATTTATTATGGGTATGAATTGGAGATGTAGATGTAGTGTAAGTTTGTGTTGGTTTCAGGGAAATTGGGTACTGGGAGATGAAGAGGAAGTTGTCTTGAATGAAATGAGTTTTAGATGTAGGCTAGGTTGATGGAAAGTGAAGTTAAGAATGGTGGTATTGTCTGTGTGTTTGTATCTGCAAGTGTTGGGAGCTAATTTATTTGGTGAACTGTAGTAACGCAGATGAAGTTAGAATAGTCAGTTGGTGCTGGTGGTTTTGATTGTGAAGTGTTGTTATGGCTGAGGCCTTAGTGAAAGCCTGCATTTGTAGAACTGATGTAGATGTGGTGTTGTAGTTTATAAATTGTATAGATAAAGCTTGAAGTGATTAAGCTGAGATTGCTGTTGTAGTTAATCTGAAACTGGTGACGATTCGGTTTAGTGGAATGTGTTGCTAAAAGATGCAATTGCAGGTAAACCTAGTTTGTAATTGTAATTGAAGTTTGAAGTTTATTTAAGAATAATTGAATTATACTTTGGCTTGTGAAGTTCTGTCAATAGGTGTGTTGGTATCAGTCTAGTTATAAAGAAGAGTGAAAATCTGTGTACAACAAGGGATTTAGGCTTATTAGTCATCCCAGTCAGTTTAGCTGACTTATCTGAATGTTATGGTCTGACTGAGTTCTTTCTGTAGACTCTGTTTTGACTCGACTGACTCGGTTAGTTAACTGAGTTGACCTGAGTTGACCTTGACCGAGTTAGACAGTTGACCTGACTTGGACTTGGACTTGACCTTTGACTAGACTCTGACCTAGACTTTGATGTTGACTGTTAAGTTGACCTTGGACTGTTAGTTTGACCGTTAGCGACTGTTAGTTGACTATGATGAACCCTATTTTCCTAAATTGATGTTTTGGACCTCTTGTGGTCCGAATTAGCATTTGGTTCCTTCTACAAAGTTGTAGATGTTCATAAGACTTAGTTATTGGACTATAGAACCAATCTAATCGGAATAGTACACCTTTAATATGCTAAAGATGGATAATGAAAAGGTGTAGAACCATATATGGGCTTAGAACCATTAGATAGTTCACTTAGCCTATAACTAGAGAATTATATGAAATTATGTTATGAGCCTTGTGTGAGCCTTTTGGCTAAACTCTTAGAGTGCTTGTATGATTAACAGTTAGTTATTAACAACGATCGATTCAAAGGATGAACCAGTGGATCATGGATCTCAAGGTAGGCGTGACTTGTCATCAAAAGAGGTGGGAATACAATTAACTCTTTTGTAACCATTGTTGCTTCTTTTACAAAAGTTTATGCTTAATAAACTCATGCATTGTCTATTTCTGCATTCCATGCTTTGTTTTAATTGCATTACAATAATTCTGTTGATTTTTTTAATCTTTCCATGGTTTGGAAAGGACTTGTAATATGTTTGTTTGTCATATGAATTGTTATGAGAAATAAGAAAATCCACTTGTGGTATATAGGATACGCTACTTCACATTTATACCTACTTACTTTTTGCTTTTATGTTATGGCTAGGGTGATACACCACAGTATTATTATCTAGGTGTGTAACTGGTTGACACCATATTATACATTGTTTGAAGAATGAGTTTGTCCATATACATGTTTGTTTATTTCATTGACTTGGTCACTTTTCGATGTTATGGAAAAACATTATTGTTTTCAAATCTTGCCATGATTACTTGAAAGTTAAATGTTATTTCCACTGGGCACCCCTTTTAGGGATGATGTGCTCACCCATTCCCACTTTCAGTTTCAGAGACAGATCAGAGTTGCGCAGCGAAAGCTTCAAGTGTTGAGTTTCGTTAGTTGGTTAACTTCGTCTATGTTTATTACGTTGTATATTATATTTGTAAACCAAATGACTATTGTATATGTATCATTTGAGATGAGTTCTTGTATATATATATATTTCAGAGCGGGGCTAGTTTTTGGGTTAAGTTTAGTAGCAGATTTCTTAATTGAATGTTTAAGTAAATGATTTAGATTCTTAGTGCCTCTGTTTTTAGTTAATCTCTTGGATTAGTCAGCTGCTAGCTTTGGGGGCGCTACAGTGTTGGAATCAGAGCTCACTATTAGATCTTATTAGAGCACTGCTCGGTCGAACTCGCAAGGGTTGCTATCTCAAGCTTGTTTGTCAAGTTTAGTTGCCAAAACTATAAGTCTTGATTTCTAGTCTACTTATAGCTAAGTCTCGGACTAGGATAGAAAGTGTAGTTGAGCTCTAGACTCCACGGCGTTCATCATACAAAGACAAAGAACTACTCAAGGAACTGGTGGAACTTCATCGATAAAAAGGTATGTGGAGACTTGAACTTATCTATCACTCAAAAAGTCTATCTACCCTATCTCCTATCTTGAGACAAAAGTCGTATTGCTATATAAACTTCGATCATACACATTTTCTATTTCGAGCCGAGTTTATCTCGCTTATCTTTTTCTCGAAATATGTGTTGGTAAGCTTCCGCTTTAGCCAAGTTCATCTTTACCCGTGACGAATGTCATGTTAATTATTTCAATCTCTTGAAAATCGCTTTGATAAAAAATAGTGTGTGAATAACCGCTATATATATAACATCCTCTAAGAATGTTTCAATGATTGAAATGAGAGTTTAGAAAATATAACCTTGAATGGATATAAACATTGTACGTGAACTCATACTTGTATAAGTCCATAATCCTTGAACCAAAGTATGCGTACTTTACCGGAGCTAAGTCCGCGTACTGTCGGAAGTTCACATCCCATGAATTTCTGCTGGAGTTTGTGAACTGAAAACAAGCTCAGTCCGGGTACTTAAGTATGCGTACCCATATGCGTACTTAAGTGGGTTATTTTCTAAAAACGGTTTATTCGTGAACTAAGACAATTATAAATTAAGGAATGCATATTTGCAAACCATGGCTATAAAGTTCATGAATCGATTCGAGAGAATCAAAATCGTTTTTGTTTCGATTGTGTCTTGTATACTTCTATGAGATCTAAGCAATTGAAGAACTCTCTAACTAGTTCATTTGAGTCACTTGAACTAGTTATGGTGAAGATGAATAAGGTTGATATGAAAGTGCTCATATGGCTAACCATTGGTTAATTACTGTTGAACCAACTAGGTGTACACGTTTAGGTACGGTTACACAAACCTAAATGAACGTGCATTTCATTTGTGTATGACAAGCTAAGTTCGATCTAACGGTTGAAAGATATTAGCTTGAATCTAATCAGGTTTTCATCTAACGGTGAATATTGAATGCTTTCTTACCAAGGTAACTTAGATTGCAAACCCTGATTTGGAGACTATATAAAGGAGAACTCTAGCAACTGGGAAACCTAATCCCCACACCTCATGTGTGATACTAGTTGTATAAGCCAGAGTCGATTCTCCTTTAACCTTAGGTTTCTATCGAGACCCTGTAGGTTAAAGACTTGAAAACTTCATTGGGATTGTGAAGCAAGACCCAACTATTTTCTTTATAATTGCGTGATCTGATCTTGCTGTTTCTATCGTATTTGAGTATAATCGTAAGATTGGCTTGAGATTGATTTCTCCGATAGGTAAGATAGAAAAGAAGTCACAAACATCTTCGTCTCATCATTTGTGATTCCGCAATATCTTGTTTCGCTAGTCGATTAAGATTATTGTGAGGTTATTGATAATTCTAGGCTGTTCTTCGGGAATATAAGTCCGGGTTATCGATTGGTTCCTGTTCACCTTGATTTATCAAAATACAGAACAAAACTCGTAGGTATTTATGTGGGAGACAGATTTATATATTCCTGTAGACTTTTCTGTGTGATACAGATTTTTTTATTAAAGTCCTTGACTTTTGGTCGTAGCAACTCTTGGTTGTGGGTGAGATCAGCTAAGGGAATCAAGTGTGTAGTATCCTACTGGGATCAGAGACGTGAGGAGCGTAACTGTCCTTGTATCAGTATGAGATTTATTGGGGTTCAACTACAGTCCATACCGAAGTTAGTTTGTAGTAGGCTAGTGTCTGTAGCGGCTTAATACAGTGTGTGTTCAATCTGGACTAAGCCCCGGAGTTTTTCTGCATTTGCGGTTTCCTCGTTAACAAAACTTTTGGTGTCTGTGTTATTTCTTTTCCGCATTATATTTTGTTATATAATTGAAATATCACAGGTTGTGCGTTGAATCGATCAATTGGTAAAATCCAACCTTTGGTGTTTGATTGAAATTGATTGATCCTTGAACATTGGTCTTTGGTACCGTTCAAGTTATTTCTCTTGTATTCGATCAGGCTCGCAGATTTCTATTTGTTTGAGTGAAGATTGAATCGAGAAATTTAGATATAACTCTTTGATATACTTTTTATTAAGATTGAGTCTGACTGTCTAGTTGATTCTCTTAAAAGTATATTTGAGTTAGTTTATATAGATTGCTAAGTGAAATATTGGGTGAGGTTGATAGACCCCCGCTTTTTCAATTGGTATCAGAGCAGAAAAACACATTAAAGACCTTATAAGTATGTGTTTGTAGCGATTTGAATACGGACGAGTCTATCTCTAATAATGTACCAGTTCATAAATTACCAGATGATTTTCAAAGATTGGATTCACCTGAGAGAACTATCACATCTAGGTCAGTATCTAAACATTCTCTTAATGTAGAACCTGTTGAAGTCTGGGAAACACGCCTAGAAGAACAGTTGGATGAACTTTCTGATGAAGGTGATTCAGATATTGATAGAGATGTTGATGATGAAGTCTCAGAGTATGTTAAGCTTTTGAATTCGTTGGGAAAGAAAAAGATGACAACTTCTCATGTCACACCTTTTCTGACTAATCTCTGTCGTACAAACAAGAAATTGAGAAGATGTTACGCAGGTGTTTATGTTTCAAATCGTTCTAACGAATCGATCCTCAAGGATTCTAAGGAAAACCTACGTATGAAGTCACTTGAATGTGATAATCTTTCTCAAAAGTACTTTGTGTTGAAAGAAAGACTTTTCGAAACTGAAGCAGGATATGAATCTCAACAAAAATGTTTTAATGACAGAGAAAGCGCGTATCTCGCTCGAGAAAAACGCCTTGAGGCTGATTTTGCTGCTACTCTTGATTAAATCAAGATGTTGGAAGATGACTTGAAAAAGTTCAATACTAGTTCAAGCAAATTAACCACTATGCTAGGAGCAAGTAAAAATCATCGTGATACACGAGGATTGGGCTATAAGGGAATAGATGCTCAAGGTACTAGCAAAGAGGTAAAATTTGTCAAGGCTAGTGATTCTTCTCAACAAAAGGTTTCCACTGATGGCAAAAGTGAAATACCTTCACCGGCAGTTAAGGTGCAAAAGCGCAAAGTATATCAACCTCCAAAGTCAGTACACATGGATCGAGGTAAGAACATTCCTTATGTTTGCCACTATTGCAGAAATAAAGTTCACCTGGAAAGGAGATGTCGTTTCCGTATAAGGAATGAGAAACTTCATGATGTTCTTGTATGGGCATCACAAGAAGTTGTGAAACCAAGATCATATGTTAAGACTAATCTCCTTAACGTTACAGGTTATAACTGTCTAACCTTTAGGCAAAGGAATCAGTGCCGTGATAAACCTAGATTTTCCTATAAACGTCATACGAATCCTTTTCACAATCGTAATGGTTATCAAAAGGATAACTTCGTAAAGGCGAAGACAAGATCCGATGCTCCCAGTTGGAGAAAGACTAACTTGCAAAAGAATAGCCAATCCGATTCTCTTCTGAGAATTCTAGAAGAGAGTAATGGGAAGAAGGTTCCGATTGTTCCTAAACGCACTCAGAATTAGATACCAAAGAAAGTCAATGATGTTTTGAGTGTGAAAAGGAATGATCTCCCAGAAAATTCCATGACTATGGAGAAGGCAGTATCCATGATGTTGGAACTTAAAAAGTTCTTTGGAAAGATGGATTTAGATGTGAAAGGTTCTAAAAGTGATCTCTTTCATGATAATCCAAAAGTCACTTGTGGTGAGCAAGACATTGCTCACCTCAACACAACTTGAGTGTGTTGTTAGTGCATCCTCACCAAAGAATGCCCTGCTATGTATACGGTGAGGGAAGCACGAGAATTGGGGCGCACAGATTATGTTCTTTAAGGCTGTAGAATTCGATTGGATTCTTCTAAAAAGGTATGTCTATAAACTTGAGCAAGATTTGTGTTTTTATTTGCTCAGAGTACTTATAATGATCCATGTACCTTGCTTATTGTTCATTTCTACCTAACTTGATATGTGTTTAAGGTTCTTAAATGTTTAGGTTTGAAAATAGTAGTTCGGGATGTTTGGACTTCATGGTACACATACCAGGTATGCATACCATCATTTAAAATCAAAATCCAGGGATTTTAGTACGCATACCCGTTTGCATACTGCTCCAGGTTATGAAAATTCGTTTGCAAACCAGTATGCATACTTGACCGTAGACGTCGATATTCGGTAAACTTGTTTTGGCCATAACTTCTTCGTCCGAACTCGGAATTACCTCATTATTTTTTAATTCTCTTCCTTTTTGAATTCCCTTCAAAATGGAGATGAGAATTCTTGAATTTGTATGAGATAAGATTGGTCTTTGTCCTGTCTTTTTTTTTTTTTTTTGAGTGTTTTGCTCCATTTCATCGCACTTTTTCCACTTCTCTTGGGCTTGGGCACTTGGATTCTTGGAGTACTACTCATCTAAGCTCATTTGTAGATTTTACAAGAATGTTGCTGGTGGATCACAAAGAAGGAAGTTCAAGAATGGGTAGTAGTACGCATTGCTATGGGATTCTTGAATGCTCACAATCATCTTATGTGAACTATGGTGCATGGTCGTTAATGACTTTGTATGTCCTTCTTTGTTAAGAAAATATTTGTATACGCCTTTGGTAGCTATTCTTGGTGTAAATCCGTGCGAAAAAGATTGATTCTACCTTCTAAGGGCAAAGATTGATATTTGCAGTATTAATCTTTATGGTTTCATATATTGCAAATTGTTATGGGATATGTTGTTTACGTCCGTGAACCTTGACTATCCCATATTTTCTCAAAAGTTATCTTTATTATGTCAGTATGAAAGTATTGATAAAAGATAGAATGAACTTTTGATTACAAAAGTTAAGCCCTTTATGTCATTATGCAAATATTTATGGAAGATAGGATGAGCTTTTGTTTACAAAGATTAAGTCTATTATATGTCATTGTGCAAATAGTGATGAAGAATAGAATGAATCTTTGTTTATTCTGCAGTATTGATCTTCCCTGATCCATATTTTTATTTATATACTGTGCGGCTCCGTAAGTTTTCTTATGTGAGCATTTCCAATTGAATTAATCATGGGTTCTCTAGTGGTTAATTCAGTTGAGATTTTTGGATACAAATTCATGTTTCATGTGATTTGATTATGTCCAAAGAAATCCTTCTTTTCTCGTAAAAGTAATGCCGCTCTTGTTGTTCTTGCGGGAATGACATTTTATGGGGGGGAGTTCTTAATTGAACTTGTGCTTAATTGCCAAATCTTTGTGGGGAGTGCGGCTGTGGAATATTATAGGGGTTATCTTGTATCTTTATAAACTCCTTGATGAATGCATTTAGTTTCGGCTATATGATTGCATCTAAAAAGTTGGTATGTACTTTCTTTTGGTCATGAAATGTCTCTATGGAAATTTCATTAGGATCCCACTAGTTTTCGTACCTTTGCCAATTTTATTGACAAAAATGGAGAGAATTAATGTGTAGTTCACACTACAAATACATATGGTTTTCGGATCATTATGTAAGGGGGAGTGGTTTCCATGTGAGATGGATTATTGACTAAGGGGGAGTGATACATATCACCATAGTATAGTTGTCAGAGTTGTGATACAATTGAACTTTGATGTTGTATAATAATACTGTGACACTGTGTAACAATGATTGGGAGCTATTGTTTTCTCATTATTATGGCTATGAATCTTCAACAACGGTGATGCTGCTTTGAATATCTTTGGAATCATTGGAGCACTTGGAAGTGACAAAGATTTCGAGTAATGTTGAAGAACCAAGGAGATCATGCATGTGGATGAGAAGCTGCAAATTTTATTTATTTTGTATTTCATATGTATTGATAGTTTTGTCACTAAATTGACAAAGGAGGAGAATGTTAGAGCACTGCTCGGTAGAACTCGCAAGCGTTGCTATCTCAAGAATGTTTGTTAAGTTTAGTTGCCAAAACTATAAGTCTTGATTTCTAGTCTACTTATAGCTAAGTCTCGGACTAGGATAGAAAGTGTAGTTGAGCTCTAGACTCCACGGTGTTCATCATACAAAGACGAAGAATATCAAGGAACTGGTGGAATTTGATCGACAAATTGGTATGTGGAGACTTGAACTTATCTATCACTCAAAAATTATATCTACTCTATCTCCTATCTTGAGACAAAAGTCATATTGCTATATAGACTTCGATCATACACATTTGCTATTTTGATCCAAGTTAATCTCGCTTATCTTTTTCTCGAAATATGTGTTGGTAAGCTTTCTCTTTAGCCAAGTTCATCTTTACTCGTGATGAATGTCATGTTAATTGTTTCAATCTCTTGAAAATCGCTTTGATGAAAAATAGTGTGTGAATAACCGCTATATATAACTGATGTGAATTTTAGTTGTAGTGAAAGTGGTGTTAATAGGATTCGATTCTCGAACTTGTGAAGGATAACTTTAGACTTAAATTTTAAAACTAAAAATATAAAAAATCACTGATATTTAAAACAAACACTGAAAAAGTTAATATCAATATTAAAAAAATACTGAGGCTAAGATTCCACTATTTTCCAAGTCCAAAGTGATTAAATCCAATATTTATATTTATTCAATTTTTGTGTTTAATTTGATTCTAAACTATTGCAACATGTAGATTTTCAAAATAACAAGTGTAAATCCAAAGTATAAAGCATCAAAAACCTATGGCTAAGCATGCTCTATCAAAAGAAATAACAATTGCTTAACAAAAATCATTCAAACAATTATAAATCAAGGAAAATAATCATAAAAATAATTTAAATAAAATAAATAAAATAGAATATACCACTTTTTGTTGGAAAAATAGCTTCCTCTATCGCCTCAGCAATGGGGTTTAGCTCCTCATATTAATCATAATCTCAAAATACATGTTTATGGCTCAAAAGTTGATTAAAAGGGAGAAAAGTGTTAAAACAGCGGATTCTGTAGTTGCTGAAGGTCTAAAACAGACGTCTGAATCGTTGCTGAAGGGCTTCGGTGACTGCAGGAAGATGCGACCGTACCTCGTTGTCACTGAAAATAAGTCTGCCTCTGCAACTGACTCCGAGGGTCTTATGTTCTTCGTGTTCTTCTTCGCAGCAGCAGCAGAAACAAATTTCAACTCGTGATTTCAGCTCTCTGTTCTCTTCTAAACTTCTCCAAAGTGTTCCCAACCCTTCCTTAACCTCTCTGGAGCTTATATATACCTCATATCTCGGTTTAAACTCGATCAAAATCTATTTTTCTTCCCTAAAAATAAATTTTTCTTCTCGGCCAAGTTTTGGATATTCTAACCTGTTTAATCACTTCACCTCCTTCCTGAATTATCCAAACTATCCTCTTATGCTTCTACAAACAAATCCTTGCAAAATATAGCACGTAACTTCCAAATATAATTCGAAACTTTGTCTGTTTCCATTTTTATTTTTTTTCTTCCCTGTTTTATAAAAACCCGATCATTCAGCCCATTCTAATCGATACAAACAGATGTACCAACCCTGTTTACTCCATTCAAGTCCAGCCAAACTTAGTTTGGCGATTGAATCTCGATAAAACACTTCCAAAATTTGCTCAACAGTTTACGCAGGCGAGACAATTGGTTTCCCGCCAAAACTAAATTTCAAACGAAGGGGATGACCTCCCCTTATCCAATCCCGGTCTATGCTTAGCAGCTGCCTGGAAATGGGTTACCCCTTATCCAAGATGAGAGTCCGAATAGCAAATGTCCTCCCAGGTGCCTTCAACAACTTTTCGAGCTAATTTCGCCGCAAAAGCCTATTTTTCCAAAAACACCTACAAGGGATAAAATACCAAAATTAGTACAAAAATGGGTACTAACACTACACATAAAAGAGATGAAAATAGACACATAAATGCGTCTATCAATAACATCCTCTAAGAATGTTCAATGATTGAAATGAGAGTTTAGAATATATAATCTTGAATGGATATAAACATTGTATGTGAACTCATACTTGTGTAAGTCCATAATCCTTGAACCAAAGTATGCGTACTTTGCTGTTTAGGATAACCGGAGCTAAGTCCACGTACCTATACGCGTACTGTCGGAAGTTCACATCCTGTGAATTTCTGCTGGAGTTTGTGAACTGAAAACAAGCTCAGTCCGGGTACTTAAGTATGCGTACCCGTATGCGTACTTAAGTGGGTTATTTTCTAAAAACGGTTTATTCGTGAACTAAGACATTTAAAAATTAAGGAATGCATATTTGCAAACCGTGTCTATAATGTTCATGAATCGATTCGAGTGAATCAAAATCGTTTATGTTTCGATTGTGTCTTGTATACTTCCATGAGATCTATGCAATTGAACAATTCTCTAACTAGTTCATTTGAGTCACTTGAACTAGTTATGGTGAAGATGAATAAGGTTGATATGAAAGTGCTCATATGGTTAACCATTGGTTAACTACTGTTTAACCAACTAGGTGTACACGTTTAGGTACGGTTACACAAACCTAAATGAACGTGCATTTCATTTGTGTATGACAAGCTAAGTTCTATCTAACGGTTGAAAGATATTAGCTTGAATCTAATCAGGTTTTCATCTAACGGTGAATATTGAATGCTTTCTTACCAAGGTAAGTTAGATTGCAAACCCTGATTTGGAGACTATATAAAGGAGAACTCTAGCAACTGGGAAACCTAATCCCCACACCTCCTGTGTGATACTAGTTTTATAAGCTAGAGTCGATTCTCCTTTAACCTTAGGTTTCTATCGAAACCCTATAGGTTAACGACTTGAAGACTTTATTAGGATTGTGAAGCAAGACCCAACTATTTTCTTTATAGTTGCGTGATCTGATCTTGCTGTTTCTATCGTATTTGAGTACAATCATAAGATTGGCTTGAGATTGATTTCTCTGATAGGCAAGATAGAAAAGAAGTCACAAACATCTTCGTCTCATCATTTGTGATTCCGCAATATCTTGTTTCGCTAGTCGATTAAGATTATTATGAGGTGATTGATAATTCTAGGCTGTTCTTCGGGAATATAAGTCCGGGTTATCGATTGGTTCCTGTTCACCTTGATTTATCAAAAGACGGAACAAAACTCGTAGGTATTTATGTGGGAGACAGATTTATCTATTCCTGTAGACTTTTCTGTGTGATACAGATTTGTTTATTAAAGTCTTCGACTTTGGGTCGTAGAACCTCTTAGTTGTGGGTGAGATCAGCTAAGGGAATCAAGTGCGTAGTATCCTGCTGGGATCAGAGACGTAAGGAGCGCAACTGTACCTTGGATCAGTGTGAGATTGATTGGGGTTCAACTACAGTCCAGACCGAAGTTAGTTTGTAGTAGGCTAGTGTCTGTAGCGGCTTAATACAGTATGGTGTTCAATCTGGACTAGGTCCCGGGGTTTTTCTGCATTTCCGATTTCCTCGTTAACAAAACTTTTGGTGTCTGTGTTATTTATTTTCCTCATTATATTTTGTTATATAATTGAAATATCACAGGTTGTGCGTTGAATCGATCAATTGGTAAATCCAACCTTTGGTTGTTGATTGAAATTGATCGATCCTTGAACATTGGTCTTTGGTACCGTTCAAGTTATTTCTCTTGTATTCAATCAGGCTCGTAGATTTCTATTTGTTTGAGTGAAGATTGAATCGAGAAATTGAGATATAACTCTTTGATATACTTTTTATTAAGATATAGTCTGACTGTCTAGTTGATTCTCTTAAAAGTATATTGGAGTTAGTCCATACAGATTGCTAAGCGAAATATTGGGTGAAGTTGTTAGACCCCCGCTTTTTCAGATCTTATATGGGAAAAGATAAAAATAGCCAGTGCCAGTTAGTGAAGTAGATTAGTTTAGAACTGGGTTGGGTTATGAGATAGATCTTAATCACTAAAAGCTATCAATAATTAAAAGAATTATTTGATTGTTTGTTTATGTATTGAAGTAAAAATTGTAGGGTACACCAATAACTTTAGCTAATAAGGATTTGAGAATAATTAATCTAAAAAGTATGAACACGTAAATAATTTAATACTAAAAATAGTAAGATTAGTATTATTGATAAATATTGAAAATCACATAGAATTTTATTGAGTATCTTGACTTATATGAAGAATCAACAGTTTAAAATTACATAAGTATGATTCAATAATATTTGTAACAGTAGTTAGAATAATACTTCGGCCATCAGTGTTAATAATAAAAATATCATAATAGTAGTCATTATAAATGAAAATTGTAGTAATAATAATTTTAGTAAAGTAATGTTAGCATTTATCAATTAGTATCATATTTAACTTAATTTAACTAAAAATTTCAATAAGGATATATAACGATAAAAAATAATAATTATGATTAAATATTAAATTTTGTAAATTAAACTAATTACAAATTAGAGACATATGTTTTCCGTCTAAACTAGATAGTTAATATAATACTTATTAGGTGTTAGACTTAAGAAAGCGAGAATATAATATATAAAATATAAAGACTCAACTTATTAATAATCTTGTACCGAAATTATCTTTAGTCTAACAAATGATCTAGTAAATCTTTAAAATGAAACCAATAAACATGAAGTAGTAATAACAGCATTCGGATACTTAGTGTAATATTAGAATTAAAAGAAAATAAATTTGTATATTGATATGATCCTTCTTCATAAATAGATTCAATCATCTTTTGAAATAGAAGATTAGTATGACAAACTTAAATTGTTAGAATTTAAATTATTATTATATTGAGCATAACTTAAATTAAAATATCATTAACAAATATATAGCTATAAAATAATGATTAGGATTAAATAGCTATGGAAAATTATTAGTGCCCATCTACGGTTAAGTTTTGCAAAGTTAAATAATAACAAATTAGAATGTGTTTTGCGTTCAAACCAGATAGATAATATAAAACTTATTAGGTAGGGTTAAGAACGTGAGGTCATATAAGGCATAAAATAAAGACCAAACTTGTTAACCATCTTATACCCAGATTATCTTTAGTCCAATAAATGATTCACTAAATCACTAAATTATACACATGAAGTGATATTTATAGTACTTAAATGCTTAGTACAAAATTAGACTTAAAGGAGAATAAATTTTCCTATGAATAAGATACTTATTATTAATACCAAAATCTAAAGACTATTAAGACATATTTAAATTTTATGCAGACTCAAAATTTAAATCATATTAAATTACCAACGCCAATTATTAACAAAATATAGTATACAGATTCAACATGAATAAATAAAATCTGTTATATCAATCTTTTCATGAAAGTAGAATTACATATTAGGGCTTAATAAAATTAAACTAAGAATCCTTACTAAGTAGTTATTCTGGTCATATTTTAGTTACGGTAGTAATCAAATAGGAAAAATTGATAATACAATAATGAAAGTGATAATCTAATTAAGAAAATAACTTTTGATAAGTTAAGCAAATAATAGTACTATATAATACTAATTATTATAAAAATTTAGAGTTATTGTAAATATCATTTGGATAATTAGGCCGACCGAGCGGAGTGAGGGAGGACTCTATATATGGTGACCTTGTGTCAATGTGAAGCATGACATTTTTTTCGAATTTAACACAAAAAGATTGGATTTGGGGGGTTTGGTGCCATACCCTGAAAATTTCCAAATTGTCCCTCCCTTTTATTCCAATTACTATAACTCCTTATGTATCCTATTTTTTCAGGAGTATAATTGGCAACCAAACTTTAATATAACATATCTAAAAATCCTTACCTTGAAATTTTACAAATTTTATCTCGTTGGAAAGGTCTTACAAAACTCTACGCAATGAGTACAAACAACAATATCAAATTTAGAGATTTTACCAAAAATTCGGAGGTGTTTATCATTTTAGGCATAATTTTCGAAAATTAAATGTATATCCATTATGCAAACCACCACAAAGAATACATAATACTTTATGTAGCCATATTTTGGTTTATGCATCAACTTATTTTCCGTTGCAACTAATAAAACGATGTACTCCTCCGTTTTAAAAAATGATACTTTCGCGCCGATTTCTTCGGTCGGCCGTCCCACCGTGACAGCGGTCATCTAGTAATTATTAGGATAGTAATAGCAAAATGTAATTTTTATTAATAGTACAACTTAAGGATTACTTAGCAATAATATAAAATTTAAGGAAATAAAGTTAGATCAAATCAAATCTAGCATTAATAATAAAAAATATAAACTTTAACTTTTATCGGCCTAAGAAATAAGAAATAAATGCTATAATGATAATAAAATATTAATACCAAACAACTAAGAAAAATTGTTAGCGGTTATTTATTTATATCAAGTCACATAATGAAATAAAAAAATAGATACATTAAACATAATAATAGTAACATTTGGATAATGGTTATAACATTCGGTTATTCTTAAATAGTACATGAATTTAAAAGTTATTTAGTTATAATAATATAGTTTCATTTGGAATTAAAATTCGATTTCATTAAATTAAAGCTACTGCCTTTTTCTTTCTTTTTTTTCTCTAATTAGTGTTTTAATGAATGGTACTTTAAGTTTTCAATTGAGGCTGTTTGCCTAATTTGAAACCTTATTTTCCCATTCCTTGATTCCTAATTGTAGTGTGTGTAGTTCTTTCGTCCCTGCAACATGCCGACAACCATATCATCCACTTCATCTTCGACAGATGATGGACTTCCTCAACCATCTTCTCAGACGCCATCAACATCTTGCACATCATCTCAAGGTGATAAGATTCCTTATCCCTTCAAGAATTATGATGGTTGTCTAGGTGGAGTCGCTGGCATAGGATATGCCAAGAGTGCTTTTTATCGACACATACATGATAAGCACTTTCCTACTGAAAGAGACAAAGATATTTGCAGAGCTAGAGACAACATTGATTGCTATCTTGCCTGGGAGAAAAGTTAGAATGACATGCAGATGTGGCTATGCATTAAATGCCTCCATATCCAGGCATGGACGAAGTCATGTTGCAATCATTTTCCTGGTGATATAATTCCTGGTCCATACAATGAGGGTAGGGCTGATTTTCTAATCTATGGGGTTTTGAAACCTCAAGTTATATCTGATGTTGGTGATAATAACACTAGTAATAAGGTTTTTACAGGCCGTATTCATTTCCCTTTCAAAAAAAATTGACGGCTGCTCTAATGGAGTTGGTGGTAATGGATACAGCAAATCAGGTTTTTACAGGCATTTACATGATAGACATTTACCAAATGCAGGATGCAAAAATGCTTGTAGGGAGATAATCAACTCTAATAGATCAGTTTATGAGGCTTGGGAGAGAACCCTAAGCCAGTTGCAGATGTGGCTGTGCGTGCCATGCATGCATATACATACTTGGAAGAAATCATGCAATTCTCATGTAGGTGATGTCACTGCTGGACCAATCGATGGTAATTCTATCAAATTCTTAATTCATGGGATTGACAAACCTGTTGATACCCTTGACACAATCCCAGCAGTTGATCAGGAAGTTGATGTTGCACTCAACTTGAATATGCCGAATTTGATTTTTCAGAAGCGTTTTACTACCATTGCCAGTATTCCACCACCTTGCAGGATTAATTTTTCAAGGGCCTTAAAGGCTACACTAGATAAGGTACTGTCTAATCATACGGATTTATCAACATGGCTGCAGCTTTTGTTGCTGCCAATGTGTACCTTAAACCTGTACATGCCTAAGTGTTCAAGGGAGGAAAGGGCTGGAACTAGAAAGCGTCTTCAGATAGATAGCATTAATCAAGACTTATTGCAATGGAATGAGAGTAATGGATGTGTTCATATTGTTGAAGAGCTCTTAGCAGCATCTAAGAAGAGTCAGCAGGTCAGCAAACCAAACAAGAAGCAGAAGCATAACTCAATTGTGCAAGCCTGTAGGAAAAAATTGAGTCATGGTCATTACACTGCGGCTATAAAGGTTTTATCCTCTGGTGGTATAGACCCTAACACTGCAGAGACTTTGCAAGATCTCATCCAGAAGCATCCAACCACCCATCATCCCCTCTGAGCTTGTTGGTGTTGCTGCATTATCTGTGGAATCTAAAGCTATCCTTGATGCAATAAAAGGCTTCCATAAAGGCACTTCGTGTGGCAGGGATCGGCTTAAAGCTCAGCATATTTTGGATGCTTTGAGTGGCGTAGCTGCGGCTGTGGGTGATGATCTTTTAGCTTCCATTACTGGGGTGGTTAACTTATGGTTGGCTGGGAAATGTCCATCAGCATTAGGTGAGTACATTGCGAGTGCTCCCTTAACACCTCTCCTTAAACCTGGTAGCGGGTTGCGGCCTATTGCGGTTGGTATAATATGGCGGAGACTATGCTTGAAGATTGCTGCTAAAACAGTTGGCAAAGACATGGCTTTATATCTTGGGGATCACCGGTTTAGTGTAGGCGTACCATGTGGGGCAGAGGGTATTCTTCATGCTGCCAACAGACTCTTGGAGATGAAAGGTACACATAACACGATGTGTATGCTTCTAATTGACTTTTCTAATGCCTTCAATATGGTTGATCGAACCACGTTAATCCATGAAGTTAGACTTAGGTGTCCTAGCATCTCCAGATGGGTGGAGTTTTGTTATTCTACACCAGCAAGGCTTTACTATAACGAGTCTGTTCTTTCATCTTCTCTTGGTGTGCAACAAGGGGACCCTCTGGGTCCTTTATTGTTTGCCTTGGTTCTACATCCTCTTGTTTTGGGGTAAAAACTGATTCTGCTGATTTTGGTGTGTTGATGAGAAATGAATTCAAACCCTAAACAAATGCACTGCACGGGAGTACTTTAGATTCGAGAGATCAATCTGTACAATCCTGGCCTAAACCAAGAAATGGCCGTTCCAGTCTTGCTTCGGTCAAAAAGTGAAGGAGAAGGGTTGATCTTAGGGAGGGAAGCGAAGAAGGTGTTGAGATAAAAAATATTGAATTTTGAAGGTGTGGCTGTTTTATGACTTATATCAGAATATGGAACTGGCTTGCAGAATATAAGCTATCAGTTCTTGGTGTTTTATGGATACTTGTGTTGATAACCAAAACTCTGTTGTTGGTTGAATAGGTTGAATACCTATTTATACAAGTCATTGAGCACCCTTGATCTCGTAGGAAGTGGAGACAGTTAAGTATTGGAGAAGTAGGGTTGTGTAGAAGCGGTTTACCATCACGTTCCCATTGTGAGGGGAAACTGGTCAGCCCTACACCCACTATCCTCTTACTGCTATTTAACCGTCCGCCCTTTTTTGACACTTTCTTGTAATGGGCGCATTGCACGC
Source organism: Papaver atlanticum (assembly GCA_023531105.1). Lineage (NCBI taxonomy): Eukaryota > Viridiplantae > Streptophyta > Magnoliopsida > Ranunculales > Papaveraceae > Papaver > Papaver atlanticum. The sequence goes on from JAJJMB010000011.1 coordinate 492,463, forward strand.
CGCACGCTGTAAACCGTCAGACCAATACCTTGATGAGTATCCCCCAGTTTGTGACATGTTTGATGTCTCGAGTGTTTCGTGGAAAAATGTGCAACAAGTTACTGAGTGGGTCTAATATGCAAGACCTAGTTATTCTGACCAATCGCACGCAAGCTAGGCAGCATAATGGCATAGTGGCGCCTACACAGTGGCATAGTGGTAATGTGGCGCCTGTTAGTGGCACAATGGTAATGTGGCGCCCGTTAGTGGCATTATGGCAATGTGGCGCCTGTTAGTGGCACAATGGCAATGTGGCGCCCGTTAGTAGCACAATGGAAATATGGCACCTGTTAATGGATAAGTAGCGAGGTGATGCCTGCCAATGGCATAGTGGCAAGGTGGTGCCTGCAAATGGCATAGCGGTCAAAGTGGCGCCTGCTACATCTTGACATATTGGTGTTGGATCCAAATATGGCTTAATGATATTAGCTCTAGTTGCCACATCGAGCTTAATGCCTAGGTGATGCTATTTGGCATAGGGCGGCGTAATGGCCCTGGCCTAATTAGGGTTTGGCATATAAAAACCCTAAGTGGCGCGCACGACTAGGTGGCGCGGCATGGCGGCATCTTGGCAAATACTGCCTTGGCCGTTTTGATCAATGATACCATGGCAAGGCCATAACATGGGCATGTCCATGGATGATCATGGGTAATCATAATATGACGCGGGCGCCATTCTTTAGGGTCTCCTGGGTCCCACATGGCTTGTGGCATGTTGTGGGCCCAGAGTGGCATAATTGGGCCATGACTAGAAAAATAGGGTTTCCCTTTGGTTTGACCAAAGCCATTGGCATATTACTGTCGCGGAATGGCATGGCCTTCCAATTGGCATACTGGCGTGATTTGGCAAGTTGGGTAGCCAATTGGCATGGCGCCTGTGATGATTAACAGGCGCGGTTTGGGATGGTTTGTAGACGATCCCAATACTTGGGCACAGAATGCAGCAACGGTGTTGGCACGCTGTTTGTGGTGGCATGGCGATGCCTATTTGGGCGCGTTGGGGAGCGGCTAAACTTAATAAATCAAGTGGATAAATCTTACGGCCGTGATTGTTTTTGGAGACCGGCTTGGGACGTCTAGATTAGATTCCTAATGGAATTAGGCGCATCGACCCACAACCTTCCAATCTTTATTAAAACTATAAGTGGCGGGTTTTGAGCGATTTGATTGGTTGATGGGAGAAGGGGCTGGCAAGAGAAAGATGGAGCGTGGCCAACGGCCACAGGTGGCGCCCATTGGAGCGAATTGGCCGGCTATGTGGCGTGGCCGCGCCTCTTTCGTCATTGCTCCTATTTGCCACAGTTCCTCTTCTATTTCTTGTTTTATGGTAGGACTTTGCTCCCACTAGCTCCGTGTCGGATCAGTTTCCTATTTTAGCTAGGTTTGGCCTTGACCAATAGGGTTCAAGATATTTGCACAAGGCGCAAAAGGCCTAATGTTTGCAAATTAATTAGGACGAAAACTTTAATCTTGTGAGTTATCACAAAATTGAGTAAATTTAACAAATTTTGTGTGTCGACACAAAATTATTTTTATTCTCAGAGAGCAGTTAGCGCTCTTCTGATTGAGCATTTTCATGCAGACCTTAATTTTGATACTTCGGGAAATTCATGCTACTCAACTGCGAGTGAACACTAATTGTCATGTCATACCAATACTAAGGGTTCAGCTGGGGAACATAGCATAGTAAAATACTCAATAAACCATACACTAATGAGTAATGCAGGCGAGTGTTTTACAGAATGTTTGGGATTGTTGCTACATGTACCATTCTGAATAAATATACTGAATTGCTCAATATATGTGAGTAGAGAGGCCCGGGAGCTCATTACTTTTAAATGGCTCAGTCCTTTTGCAGACAACGCATTAAATACAGGGTTTTACAATTTTAGCCCTGAACTAAAAATTACCATCAACATTAAGTCCCCTGCTTAGCACGTGACAGTGACATTGTTGCGGGGTAAGCACTAGATGGTGACAGACGAAGACAAAACTTATGAAGCAAAGTTGACAGGCGTTACCAGAATATAGGTCAGCTCGGTCTTCGAACGAGACACGTTTAATGAAGTACCAAAGCGCGCAGTCCTCCTGGCACACGTCAGTTGTCTTCAAGCAGATAAATCAATATCCCGCATCTTAGGCTTTATACACGGCAGGTAGAGAGTCATTTCTTTCCAGGTATAGCTTCATATCTCCTTGTAATTTCCTTTTGTTTTTACCACGTAAGTTGTTGATATAAGCATAATACTTCTCTGCAGTTTATGATGGGAACTCCTGGTGATAATTTTTCTTCTAATTCTCCAGAGAAGAGCTTTGAAGTTGACAAACCCAGGTTTCTGCGTTTGAAGAAGTATTAGGTAAAATTGATCCTTTGTTTCGTGAAGCTGGTTGTGTCATACAAGGTATGCCTCTCACAGATTTATGCATCATTCGGGGGGCGTGTTCAAGCTTTCTTGGATTCGGTTGACATGGAGGAGAAGTGAAGACGTGATGAAGCGTCCCAATGTGATGAAGCCTCTCAACCAACGAGCGCTAGGGCCGAAAGATTCGCGGCTCGACTGAAACGACGAAGGGTCGAGCCTAAACAATCTCCAGGCGGGGATAAGCATGATTACCCTATTCATAATGGTATCATAATTCTCGACTCTGATGTGGACGAACCGGCGCATCCTCAGGAGGCTGAGGCTGTTGGGGCAGTTTCTGAACAGGACGTTGGTGCGGTTTCCAAGGAAGAGGTCTAGATAGCTTCTGGAGAGGATATTGAAGTCGTTGCTGGAGAGGATGCTGAAACGGCTACTGGAGAAGGCACCGCAGCGATTGGTGGAGAAAACTCCAGTGGAGGCGCCATTAGCCTTGGTGTTGACGTTGATAACTAGCTTTCCCATTTTGTTGTTTTCTTTCCATAGAAGAACATCTTTTCGTAGCTTATTGACGCTTTTGATATTTTAATGATTTTTTTATATGACTGGAGCCAGGGCTTCGTCAAATAACATTCTTTTATCCATGTTGTTTTGATAATTTTATACTTCCAATCGAATGAATGAAAGGAACCCTAAACCGAGAAATCCAAATCCTCAGAAAAAATCTCGTAATATCTCGGGATTCTAAGCTCCACGATAGATGGGAAATTGGCGTGCCAATAGTGCTCGGCAAGCCATGTTTTCTACCTGTGGAAAGGATACCGCTTCCACAATAGTATCTCCACAACGCAGGCAATTTGTGACTTAAGATAGGGGAAATAGCAATAATGGTTAAGGATTCGACCAACCTTCTGTCTGATTTTCCCGTACAAATTACACGCTCCATGAAGATTTGTGGCGCGCCGTCTAGGTATGTATGAGCGTGGACGCCGTCTCTGAAGATGTGGTTGTGCGCTGCTTCCAAATTCAAAAGGAATGCGTCTTGGGGTTTGGACTTGAAGCAGGTTGCTCTTCGGGACATGAAGTACTGCTGCTGGCGAATTTTCCCTTGAATATCTCGTCTTTCCCTTTTTCCTTGTACATTTTTTTCTTGGGTATGTTTTGGAATAAGAGATGTTTCCTCTGTGATTTCTGGTTTTGAGCTAGTAGGTAATTGCTCTTGAGGGTTTTGAGTTTATTCGAGATTTTTGGTTTTGAAATGATTCAAGAGTAATTTTCTGAAAAGAAATAACGCTTCAATTGACTGATAAACTGAAACCTAATTATGAATGCAAGCAGTGCAATCATTTTGGAGGAATTAAAAATATTGCATGAAAAGGGAAATTGCTAAAGGAAATACTAAAAGGAATTTGGGGGAAAGGGTACGACATCTCATATGTTGAAGGGTTTGAGCCACCGGGAGTGCATTACTACGCCTTCTAGTTTGTCTGCATTGATGATTTTGCAGTAACCTCCCAAAATAACTTCTGCTACTAGGTATGGCTCGCCTTTCCCTTCAGCGGAATCAGTCGGAGCAGGTCGGGCAGCAACTCTCACTACCATATCTCCAACTTGGAATGGGTTTGGGCGTTGCGCCATTATTTTCTTAGATTTCTCATCCTTAACCGTGACAGCTTCTAAGCTCTGGATAAAACATTTGAAAGGACCGGCATCCCATTCACATCTCCTAGTGACGGCTGGGTTGATAATCGGATCGAATCCCCAAGCCTTAGCGGAAGGATGAGTGATTGGTTGCAAAAAGGGTTGTTCAATAAAACTTACTTGGGTTCGGAATCTTCAAATGTACGTCGATAGGCTCTCTCCAGGTAGTTGAGTCACATTATCAAGTTGTTGATATGACAACAAAAAATCTTCGGGGTTGGAAGGCTCGTTGGAAATCCTTTCAGGTATAGACACTGGCAAAGGACACACTCCTAGCTTCGCTTTGTTGTCATGCACTCACGAACGGCCCAGGATTATATCATAATTCGGGCATTCCTTAACAATATGAAACTTGCCGCGTGTTAGAGCATCTCCTATCTTGATTTCGAGATTAATGTACCCATAAGCATTTTTCGATTCTCCTTCTGCGCTTCTAATCACAGTCGGGTAGTGAACAGCTTCTTGCTTTGAAATCCCTGCAGCTCTCAGAGTCTTGACGGTAACGACGTTGAAATCAGAGGCCGCGTCAATCAACGTGCTGTCAAACTCGACGTTCTTCAGGTGGGCAGTGGTCAGCAGTCCCCAGTTGCATTTTCCAATAACACCTTCTAAGAGAAGTTTGGGCTTGGGAGTGACTTCTCCAACTGAAAACAATCGCTTGCCCGACACAATGTGATTGAGAGATACAAATATATCTTGACGCTGTGCTTTGGAGAAGTAAAGAATTTCGCATACACGATCCATCATGGATTGTACGGCTTTGTGAATAGAGTCCCCAGAAAGTGTGCAGCTTCTGACTGGAAGAGGGTCTCTGTGAACTCCTTCAGTGCCTAGTTGAAGTTCTCCCGCATCCACCTTCTCTTTGAAGATGCGTTTCAATTTGTTGCACTCATTAGTTGGGTGATTGACGAATCTGTGGTAACGAAAATACTTAGGATTTGCCATTTCTTCCTCAGTTGGCGTGCATATGACGAGAGGTAGTTTGATGGCATCATCTTGAATCCATGCTTCCAGGAGTTCAATTACTTCCTTAATCGGGAACGGGAAGTTTGGAGAAGCATCTCCGGTTTCTTGTTGTTGTGCAGGAGTCTTAGCTGTGCCTTTTCGGAGCGGAGCCGTCTGGTGCGCTGGTGTTGCACGTTTGGTTTGTTGTTCCGCCGCTGGAGCCTTCCTTTTTCCTCCTTCACTATTCTGACCAATTGCACGCAAGCTAGACAGCATAATGGCATAGTGGCACCTGCACAGTGGCACAGTGGTAATGTGGTGCCTGTTAGTGGCACAATGGAAATGTGGCGCCTATTAGTGGCACAATGGCAATGTGACGCCTGTTAGTAGCACAATGGCAATGTGGCGCCCGTTAGTAGCACAATGACAATGTGGCGCCTGTTAATGGCTAAGTGGCGAGGTGATGCCTGCCAATGTCATAGTGGAAAGGTGGAGCCTGCCAATGGCGTAGCGGTCAAAGTGGCGCCTGCTACATCTTGGCATATTGGTGTTGGATCCAAATATGGCTTAATTATATTAGCTCTAGTTGCCACATCGAGCTTAATGCCTAGGTGATGCTATTTGGCATGGGGCGGCGTAATGTCCCTGGCCGAATTAGGGTTTGGCATATAAAAACCCTAAGTGGCGCGCGCGACTAGGTTGCGCGGCACGGCGGCATCTTAACAAATACTGCCTTGGCCGTGTTGATCAAAGATACCATGGCAATGCCATAACGTGGGCATGTCCATGGACGATTATGGGTAATCATAATATGGAACGGGTGCCATTCTTTAGGGTCTCCTGGGTCCCACATGGCTTGTAGCATGTTGTGGGCCCAAAGTGGCATAATTGGGCCATGACTAGAAAAATAGGGTTTCCCTTTGGTTTGACCAAAGCTATTTGCATATTGCTGCTGCGGAATGGCATGGCCTGCCAATTGGCTTACTGGCGTGATTTGGAAAGTTGGCTAGCCAATTGGCATGGCGCCTGTGATGATTACCAGGCGCGGTTTGGGATGGTTTGTAGACGATCCCAATACTTGGACGCAGAATGCAGCAACGGTGTTGGCACGCTATTTGTGGTGGCATGGCGATGCCTATTTGGGTGCGTTGGGGAGAGGCTAAACTTAATAAATCAAGTGGCCAAATCTTACAGCCGTGATTGTTTTTGGAGACCGGCTTGGGCCGTCTAGATTAGATTACTAATGGAATTAGGCGCATCGACCCACCAACTTCCAATCTTTATTAAAACTTTAAGTAGCGGGTTTTGAGCGATTTGATTGGTTGATGGGAGAAGAGGCCGGCAAGAGAAAGATGGAGCGTGGCCAACGACCACAGGCGGCGCCCATTGGAGCGAATTGTCCGGCTATGTAGCGTGACCGCGCCTCTTTTGACATTGCTCCTATTTGCCACAGTTCCTCTTCTATTTCTTGTTTTCTGGTAGGACTTTGCTCCCACTAGCTCAGTGTCGGATCAGTTTCCTAGTTTACCTAGGTTTGGCCTCGACCAATAGGGTTCGAGATATTTTCACAAGGCGCAAAAGACCTAATGTTTGCAAATTAATTAGGCCGAAAACTTGAATCTTGTGAGTTATCATAAAATTGAGCAAATTTAACAAATTTTGTGTGTCGAAACAAAATTCTTTTTATTCTCAGAGAGCAATTAGCGCGTCTTCAGATTGAGCATTTTCATGCATACCTTAATTTTTATACTTCGGGAAATTCATGCTACTCAGTTGCGAGTGAACACTAATTGTCATGTCATACCAATACTAAGGGTTCAGCTGGGGAACATAGCATAGTAAAATACTCAATAAACCATACACTAATGAGTAATGCAGGCGAGAGTTTTACAGAATGTTTGGGATTGTTGCTACATGCACCATTCTGAATAAATATACTGAATTGCTCAATACATGTATGAGTAGAGAGGCCCGGACGCTCATTACTTTTAAATGGCTCAGTCCTTTTGCAGACAGCGCATTAATACAGGGTTTTACAATTTTAGCCCTGAACTAAAATCCACCATTAACACCTCTAGTGCACATGATTTCAAGCCAGTGCAATCTTTATTTCCATGCATGGTACCTGGATGACTGTACTATTGTCGGTGACACCATGGAAGTGGCCAAAGCTCTCTCGATAATCCAGGATGAAGGCAGCAGTCGAGGCTTACATCTTAATATTAATAAGACTGAATTGTTCTGGCCATGCACGGATCCTAGAAGCCAAGCAGATGGAGTTTTCCCATCCAACGTTAGTAGACCTTCTCGTGGTGTTAAGTTGTTGGGAGGTCTTGTGAGTATCAATATGCAGTTTTTTAGTGATTTAGTGAAGAATAAGGTCGACAAGACAGTGCAACTCATGGAGTCTGTCAAGCAATTGCAGGATCCATAAAGTGAGCTATTATTATTACGAAGTTGCGCAGGTGTTTCAAAGCTTTATTTCAACTTACGAACTACTAACCATGAAGCTCTTCATCAGATTATTCTGTTGTATGATCAACCCTTGTTACAGTTCCTGCGGCACATAGTTACAGGTGACGGTGCAGGTTTTGGTTCTCTTCAGCAACGTATTGTTATGCTACCAATGAAGGATGGGGGTCTCGGTGTCCTTACGATGGCAGATACAAGCAATTTTTGTTATCTTGCTTCTTGTTTTCAAACAAGGAATCTGCAGGAGTTTATTCTTAGGCTTCCACCTGAGTCAGACCCGAGTCTTGGTTTTCAACATGCTTTGTCACCGTTCATGCAGGTTTGTGGACTGTCTACTTTCAACATCAACACTATTGCCACTCGTCCTATGAAATCCTTGGCAATGCAGTATTTTTAAGTTGTTAAGAAAGACATTCCTTACAAGTTCTCTATGACAGACCGTGACACTGTCCTATGGCAAAGTAACAGGCTCGACTATGCTCAAGATTACCTCAAAGTTATACCAATATGTGGGCTTAATCAGTCTCTGGGGCCTCGGCAGTTCAGGGATGTTCTATGTTACAGACTTGGTATACCTATTTTCGAAAATGTAGAGGTTTGTGCTTGTTGTAAAAGGACCATGGATGTCTTTGGCGATCATGCACTTCATTACGCAAGTGAGGTAGGGATCAAGTTTAGGCATGACCTTGTTAGGGATGTCATGGCTGATATTTGTTATAAGGCCGGTGTTGCAACTAGGAAAGAGGTTTCCCTTGGTTTATCTGACAAGGATAAGGCTTTGAAGCCTGTCGACATCCTCGTATATAACTGGGAGAATGTCCTAGATGTTTGTTTCGATGTTACGGGTGTTTCACCTTTTTCTAATAACAGTGGTCGAGCCTTCACTCCGGGTGTTTCCATTTCCAATGCTATCGCTCGTAAGCGCACCAAATATTTGGATAGTTGTTCGGTTTATGGTTATGGTTTCAGCGTCCTTGATTTTTCCACTTTAGGTGAACTAGGTGAAGATATGGTGGTATTCTTGAAGAGGTTGAGAAATTGCATAATTAATTATGACATAAACTACTAAATAGGCAACTCTCTTTTCTTTTCTATAGATTAGGTATTTCCATTCAAATAGGTGTGGGGGCTCAATTTGTTGCTAGGCTACCCTCCACCGATATTGTACCTAATGTTGATTATTAATAATATGCCCCGGGTGGCTCCCTTTTCTTAAAGTAAATAAATAATAATAATGATAAATAAATAAAATAAATAAATAATTTGATGACTAAATCATTTAAAAAGATGTGAACTATTTATATATTACGAAGTAAATTTATCAGAATTACACCAGTTGAGACGGAAGTTTAGAGACTAATTAATCTTAATAAATTAATACTTAGTTAATCCAGCACTGGGGAATAGTGAGGTTGGTAATTCTGATGTGTTCGGGTGATACTTGTTACGTAGGTAGGCATTGTCAGGCGTCATGAACCTATACAGGGCAACTGCATTCTTGTATCACTAGACATAGAAGGGAAACTTGCTTCTGATAGTGAACTAATATAACCCGAATTTTATTTAGAAGCTTATAGAATATTTTCTATCGTAATTAGAACTAGTGAATTATTGAAATAAAACTAGACTTCTGAACCTAGAGCCACAAATTTTAGTTGTAGAAAGCCATATAGGTTTGTGTTTTGTTATCGTGTTGTTTTGCTCCTAGACGAGAGGTAGTGTTATTCTATAAGGTGGGGAGTTTTTGAAGACCTGAAGGATAGTTTAATTTTTGAGGATGAAAATGTTATAAGGTGGGGAGAATGTAAGAACCCTCAAGCTCGTCAACGCTATTTGACTGGTCTAGCGATGATCAAGAGACGTCTTAACCGATATTAACTCGATTAGTTTAACACGAACGTTAATTAATAGAATTAATCTAACGACGATCTAGATACGAAACTAATATCGTTAGATAGATCGCGAAAAGTTATGCGGAATGGACTACTCGAACGTGTTAATCGGATACCGGGCGAAGAAGATATCATCGAATTTACGTAAAGGATAAATTGGTCTTTTTGCAGTTTGGCCGACTTGGTTGCCCATATCCAAGTGATGGGTGCCTTTATATATTTCCTTGACCTTATCTTCCACCCAGATCGAAGATAAATCATTCTCTTCTTTTCTTTCTCTTTCTTTCTTCTTCTTCGCATTTCTTTCATCTTCTCTATTTTCTCCTACTTCGATTCTGAGACGAATCCGTGAAATAGAGACAGTGGTTTTGAGATCGTGGGAAGATGATTCAGATCAAGTACAGAGCTGTTTACTGGTGATGTTGTTGTTATTTGAGATGGAGAGAAGAAGGAGTGGATGCTTTTGAAACTAGAATTAGGGTTTGATGCAGTTGAATTAGGATTTAGTGTGAATTGAGATGTGAATCGAGTTGCTGATAGATGAATAAAAAGAGGGTTGTTGTTTTATTTCCGTGATTGTGTTGTTCTGTATTTGAATCAAGAACTAGGGTTTCATAAGAAATTCAAAGAAGAACCAGGTGACGAAGTTGTTGGCTTAGGGGATTGAATTAAAAGAGGGGTTTGTTGTTCTTGAAGAGTTTGTTTAATGTTTTGAGTTTGAATTAGACAAAAGGGGATTTGTGAATTAAATTAGGGTTGCATCTTGATTCGAAGTTTGAATGAAATTATTAAAGTTGATTGAGTTGTTCTTAGATGAAGGACAAATGGGTTATTGTTGAACTAATGATGTGAAGCGGTTGTGTTGTAGAATCAGAGTTGGGTAAAGAGGCTTTTGATGCTGTTGTGGGGGTTTATGATTGAAGTTGATTGAGACTGGAGATATAAGTATAGAACTGGTGGTGATGGTGAGGTTTGCTGTGATGATTAGTTGAATTAAGCCAAAGGGAAGAAGGGTGGATTCTAATTGCTGAAGCAAGATTAATCAAGGTAGTTATTTCATGTAACAGTTTTGTAGGATTATTCATCTTCTTTGTTAGACTTGTATGATGATTCATGAAGTTAGAACTTGGATTGAGTAAGGAAATGGAACTGTAGTTGTAGTTTAGGGTTGTAATTGAGTTACTGGGTATGGTGATATGCTAAGATGTTATAATGTGTTGAGATGCAGCTGTGGATGAAGTTATGAGATGAAATTGAAGGGTGTTAACTGAATTTGGGGTGAATGAGTTTACCTGAGGTGAAGTGTTCAATGGAAAGTGATTTATGATGGGTATGAATTGGAGATGTAGATGTAGTGTAAGTTTGTGTTCGTTTCAGGGAAATTGGGTACTGGGAGATGAAGAGGAAGTTGTCTTGAATTAAATGAGTTTTAGATGTATGCTAGGTTGATGGAAAGTGAAGTTAAGAATGGCGGTATTGTCTGTGTGTTTGTAACTGCAAGTGTTGGGAGCTAATTTATTTGGTGAACTGTAGTAACGCAGATGAAGTTAGAATAGTCAGTTGGTGCTGGTGGTTTTGATTGTGAAGTGTTGTTATGGCCGAGGCCTTAGTGAAAGCCTGCATTTGCAGAACTGATGTAGATGTGGTGTTGTAGTTTATAAATTGTATAGATGAAGCTTGAAGTGATTAAGCTGAGATTATTGTTGTAGTTAATCTGAAATTGGTGATGATTCGGTTTAATGGAATATGTTGCTAAAAGCTGCAATTGCAGGTAAACCTAGTTTGTAATTGTAATTGAAGTTTGAAGTTTATTTAAGATTAATTGAATTGTACTTTGGCTTGTGAAGTTCTGTCAATAGGTGTGTTAGTATCAGTCTAGTTATAAAGAAGAGTGAAAATCTGTGTACAAGAAGGGATTTAGGCTTATTAGTCATCCCAGTCAGTTTAGCTGACCTATGTGAATGTTATGGTCTGACTGAGTTGTTTCTGTAGACTCAGTTTTGACTCGACTGACTCAGTTAGTTAACTGAGTTAACCTGTTGACCTTGACCGAGTTAGACAATTGACCTGACTTTGACTTGGACTTGACCTTTGACTAGACTCTGACCTGGACTTAGACGTGGACTGTTAAGTTGACCTTGGACTGTTAGTTTGACCGTTAGCGATTGTTAGTTGACTATGATGATCCCTATTTTCCTAAATTGATGTTTTGGACCTCTTGTGGTTCGAATTAGCATTTGGTTCCTTTTTCAAAGTTGTAGATGTTCATAAGACTTAGTTATTGGACTATAGAACCAATCTAATCGGAATAGTAAACCTTTAATATGCTAAAGATGGATAATGAAAAGGTGTAGAACCATATATGGGCTTAGAACCATTAGATAGTTCACTTAGCCTATAACTAGAGAATTATATGAAATTATGTTGTGATCCTTGTGTGAGTCTTTTGGCTAAACTCTTAGAGTTCTTGTATGATTAACAGTTAGTTATTAACAACGATCGATTCAAAGGATGAACCATTGGATCGTGGATCTCGAGGTAGGCGTGGCTTGTCATCAAAAGAGGTGGGAATACATTTACCTCTTTTGTAACCATTGTTGCTTCTTTGACAAAAGTTTATGCTTAACAAACTCATGCATTGTCTGTTTCTTTATTCTATGCTTTGTTTAAATTGCATTACGATAATTCTGTGTATTCTGTTAATCTTTCCATGGTTTGGAAAGGACTTGTAATGTTTGTTTGTCATATGAATTGTTATGGGAAATAAGAATTTCCACTTGTGGTACATAGGATACGCTCCTTCACATTTATACCTACTGGCTGTAGAATTCGACTGGATTCTTCTAAAAAGGGCATGTCTATAAACTTGAGCAAGATTTGTGTTTTTATAATGATCCATGTACCTTGCTTATCGTTCATTTCTACCTAACTTGATCTGTGTTTAAGGTTCTTAAATGTTTAGGTTTGAAAATAGTAGTTCGGGATGTTTGGACTTCATGGTACACATACCAGGTATGCATACCATCATTTAAAATAAAAATCCAGGGATTTTAGTACGCATACCCGTTTGCATACTGCTCCAGGTCATGAAAATTCGTTTGCAAACCCGTATGCATACTTGCCTGTAGACGTCGATATTCGGTAAACCTGTTTTGGCCGTATCTTCTTCGTCCGAACTTGGAATGACCTCATTCTTTTTGAATTCTCTTCCTCTTTGAATTCTCTTCAAAATGGAGATGATAAAATTTTAATTTGGATGAGTTAAGATTGGTATTTGTCTCGTCTCTTGTTTTTGAGTGTTTTGCTCCGTTTCGTCGCACTTGTTCCACTTTTCTTGGACTTGAGCACTTGGATTCTTGGAGTACCACTTTTCTAAGCTCATTTGTAGCTTTTACAAGAATAGGAAGTAGTACGCATTGTTATGTGATTCTTGAATGTTCACAATCATCTTATGTGAACTATGGTGCATGGTCATTAATGACTTTGTATATTCTTCTTTGTTAAGAAAATCTTTTTATACGCCTTTGGTAGATATTCTTGGTGTAAATCCGTGCAAAAAAGATTGATTCTATCCACTAAGGACAAACCATCTTATATGTGCATTACGAGGTTGTCTTGATGTCTAGGAAACTTTTTATGAGAATTTATTCTTGTGTTTTAAGAAGGCTAACTAGGGTTTGGAATAGCAATTATTGTGAGTACACATGGCTATTTCCAACGATTTTCATCTTGCAATGTTTTTAGATTTATTTATTTAAATACTAAAGTTTATTTGGAAGATGATTTTGCATTATTAATCTTTATGGTTTTATATATTGCAACTTGTTATGGGATATGTGTGTTTGCGTCCGTGAATTATGATTGTCCCATACGTGGTCAAAAGTTAAGTCTTTCATATGTCAGTATGCAAGTATTGATAAAAGATTGAATGGACTTTTGACAAACAAAAGTTAAGCATATTATGTCATTATGCAAATATTGATGGAAGATAGGATGAAGTTTTGTTTACAAAGATTAAAGTCTATTATATGTCATTGTGCAAATAGTGATGAAAAATAGAATGAATCTTTGTTTATTCCGCAGTATTGATCTTCCCTGATCCATATCTTTATGTGAATACTGTGTGGCTCCGTAAGTTCTCTTATGTGAGCATTTTCGATTAAATTAATCATGGGTTCTCTTGTGGTTAATTTAATTGAGATTTTTGGAAACAAATTCATATTCTTATGTGATTTGTTAATGTCCAAAGAAATCCTTCTTTTCTTGTAAAAGTAAGGTCGCCCTTGTTGTTCTTTCGGGAATGACATTTTATGGGGGAGAGTTCTTAATTGAACTTGTGCTTAATTGCCAAATCTTTGTGGGGAGTGCGGCTGTGGAATATTATAGGGGTTATCTTGTATCTTTTATAAACTCCTTGATGAATGCATTTAGTTTCGGCTATATGATTGCATCTAAAAAAAGTTGATATGTGCTTTTCTTTTGGTCATGAAGTGTCTCTATGGAAATTTCATTAGGATCCCACTAATTTTCGTACCTTTGCCAATTTTATTGACAAAAAGGGGGAGAATTAATGTGTAGTTCACACTACAAATACATATGGTTTTCGGATCATTATGTAAGGGGGAGTGGTTTTCATGTGAGATGAAGTATTTACTAAGGGGGGGTGATACATATCACCATAGTATTGTTGTCAAAGTTGTGATACAATTGAACTTTCATGTTGTGTAATAATACTATGACACTGTATAACAATGATTGAGAGTTATTGTTTTCTCATTGTTATAGCTACGGATCTTCAACAACAATGATGCGGAGTTGAACACGTTTGGAATCATTGGAGTACTTGGATGTGACGAAGATTTCGAGTAATGTTGAAAAACCAAGGAGATCATGTATGTGGAAGAGAAGCTGCAAAGTTTATTTATTTTGTATTCCATATGTATTGATAGTTTTTTCACTAAAATTGACAAAGGGGGAGATTGTTAGAGCATTGCTCGGTCGAACTCGCAAGTGTTGCTATCTCAAGCTTGTTTGTCAAGTTTAGTTGCCAAAACTATAAGTCTTGATTTCTTGTCTACTTATAGCTAAGTCTCGGACTAGGATAGTAAGTGTAGTTGAGCTCTAGACTCCACGGGGTTCATCAAATGAAGACTAAGAACTACTCAAGGGAACTTGTGGAACTTCATCAACAAAAGGTATGTGGAGACTTGAACTTATCTATCACTCAAAAGTTTGTCTATTCTATCTCCTATTTTGAGACAAAAGTCGTATTGCTATATAGACTTCAATTATACACATTTGCTATTTCGAGCCGAGTTTATCTCGCTTATCTATTTCTCGAAATATATGTTGGTAAGCTTTCTCTTTAGCCAAGTTCATCTTTACTCGTGACGAAAGTCATGTTAATTATTTCAATAACTTGAAAATCGCTTTGATGAAAATAGTTTATGGATAACAACTATTATAACATCCTATAAGAAAGTTTCAATGATTGAAATGAGAGTTTAGATCAAGTAACCATGTTTGAATATAAACATAGTGTGTTCTCACATTTGTGTAAAAGTACAAAACCGGGAACCTAAAGTATGCATACCCGTACGCGTACTGGCGGTTGTTGGAAATCCGGGTAAGTATGCGTACCCGTACGCATACGGGCGGAAAGTTCACGTCCGTGAATTTCTGCTGGAGTTTGGAAGTGAAAACAAACTCAATCCGGTCACTTAAGTATGCGTACCCGTTTGCATACCTAAGAAGGTTACTTTCTAAAATCGGTTTATTTATGAACTAAAACATTTATATAATAAGGAATGCAATCTTTGCAAACCGTGGCTATAATGTTCATGAATTGATTCGAGTGAATCAAAATCGATTTTGCTTCGATTGTGTCTTGTATACTTCTATGAGATCTAAGCAATTGAACAACTCTCTAACTAGTTCATTTGAGTCACTTGAACTAGTTATGGTGAAGATGAATAAGGTTGATATGAAAGTGCTCATACGGCTAACCATCGGTTAACTATTGTTGAACCAACTAAGTGTACACGTTTAGGTATGGTTACCCAAACCTAAATGAAGGTGCATTTCATTTGTGTATAACAAGCGAAGTTCGATCTAACGGTTGAAAGATATTAGCTTGAATCTAATCAGGTTTTCATCTAACAGTGAATATTGAATGCTTTATTACCATGGTAACTTAGATTGCAAACCCTGATTTGAAATCTATATAAAGGAGAACTCTAGCAACTGGGAAACCTAATCCCCACACCTCCTGTGTGATACTAGTTTCATAAGTTAGAGTAGATTCTCCTTTAACCTTAGGTTTTTCACGAAACCCTGTAGGTTAACGACTTAAAGACTTCATTGGGATTGTGAAGCCATACCCAACTATTTTCTCTGTAGTTGCGTGATCTGATCTTGCTGTTTTATATCGTGATTGAATACAATCGTAAGATTGGCCTGAGATTTATATCTCTGATAGGCAAGATAGAAAAGTAGTCACAAACACCTTCGTCTCGTCGTTTGTGATTCCACAATATCTTGTTTCGTTAATCTATTAAGATTATTGTGAGGTGATTGATAATACTAGGCTGTTCTTTGGGAATATAAGTCCGGGTTATCAATTGGTTCCTGTTCACCTTGATTTATCAAAAGACGGAACAAAAACTCGTAGGTATTTCTGTAGGAGACAGGTTTATCTATTCCAATAGACTTTTCTGTGTGAGACAGATTTGTTTCTCAAATCTTCGACTTTGGGTCGTGGCAACTCTTAGTTGTGGGTGAGATCAGCTAAGGGAATCAAGTGCGTAGTATCCTGCTGGGATCAGAAATGTAAGGAGCACGACTGAAAAGACGAGGGTACCCAAATATACCTCAATATAAAACTTTTCCACCTATAAGTCCTTTCTCCGAAAGTGATTGTCTATAGACTGAGTCGAGACAATACAACTAATCGGTTCACACTTCGTGTGCTCGTCTATGGATACGAGATCGAGACAATACAACGACAAGATAACTTGTGTGATTGACTATGGATACAAGATCGAGACAATACAACAACAAAGTATGTTTACTTGATAATAGGTTCGGACTTAACAAAACACAATAAGATTGCTATCAAGAAAATAGGAATTAACGTTTATGTATTTTACTTCTAATTATAATAAAACAATTATAATTGCGGAAATAGAAAAGTAAAAGACACAACAATATTTTGTTAACGAGGAAACCGCAAATGCAGAAAAACCCCAGGACCTAGTCCAGAATTGAATACTCTCAGAATTAAGCCGATATACAAAATCTAAACCAACTTCGTATAGTTGAGACCAAGCGACTAAACCTATAGTCACCTAGTTCCCTCAGTATCCCTGCGCCTCAAACTTGTAATAAGTCACGTACTTGGAACAATTCCTTTGGTTCGTATTCCAAACAGTAAAGGAACAACAAATCTGTTCGGTAACAACTCTTTTCAAACAACGTGATATGAGTTTGAAAAAAGGCTCTTCCGTTTATCCCAATAAACTCCTTTGTCAGGTTCTTAGATCTGTCTCTCAACAACTATCAAAGTAATTGTCTTGACTTATGCAATCAATACTCTTAATCACAAAGAATTGTATTGATTCCGATCTACTCAACTAATCAATCAAGGTTATCACAAAGATAAACCGATTATAGTTGGATCCCCAGCCGATCAAGTTTTGTGCACACCAAAGATTATGAACTCAAATAAGAAATCTTCTTTGTCTTCAAATCTTCTTAGATCTTCAATAAACACCTGCACACAAACAACTTGAATCTATTGAGATCAATCACACACAAAATGGAGTCTGCTAACAATGGATTATCACAAGACATCTTTAGATCTACAAACAGTTCTAAAGATCCCGGTCGACACTTAGATCTAGTTTGAGTGAATCTTATATCAGAAGAGAAGATTCTCAAGCATAAACAAACTAGGTGCAATCAAAGTTCAACAACCGTTGGTCAATAAAATCAATTGAAAACTAATAATAAACTGCAATTATCTAGTTTCCCACCAACGGTACTCGTAGAGCTTCCCAATCCCAAAGAAATCTTTAAAACGAGCGGTCGTAAGAGATTTCGCCTAATTAGGGTACTTTCCTCTCCGAATAGACGGCTCCACCAGTAACAACACAACTATGTAGTTTTGCTGGCTCTGAGGATTAGTTTGCTTGAAATGCAAACTTCAATATTTATAGACCAAGGAAGTTTAGACACCAAGGAATTTCCAAAACCGAATATTCTCAAAGATATGCAATAAACGCCAAATCGGTTTTCATAATTCCTGGAAATGCACTGTCCAAATATAATGACCGAAATATTAGTAGAAAATTTCCAATTAGTAAATGTACATTACTAAATTTTATTTTCTAAATATATGCATTTAATTGTTGGAAATTAAAAGCATATAAAACTAAAAACCTTAATTAAAAGATTCTTAATTTATTTCGATTCGGGATTCTCCTTTAGCTATTAAGGAATATCTTTGAACAATAAAAGTTAAGAGTTACTGCACATGTTCAAAGTATGTCAACATCTTTAGTTTGTAAATCCTTTTTCATATTTACAATCTTTGAACCGATTTGCCACACTTCCAAACAAGTTTAGAATTGGTTCATCTGACTTCCAAGAACTATGTGATTGATTATCCTATCAAATCACCAATCATGGGTTTCACGGTTCTACCAAAACAAGTTTCGGTTCTGCCTCCATGTGGGTACTAAGATTAGTCACACTAGTTACCAAAAGTTGGTTGACTAGGTACTAGGATCGGTTACCACATATTTATGGTATCTAACTTGTATTCGGTTGCACAAGTCATAGGATTGGTTTCCCAATTACTAAAAACTTGTTGCACCTCTTACAAGGATCGATTACCTCTTTTGATTGGTCATACCAATACAAAAGTCAGGCATTGTGAATAGTTTTACCAAGATACATAAACAAGTTATGAGCGGTTATACTAAACACACATATTGGTAATCCAAAGATTTGCAATGAATAACAATACCAATAAGCCTAGCGATTTCCCTTTCGATTCACAAAACAAGTTTATGAATGTACTTCCTTTAAACGAACGTAAAACAGTATTTCCTAGGAAGAAATCTTCACCCATACCCATACATAATCACAATAGCATTCATATGATTATGTCGATGTCTTATATACGAAGTTCAAAAGATAGACGTTATACTTCGTATTGTAATTCCTTAATACTATGTCTAACTAGAGTATAATCATTCACAGCTTCGCAGTAATGTTTTCAATATGCACGACTTGAAAGATATGTTAGGAATGAAACAGTTCAAGTCAAATATTACTAACCTCAAGCGGAAGGATGATGTCGTCGTTGTAGTTCTTTACTTCTTCACATTCTTCAAGTCTTCACGTAATACTTGTAAGTCTCATATCCTAGTAACTTTCTAGCTAACCTATACGAAGTTGACTCTAGTAAATAATCAAGTGACTCTTTAAATGAGTTTTGATTCACTAAAATATGACAACCAAACTTGACATACCAACGCTTGGTGGGTTGAACCGAGCTATGATCTAACAATCTCCCCCTTTGTCAATTTTAGTGACAAAACTCTTACATCATATGGATAAACAAATTACAAGAATTCATTACACATACGCTTGATTCCAAGTTTCAACAGCACAACAACCTGTATACATTCAATCCATAAATGCCGCTGTTGACATTATAATAACAAAGCTAATGCTCCCCCTAAAGGTAAGATAGGTATATTTTCAATCCGCGCGTCTTTGTTATTCCCTTTGTAGTTAAGATAACCACAAGTATCAATATGATATGTTACTCCCCCTTAGTCTATGCTTTACTCATTCGTTAGATATAACGTTTAAGCACCATTGTCATTTCCTTAGTGATACCAAATCACTTGTTTACTCCATATATTTCTCCCCCTTTTTGTCACAAAATGACAAAGGTACAAGCAAATAAAGGACAAACCGAAAGGATCTTACAAATCTCAAAAGACTTGCAACCCATAAGAGTTAAGCACGAGGGTTCCACACACCATTTTAGATAACCGATATCAAAACCGAAACTACAAAGTAATTTTGTTTTGATATGTTACCAAGGAAACAATTGCCAAAAGCAATTTTCCTTAATAGTTTAGCAAATCAAAAATTGACTAAGCACCTTAGTTCTTTTGTTAAACCGATTGTACAAATACAATCGCTTATTCGATAAGACCAAAATAAAGATCAGAATTAACTCTATTTTTCTCATCGGGTTCTAATTATTCGAATCAATAACTTAAACCTTCCACTTTTAAACAAGACAAGTACTAGGTTAACTAGCATTTCCTGTTAAGGCATTCGATTAGACTTGAATAACTGAAACCTCCACTTTGATAGTCTAACTAAGATCAGAATTAACTTAGTTTCTCTTATCCGGAATCGAATTGGACTAAACAATTGACCCCGAAAACCCTTTTGTTAAGCCATAAACAATTCATACAAACCAAATAAATCAACTTGCATAATTATTTACCTCAACCAGAAGCAATTGAAACAAACATAGATATTATAGTACCGCAATCGCACCGAAATTTCGTAAGCCTAAACAATTGATACCAAACCATAAATAAAGATAACAATAGTTTTTCTTAACCAGAAACAATTGAATCACACACACATCCATACACAAATAATGGAATAAATATCAATTGTACCGAAATTTTGTTAAGCAAAAGTAATAAATATATGCAATAAATTCAGGTTTTTCTTAAACAGGAAAACGATTAACTAACAAATTCGTTACCTCAAATTCCTCATCCTCTTCTCCCCTTAAGATATATCATTAAGCGCAAGTTCACATATAACTCACCCCCGTTGTGTTGTCATCCTCTCGTAAAAAAACTAAAGAACAACAACAAGGACCAACCTTTACCAGAGAAAGGTTGAAAACCGGTTTTAACTAATGCGATGCAAAAGTTGAAACCCCGAAACACATATGCTTTTATGCTAAACCAAATGATTCAACATATTGTGACTTTTTCACATATTTGTTTCAATAAGAACCCCTTATGATCCTTTGATAAAGCCTACAAACATGGGCTAGAACTTAATCCTGCTAAACCAAAAATTCACCCAAACCATAAAGGTTCACACCATATGAGATCGAATATTAAGGTCATTAAAACCGAAATCAAACATCCCATAACATACATGGAAATAATATAAAGCATTCAAGCACAGGCTATGTAATCGAAAACTATCACAAGAAAATTATAAAACAATAATTTTATTCATAAATAATAGATAGTTTTATTCATAATAGACTTTATTGAAATCATCAAAAGCTAATGTCTATTTTTCAACAGATTTTTCAAAGATCATCTTCAATTTCCTCAAAATTTTCAGGATCTTCATCAACATCATCTCGACTGATATCTCGGATTCTGCACATAGTACCTTGATTATGTTCACAGACTAAAGCATTAACCTTTCAATTAATATTCCGAGCATACTCCCTATTACCGATTCAAAGTTTAATCAACTTTCTTTGGTTACGGATAACAGTTCTTAGAAGTGTTGCCTGTCTATGATGTGTTTCGATAGTACTGAGGAGGACTTGTCGAAGATTAATAATATCAATCTTAGCATCCAAACTATTTTGGAAAAGGAGATGAGTCATATCTTCCTTTTCATTTTCTTTATCTTCACAGCCAGATTTCTTGAAGGTATTATCAAGATGAATAGCTTCATTAGAAGTCATTCCACTCAAGGCTTTCAGAAGTTTTGCTTGAGATCTGGTTTGAGGATACATCCTGTTACCATAGGTTCTGAAATAATATGAGTTCATATATTCGGGAACCATTTAACACATTCCAAACATAGGAGTCAACCTTTAAATAAGTATTTCTGACCAGATTTGAAAATATTTTCGCATCTAATGTGTTCGACAATTCTCAAAGATTCTTTATAAAGAATCAACTTTTTAGATCACGTATCTAAAATTTCTTTAGATAGGGAAACTTATCATGTTTACACAAGTTGTTTGTAAGACAGCTTTTCTACACATGGAGACAGATTTAAACATCTTCGGGTAGATTGTGTAAACTCTCTATGTTGATTAAAAGATTATTGACAGGATACAGATAGCCCAGATATGTGTGCTTCCTTACATCAGTAGATTGGGCATTGTAAGGATGCACATTTCCAACACAATTAAGCGTTGGAGTGAGGATCTTCCTCACCAAATTCCTTTTGAGGAATTTCTTCCTTCTTACTTTTAGGGACATTATCACGTTCCCTTTTATGGGTTTTGAATCCATTCTCTTCATTAAGAATATTGCGAGATGCTATATCCCTGATTACATCTTATGCCCAGGATGGTATGTTCCTTGAACTTGAACCAGTGTGGTCTAGATCTGCCATTCGACAAATTGCTGATGTATTTTGTTCAAAACATTCTATATGTCCTCTTAAGGTATCCATTCCTTGTTGGAAATGTTTTTCTAAACACTTGTCTAGATATACCTTTCGACATGTCTTTGTAAGAAGATCTTCAATAAGGATCTTATTCCTTATTTGTGAATGCTCCAGCGATTGTTTAAGAATTTCACACTCTGTAGTCTGATGATGAACTTCGTTGCATAGAGCCATTTTTTGTTCCAAATAATCTGCCAGATTACCTTGAAGACTGAGTGTTTCTCGCTTTCCTTCACAAATTCTTACATTCAATTGAACAATAAGTTCTAGGACATCATCTAGACTGTCAATGGTTTTTCCCTTTTCTGAATAGTTTTCAACATGTTTGAAAAATCTTTCTAACACTTTACGAAATTCAGAACTTGAGCAGACTAGTGAATCTAATCTCTTTTCATAATTGGAAACAGACGATTTTTCACTAGAGATTGGAATCGGATCCAAAACATGTTTGACTTTTGGATTCATTCTTTTCTGATCAAGAACCTGATTCGCAATCAAGTTATTAGTCATAGACTTTTTCTTCGATTTTCGAAAAGACTTACGAGACCAATTTCCATTGACCTTTTCTGAGATCTTATTCTCATTATCTTGACATACGTTAACTGAGTTCTTCATAAGTTTAGCTTTTCTTTTCTTATTTTGACTCATATCTTATAGGTTGGATCACACCAAACACAGATTGTTAGATCTTTTCGTGTTTGACTGCTCTTATACCAATTAAAAAGAAAAGAGTACCCAAATATACCTCAATCTAAAACTTTTCCACCTATAAGTTCTTTCTCCGAAAGTGATTGTCTATAGACTGAGTCGAGACAATACAACTAATCGGTTCACACTTCGTTTGATCGTCTATGGATACGAGATCGATACAATACGACAACAAGATAACTTGTGTGATTGACTATGGATACAAGATCGAGACAATACAACAACGAAGTATGTTTACTTGATAATAGGTTCGGACTTAACCAAACACAATAGGATTGCTATCAAGTAAATATGAATTAATGTTTGTGTATTTTACTTCTAATTATAATAAAACAATTATAATTACGGAAATAGAAAAGTAAAAGACACAACAAGATTTTGTTAACGAGGAAACCGCAATTGCAGAAAAACCCGGGACCTAGTCCAGATTTGAATACCAAATTGTATTAAGCCGCTACAGACTTTAGCCTACTATCAATACTTCATACTGGAATGTAGTTGAGACCGAATCCACAGTCACAGTAATTTAGTTACAATCGCGCTACTTACGCCGCTCGAATATCGTAAGACTCTAAGCAATTGATTCTCTTAGCTGACGTCCTTTACAGCCTAAGAGGTGCTTCAACTCAGTTGAAGACTTTTAACCAATCTGCCTCCCACTGATAAGCCTATATATGATTTTCGTTTTGATCAAAATACCAAGGTGAGATAGGAAATCATTTGCAATAGACAAAGTCTAGCAAACCTCAAAATCCGGTACTTACGACTCTCGAAGATCAGCCTAGATTATTATTCACCTCACAACTAAAATCTACTTCAATTTCAATAAAGAATCGTTGTAGAGGAATATACTTGTGGAATCACAAAATCTGAGACGAAGAAATTTGTGAGTTCTATCTATCTTGCCTGATCGGAGTGAGACTCAACAATCATTAGCAACATAAGGATACACGAACTATCAAGATAAAGATAGTCGGACCTGGCTTCACGAATCCCAAAGCAAAATCTTTTTAGTCGCTAAACCTAAAAAGGTTTAAAGGAGAGGACGACTCTAGTTTACAACTAGGATATACAAAAAAAGTGTCGGGGATTCGAAAATCCCAGTTGCTTGAGGTTCTCCTTATATAGACTTTCAAAATCAAAGGTTACTTTAGATTTAAGCTAAGGTAGCTTTGAAATCAAGCAATCAATATCCACCTTAGATGAGTCTTTGATTTGAGATTAACATAACAAAATATACACTCTTGTTAGGATGAACTGTAACCGAACCGTATATAATGACTGGTTCATGAAAGGTTAGCCGAAACTAGCCAGACGAACTATAAGCTTAACCATTTTCATATAACACTTTAAGACTTTAATATTGAGTCACAACCATAGGTTATAATGTGATCAAATATGTCTAGATGTGTTTTTAAAGAGTTGTTCAATTGCCGATTATCTCATAGAGATAATTCTGATGCATCTGAAAATATTCGACTGGGTAAGTACATGTCCTTGGTACGTGCACTTACTTTCCAGTTCATGAGTTATTTTCTCATGGTACGTGTACCAGGTTTATATACCCTTAAGACAAAACAAGTTCAAGAGTCTAAAGAACGTTTTCGGTATGCATACTAGGTATTGTACCATCCTGAGTTCACGAGTAAAAAGAACTTTTTGGATTTGCATACTCGATATGCGTACCATAAGTCGTTTCCGAACTATAGCTACGCCGGTACGTTACTGGGTACATGTAATTCGGATCCGGACCTATAAAAGTTATGCCAGTAAGTAAGCTGGTACGTGTACTGTCTTGTATCCAGATTTACAGTAATTCTATATCCCTCTACTAATCTGCTAGAGCATTGCTCGGTCGAACTCGCAAGCGTTGCTATCTCAAGCTTGTTTTCAAGTTTAGTTGCCAAAACTATAAGTCTTGATTTCTAGTCTACTTATAGCTAAATCTCGGACTAGGATAAAAAGTGTAGTTGAGCTCTAGACTCCACGGCATTCATCATGCAAAGACGAAGAACTACTCAAGGAACTGGTGGATCTTCATCGACAAAAAGGTATGTGGAGACTTAAACTTATCTATCACTCAAAGGTCTATCTACTCTATCTCCTATCTTGAGACAAAAGTCGTATTGCTATATAGACTTCGATTATACACATTTGCTATTTTGAGCCGAGTTTATCTTGCTTATCTATTTCTCGAAATATGTGTTGGTAAGCTTTCGCTTTGGCCAAGTTCATCTTTACAAGTGACGAAAGTCATGTTGATTATTTCAGTATCTTGAAAATTGCTTTGATAAAAAATAGTGTGTGAATAACCTCTATTTAAGATCCTCTAAGAATGTTTCAATGGTTGAAATAAAGAGTTTAGAACATGTAACCATCTTTGGATATAAGCATATAATGTGTTCGCGCATTAGTGTATAAGTCCAAAATCGGGAACAAAATGTATGCATACTTGTGTGTGTACTAAATGGTTGATGGAGACTGGGTAAGTACGTGAATTTCTGCTGAGTTTGGAAATAAAAAACCAACTAAATCCGGTTACCTAAGTATGCGTACCCGTATGCATACTGGCGGAAAGTTCACGTCCGTGAATTTCTGCTGAGTTTGGAAACCAAAACAAACTCAAATCCGGTTGCTTAAGTACGCATACCCGTACGCATACTTAAGTGTGTTACTTTCTAAAATTGGTTTGTTCATGAACTAAAACATTTATATATTAAGGAATGCAATTTTCAAACCGTGGCTATAATGTTCATGAATCGATTCGAGTGAATCAAAACTGATTTTGCTTTGATTGTGTCTTGTATACTTTTATAAGATCTAAGCAATTGAACAACTCTCGAACTAGTTCATTTGAGTCATTTGGACTAGTTATGGTGAAGATGAATAAGGTTGATATGAAAGTGCTCATATGGCTAACCATTGGTTAACTACTGTTGAACCAACTAGGTGTACACGTTTAGGTACGGTTACTCAAACCTAAATGACGTATATTTAATTTGTGTATAACAAGCTAAGTTCGATCCAACGGTTGAAAGATATTAGCTTGAATCTAATCAGGTTTTCATTTAACGGTGAATATTGAATGCTTTGTTACCAAGGTAACTTAGATTGCAAACCCTGATTTGGAGACTATATAAAGGAGAACTCTACCAACTGGGAAAACCTAATCCCCACACCTCCTATGTGATACTAGTTGTGTAAGCTAGAGTCGATTCTCCTTTAACCTTAGGTTTCTACCGAGACCCTGTAGGTTAACGACTTAAAGACTTCATTGGGACTGTGAAGCCAGACCCAACTATTTTCTCTGTAGTTGCATGATCTGATCTTTTTGTTTCTATCGTGATTGAGTGCAATCGTAAGATTGGCTTGAGATTAATTTCTCCGATAGGCAAGATAGAAAAGTAGTCACAAACATCTTCGTCTCATCGTTTGTGATTCCGCAATATCTTGTTCTTCGGGGATATAAGTCCGGGTTATCGATTGGTTCCTGTTCACCTTGATTTATCAAAAGACGGAACAAAACTCGTAGGTATTTCTATGGGAGACAGATTTATCTATTGTTGTAGACTTTTCTGTGTGATACAGATTTTTTTATTAAAGTCTTCGACTTTTGGTCGTAGAAACTCTTAGTTGTGGGTGAGATAAGCTAAGGGAATAAAGTGCATAGTATCCTGCTGGGATCAGAGATGTAAGGAGCGCAACTGTACCTTGGATCAGTGTGAGATTGATTGGGGTTCAACTACAGTCCAGACCGAAGTTAGTTTGTAGTAGGCTAGTGTCTGTAGCGGCTTAATACAGTATGGTGTTCAATCTGGACTAGGTCCCGGGGTTTTTCTGCATTTCCCGTTTCCTTGTTAAGAAAACTTATGGTGTTTGTGTTATTTCTTTCCGCATTATATTTTGTTATATAATTGAAATATCACAGGTTGTGCGTTGAATCGATCAATTGGCAATCCAACCTTTGGTTGTTGATTGAAATTGATTGATCCTTGAACATTGGTCTTTGGTACCGTTCAAGTTATGTCTCTTATATTCAATCAGGCTCGCAAATTATTATTATTTTGATTGAGGATTGAATTGATAGATTGAGATATAACTCTTTGATATACTTTTTATAAGATTAAGTCTAACTGTCTAGTTGATTCTCTTGTAAGTATATTGGAGTTAGTACATACAGATTGTTAAGCGAAATATTGGGTGAGGTTGTTAGACCCCCGCTTTTTCAATTGGTATCAGAGCGGGCAAACACTATAAACCTAATAAGTTTGTGTTTGACTGATCCCTAAAGTCTGTCCTTATGGGAAACTTGCTCTCGGCATCTATAACGCACGTCATAATTCCTTAAAGATTATTCAAAGATTATTATGGCTTAGTCGTTTGGGTTTTCATGATAATCTCAATACATCTAAGACTGTGGAAAACTTAGATGATTAGAAACAATCTAGAGGAAAAATTAAAAAGTCCTCTAAGAAAGGAAGGTTGAGAAAAACGTTCTTTACGCTCAAAGATATGGAATCTCACAAGATTAACTCTTAATGTTTTTGAGAAATACTATCATAATGGATCAATTGACAAAGATTTATTTAGAGCATTTGAAGACGTTTTTAGATTCTTAGAAAAGCTTAATTCGATTAAGAATAAGAATCGATCTGATAAAAGTTCGATACATGTCAAATCATGTAATCATGATGTACGAACTAAACATGTGGTCAACTCAAGCGGGTCCAATCAAACGGGTTCTTTTGGTTTCAATACAGGTTTAAGTTATCAGAAAAATCTCCCTTTTGGACATATGAGAAAAAAATTAGAAAGCTCTGTTAACTCTGATTATCATTACTATGATTATCACACTGGTACAGTTCACAAATATCAACCGGGAATGGTGCATGAGAGTCTCTCTGCACATCTTGCCACTTGGTAACTTGTTTGGCGCTACCCCATTTGTATATATCTTGAGATGGGGCAAGAAACGGTTTGATTTGTTTGTACTTGAGTTAATGTTTTATTTTGTCCTTCTCAGGATAAGTGTAAAATAGCTATTGCATCATCTTTTCACACATCTGTGTGCTTTCGCGAGTTGCATAACCTTGGTGTGTGAACACTTAAGAAATCCTACATTCCTTTTGTGGGTCGCGGTTCAAAAACGGGTCCAAGCCCATTTTTGGGTATATAAAAGAAGCGTACGCGTACCTTCTTCTTCCTCCCATCTTGTCTGCGTACGTGAAAGCTCTAGGGTTCATGTGTTTTCTCCATTAATCATCCTTGGAGATCAAAAAGTAAAAAGGGGTTTTCAAGGAACATACCAAGTAAGTCTTCTCTCTTTAATCTTTCACAATTTCTAGATCCCATGAGGAATTTCAAGGTTTCAAAAGAGGTTTCTAAAAACTTGGGTTCTTCATCTTCTTCTAGCATGAACTTACCTATAGATCAAAATTCCATTAGGATTAGATTTGTGAATGATTCTTGTGGAAAAGTTTTTGAAAATATTTCATCTACTGGGTTTATTCTAGAAAAGAAATTGGATTTTGTTAGTGGACACAAAGAAGATTTGGTATGTTTTGAAAAGTTCAATCTTGGAAACATCTTTGATGGTCTTGGTGAAGGTTTTGACACTCTTACAAGAATCTTCTATGCTAATATCTATGATGTTAATTATGATGACATGGAATTCAAGACCATGGTAAATAGACAAAGAATTCTTGTTAATAGAGAGTTGATTTCAAAAATCACTAAAATTCCCCTTGGGAGTTTTCTCCTTCCAAGACCTAGTCATGAAAGACCATCGTATGAAACCATCTCTAATGGTCTTTGTGGTAAGAGTGTTGTTTGGAATGAAGGGAAATTTCCTACCATTTATCTTAGTCTTGCTTTGATGTCTTTTGGAAAACTTGGTATCTCTAATCTTTGTCCCTCCACGATTGAGAATTCTCGTTGGGGTCGTGAGTTTGCGGAGTTGGTCTATTTCCTTGAGTTGGGAACTCAAAGTCTCGACATTTGTGGGTTTATCATTTATCAAATGTTGTCGATGACGTCTTCCAACAAGAAGTTAGGTTATCCTTGCTTGATTGGGCGTATTTGTCGCACATTCTCCATTGCTCCCATTGGAACTCCAAAGCTTGTTCGCCCTTGTACTTTCAAACGGATGAAGGAAAATGCTTGCAAGAGACAAAGATGCGACACACTTATTGACTCATTTGATTTTTCCTCCGTGAAGCTTATTCATCAAATTCACAAGGGTGTTTGTAAAATTGATGCTAAGATAAGGTGTGTGCAAGAACAATTAAATGTGATTGCCACTAAGTTTCCTGAAATCAAGGAAGACATGGATAAGGTTCGTGCCACATTTATGGTCTCCGATGATGAAGATGATGATTAGACTTCCATGCTTTATCTATTTTGTCTAGGAAACTTCTTATGAGAATTTATTCTTATGTTTTAAGAAGGAAAACTAGGGTTTGGAAAAACCATTATTGTGATTACACATAGTTATGTCCAACGTTTTCATCTTCAATGCTTTTAGATTTATTTATTTAAATTCTAAAATTTGTTTGGAAGATGATTTTGCAGTATTAATCTTTATGGTTTTATATATTGCAATTTGTTATGGGATATGTGTGTTTGCATCTGTGAACTATGATTGTCCCATACGTGGTCAAAAGTTAAGTCCTTCATATGTCAATATGCAAGTATTGATAAAAGATTGAATGAACTTTTGACAAACAAAAGATAAGCCTTTTATGTCATTATGCAAATATTGATGGAAGAAAGGATGAGCTTTTGTTTACAAAGATTAAGTCTATTATATGTCATTATGCAAATAGTGATGAAAGATAGAATGAATCTTTGTTTATTCTGCGGTATTGATCTTCCCTGATCCATATTTTTTTATACTGTGCAGGCTCCGTAAGTTTTCTTATGTTGAGCATTTCCGATTAAATTAATCACGGGTTCTCTTGTGGTTAATTTAATTGAGATTTTTGGATACAAATTCATATTTTTATGTGATTTGTTAATGTCCAAAGAAATCCTTCTCTTCTTGTGAAAGTAAGGTCGCTCTTGTTGTTCTTTCGGGAATGACATTTTATGTGGGAGAGTTCTTAATTGAATTTGTGCTTAATTGCCAAATCTTTGTGGGGAGTGTGGTTGTGGAATATTATAGGGGTTATCTTGTATCTTTATAAACTCCTTGATGAATGCATTTAGTTTCGGCTATATGATTGCATCTAAAAACTTGATATGTGCTTTCTTTTTGTCATGAAGTGTCTCTATGGAAATTTCATTAGGATCCCACTAATTTTCGTACATTTGCCAATTTTGTTGACAAAAAGGGGGAGAATTAATGTGTAGTTCACACTACAAATACATATGGTTTTCGGATCATTATGTAAGGGGGGGGTGGTTTTCATGTGAGATGAACTATTGACTAAGGGGGAGTGATACATATCACCATAGTATTGTTGTAAAAGTTGTGATACAATTGAACTTTGATGCTGTGTAATAATACTATGACACTGTGTAACAATGATTGAGAGCTTTTGTTTTCTCATTGTTATGGCTACGGATCTTCAACAACAGTGATGTTGTTTTGAATATATTTGGAATCATTGGAGTACTTGGAAGTGACGAAGATTTCGAGTAATGTTGAAGAACCAAGGAGATCATGCATGTGGAAGAGAAGCTGCAAAGTTTATTTATTTTGTATTCCATATGTATTGATAGTTTTTTCACTAAAATTGACAAAGGGGGAGATTGTTAGAGCATTTCTCGGTCGAACTCGCAAGCGTTGCTATATCAAGCTTGTTGTCAAGTTTAGTTGCCAAAAACTATAAGTCTTGATTTCTAGTCTACTTATAGCTAAGTCTCGGACTAGGATAGAAAGTGTAGTTGATCTCTAGACTCCAAGACGTTCATCATGCTGTACTAGACTTAGTACAATTCGATCATCAATCAGTGAAGAAAAGTAACTCTGATTCAAAGAATCAGCCTCAGGTTTTATTTATCAAAATTCATTAGTTCTTACAGGTTCAGGGAAGACCAATTAAATAAAATATTGGATCTAAACCAACCAATACACGAGTAACACGTGGACAAAACGGCTAACTAACTAACTAACGGAAAAGCAAGCAGCCGTTGAGAACTAACAGATGGAATTGCTGAGGCATACGCGGAAAAGGATGAGGGCCACCAACAGACTAAGGAATAGGCCACCAAGAGGGTATGACATTACCTCCCCCTTTCAGACATCCTTGTCCTCAAGGATAAGAAATCTGGAAAGTGAGCTCTAATCACAGATAGATCCTCCCAAGTAGCATTTTCTGGAGAGGAATTTGTCCAATAGATCAGTAGATGATGCACTTAAGAACCATTTCGGATGATAACTCTGGAGTCCAATTGAGAGTGTGGAACAAACACCACCTGACCTTCATGATGCACCGCAGGGAGAGTTGGAGAAGGTACTGCAGACTGACCAATCTTTAGCTTCAACTGAGACACATGGAAGACAGGATGAATCCTAGCTTCAGGTGGAAGTGCAATTTTGTAAGCCACCTGACCAATCCTCTGCAAAACCCTGAAAGGACCATAATACTTGGCAGAGAGTTTAAAGTTCTTTCTCAAGGCAATAGAGACTTGCCTGTAAGGTTGGAGTTTTAAATATACCAAATCTCCCACTTCAAACTTCCTATCAACCCTTTTCTTGTCAGCATAGAGTTTCATCCTCTCCTGAGCTTTTGTTAAATTCTCCTTAAGAGTCTCCAAGATAGCATCCCTCTGCTTCAAATAGGTCTCAACAGCAGCAACTGAAGTAGTGATAGTAAAAGGAAATGCCAAATGTGGAGGGGTATAACCATACAAGGCTTTAAAGGGTGACATTTGTAAGCTTGTGTGGTAACTTGTATTGTACAACCATTCAGCTAGGGGTAACCAATAGTGCCACTTCTTTGGTTGCTGGCTAGTCATGCACCTGAGATAGGTTTCTAAGCAAGAATTCAACCTCTCAGTCTGGCCATCAGTTTGAGGGTGATAGGCAGTGCTCAGGTTGAGGCTGGTACCCAATGCTGTGAATAAATCTTGCCAAAAGTTGCTGGTGAAAACCTTATCCCTGTCAGACACAATAGAAGCTGGCAATCCATGTAACTTGAAGATGTTATTCAAGAATACCTTAGCAACAGATGCAGCAGTGTAGGGGTGAGAGAGGCCTATGGAATGAATGTACTTTGTCAGCCTTTCCACCACTACTAAGATAACATCTTTTCTCTCACTCAAGGGAATCCCTTCAATAAAGTCCATTGAAATATGTTGCCAAGCTTGCTCAGGGATTGGCAATGGTTGTAACAGCCCTGCTGGGAAGGTGTGAGAGTGTTTGTTCCTATGACAAACATCACAATTGCTGACAAATAAGAGGACTTCCTTCTTCATGCTGGGCCAATAAAAATAAGTTTTAGCTCTGATGTGAGTTGCCTGGATTCCAGAATACCCCCCAACAGCTGAAGAATGAATAGAAGCAAGAATAGTGTGTCTCATATCATTGGCAGTGCCCACATAGAATCTGTTTTTGTACCTCAAAAGGCCCCCCTGATAAGTGAAATCCTGTACTGCAGTGGGGTCAACTAAGAGTTGAGGAATTAATTGTTGAGCTTTAGTGTCATCAGTGTAACTAAGGATTAAATCTTGTGCCCACTTGGGTGCAGTAGCAGTAAGTAGATTGCAGGTTGCAGGGTCATGTGGTATTCTTGAAAGAGCATCATCCAACTTGTTCTCCACACCACTTTTATATTTGATTTCATAGTCAAAACCCAATAATTTCATTAACCATTTTTGTTGAAGTGTAGTAGTAATTTTCTGATCTAGAAAATATCTAATGCTCTGGTGATCTGTCTGAATGATAAATTTGTGACCCTGCAAATAGTACCTCCATTTCTTCACTGCTTGAACTATTGCCAGTAATTCTTTTTCATAAGTAGACAAATCCAATGCCTTAGGACCAAGTGGTTTACTGAAAAAACAAATGGCTCTGCCCTCCTACATCAACACAACACTTATACCTACACCACTAGCATCAGTTTCCATCACAAATTGCTTGGAAAAATCTGGCAAGGCCAAGACAGGAGCACTGACCATTGCAGCTTTGAGAGTAATGAAGGCCTGAGTGGCTGCTGGAGACCATGAGAAGGAATTCTTTTTGAGAAAATCTGTTAAAGGTTTGCTTATTAACCCATAATGCTGCACAAATTTCCTGTAGTACCCTGTGAGTCCCAAGAAGCCTCTTAACTCCTTTAATGTGGTTGGTTGAAGCCATAAGGTCATGCTAGCAACCTTAGCTGGATCAGCAGCTACCCCTTGAGCAGATATAATGTGGCCCATATATTCAAGTTCAGTTTAAGCAAAACAACATTTAAAGAACCTAGCATACATCTTATGCTTCCTGAGTAATTGTAAGGTGATTTCCAGATGTTGAAGATGAGTAGATAAATCAGGACTGTAAACCAAGATATCATCAAAAAACACCAAAATGAATTTCCTAAGGTAAGGTTGAAAGATTTCATTCATCAAGGCTTGAAAAGTGGCAGGGGCATTAGTGAGCCCAAATGGCATAACCTTGAATTCATAGTGTCCATGATGGGTTCTGAATGTTGTTTTAAAAATATCAGAAAGATGAATCAAAATTTGGTGATACCCTGATCTCAGATCAATCTTGGTAAAGACTCCAGAACCAAATAATTCATCCAACAACTCATCTATAATTGGAATAGGAAATCTATCCTTAATAGTGATGTTATTCAATTTCCTATAATCCACACAAAAGCGCCATGAATTGTCTTTTTTCTTCACCAAGAGAATGAGAGAAGCAAATGGACTATGACTGGTTTGAATAATGCCAGTAGCAAGCATGTCTTTAACTAATTGTTCAACCACATATTTTTGGATGTAGGGGCATTTATAGGCTCTCTGGTTGGGAGGAATAGAATTTGGCTTGAGTGGAATGGTGTGGTCCAATTTTCTGGTAGGTGGTAAGTCAGTGGGTTCTTGAAATATATCATCATAAGAATGTAACAACTGAGATACTACAGGAGGAATTTTTTGGGAGGTAGGGGTAGGAGTGACTGAAAATAATTGACCCAGCAATCCATGAGTGTTTTTCTTGAAAAATTCCTTAACAGCTTGGCTGCTCATCATCATGAGAGAAGAAGAATTCTTGACACCAGTTAAAGTAATTGTCTCACCTTGATGTTTGAAAGAAATGCTGAGTTTGGCAAAGTTGAACATTACATTACCTAATCTTCTCAGCCAATCTGCTCCCAAAACTATATCACAGCCACCCAAGGGAAGGAGTCTAAAATCTCCACTGAATTGGTAATCTTGCATAGACCACTGTAGTTGAGGATAATTTCCAGAGCTGACAGTCCTATCTCCATTATCTACAGTGACCAACAAGTGTGTAGTAGGATGGATGTCATAATACAATTTGGCAGCTAGAGCCGAGTCAATGAAGCTATGTGTACTCCCAGTATCAATTAGGATAGAAATTTTGTGCTTCTTAATAAGTCCTGGAATCCGAATTGTGTCACCAGAGATGGTGTCAGTGAGAGCATGTAAGGAGATCTCCATGTCATATTCTACTAGTGTGTCAACTGCCTCTTCAAAAACTTCTTCCTCTACTGTTGCACCCTCCATATCAGAAGCCTTAGTACTAAGCATGAATAACTGTTATCTCTTACACCAATGACCTTGTTTGTAAGGTTCATCACAATTGTAACACAAACCTTTATCCCTTCTAGCTTGCATTTTCTCCTGAGCTAACCTCCTAATAGGGGGAATGGTGGAAGCATTGGTGGTAGTATTGGAGGTATGAGAAGTAGGGGAAGGTTTGAAAGTGGATTGTTGGGACTTAAGTGTAATGGGAGTGGTGATAATGGGTTTTGGAGGAAATTGACTATGAGAGAAAACTTTGTTGGCAGAAAAAGAATTAGTGAGGGGTTTTGAAAATGCTTTAGTGGTTTTGCCATAAAGAGAGCACTCCTGTTCCTCTAGACGAGCTAAGGAAAAAACCTCCATGAGAGATTGTGGATGGAACATTAAAACAGAACCATGGATTTCCTCCTTTAGACCACTAATGAAAATCAGTATAAAATAATCCTCTGTAAGATATTGGTTCTTTCTTAGCATAAGGGCTTTGAGAGTTTCAAATTGTTCAAAGTATTCTTCAACAGAATTAATCTGCATCAGCTTGTTAAAAGCTCCAACATAGTTATCATTAAAAGGGTTCTCAAAATGAGTACAAATACCAACACATAAGTCATTCCAAGTAATAGTAAATTTACCGATCTGAAAATTTAGGAACCACTGATCATCTCGACCATCAAGGTGAAGAGAAGCTATACTTACTCGTTGTCCATCATCGATTTTATGGATCTGAAAGTAACGCTCACATTTTTGAATCCATCCTCTTGGATTTTCACCATCAAAGTGAGGAAAGTCGATCTTCGACAGATGATAAGAATTATGGTTATCTCGGTGAGAAATTAATGACCCAAAATGAATTTCACCATGATGACCATTTGATCTAGAAGCTCTATTAGATTCACCATCACTGGGAAACACAGGAATCTGATGTTTAACTAGAAGTAATAGTTCAGATAACTGAGAATTTACCTGAGCAAATAGAAGATCATTAGTTTCTAACTTCTCTTTGATGTGAGAAGAATTTTCCTCCAGATGCTGGTCTAATTTAGCCAATTTGTTTTCAATTGTAGAAAATTTCTCAGTAGTAGTTTCAGATAATTCACGCACAGTCGGAACGCCCATCGTAAGATCGAAACGGCTCTGATGCCAATTGTACTAGACTTATTACAATTAGATCATCAATCAGTGAAGAAAAGTAACTCTGATTCAAAGAATCAGCCTCAGGTTTTATTTATCAAAATTCATTAGTTCTTACAGGTTCAGGGAAGACAAATTAAATACAATATTGGATCTAAATCAACCAATACACGAGTAACACATGGAGAAAACGGCTAACTAAGTAACTAACGGAAAAGCAAGCAGATGTTGAAAACTAACAGATGGAATTGCTGAGGCAAACGCGGAAAGGGATGAGGGCCACCAATAGACTTAGGAATAGGCCACCAAGAGGGTATGACACATGCAAAAACGAAGAACTATACAAGGAACTGGTGGATCTTCATCGACAAAAAGGTATGTTGAGACTTTAACTTATCTATCACTCAAAAGTCTATCTACTCTATCTCCTATCTTGAGACAAAAGTCGTATTGCTACATAGACTTCGATTATACATATTTGCTATTTTGAGCCGAGTTTATCTAGCTTATCTATCTCGAAATATGTGTTGGTAAGCTTTCGCTTTGGCCAAGTTAATCTTTACAAGTGACGAAAGTCATGTTGATTATTTTAATATCTTGAAAATTGCTTTGATGAAAATAGTGTGTGAATAACCTCTATTTAACATCCTCTAAGAATGTTTCAATGGTTGAAATAAAGAGTTTAGAACATGTAACCATCTTTGGATATAAGCATATAATGTGTTCGCGCATTAGTGTATAAGTCCAAAACCGGGAACCAAATGTATGCATACTTGTGTGTGTACTAAATGGTTGATGGAGACTGGGTAAGTATGTGTACCCGTACGCATACTGGCGGAAGTTCACGTCCGTAAATTTCTGCTGAGTTTGGAAATCAAAAACCAACTAAATCCGGTTACCTAAGTATGCGTACCCGTACGCATACTGGCGGAAAGTTCACGTCCGTGAATTTCTGCTGAGTTTGGAAACCAAAACAAGCTCAAATCCGGTTTCTTCTATAAGATCTAAGCAATTGAACAACTCTCGAACTAGTTCATTTGAGTCATTTGGACTAGTTATGGTGAAAATGAATAAGGTTGATATGAAAGTGCTCATATGGCTAACCATTGGTTAACTACTGTTGAACCAACTAGGTGTACACATTTAGGTACGGTTACTCAAACCTAAATGACGTATATTTCATTTGTGTATAACAAGCTAAGTTCGATTGGTTGAAAGATATTAGCTTGAATCTAATCAGGTTTTCATTTAACGGTGAATATTGAATGCTTTGTTACCAAGGTAACTTAGATTGCAAACCCTGATTTGGAGACTATATAAAGGAGAACTCTACCAACTGGGAAAACCTAATCCCCACACCTCCTGTATGATACTAGTTGTGTAAGCTAGAGTCGATTCTCCTTTAACCTTAGGTTTCTACCGAGACCCTGTAGGTTAACGACTTAAAGACTTCATTGGGACTGTGAAGCCAGACCCAACTATTTTCTCTGTAGTTGCGTGATCTGATCTTGTTGTTTCTATCGTGATTGAGTGCAATCGTAAGATTGGCTTGAGATTAATTTCTCCGATAGGCAAGATAGAAAAGTAGTCAAAAACATCTTCGTCTCATTGTTTGTGATTCCGTGATATCTTGGTTCGCTAGTCGATTAAGATTATTGTGAGGTGATTGATAATTCTAGGTTGTTCTTCGGGAATATAAGTCCGGGTTATCGATTGGTTCCTGTTCACCTTGATTTATCAAAAGACGGAACAAAACTCGTAGGTATTTTTGTGGGAGACAGATTTATCTATTCTTGTAGACTTTTTTGTGTGATACGGATTTGTTTATTAAAGTCTTCGACTTTGGGTCGTAGCAACTCTTAGTTGTGGGTGAGATCAGCTAAGGGAATCAAGTGCGTAGTATCCTGCTGGGATCAGATACGTAAGGAGCGCAACTGTACCTTGGATCAGTGTGGGATTGATTGGGGTTCAACTACAGTCCAGACCGAAGTTATTTTGTAGTAGGCTAGTGTCTGTAGCGGCTTAACACAGTATGGTGTTCAATCTGGACTAGGTCTTGGGGTTTTTCTGCATTTGCGGTTTCCTCGTTAACAAAATTTATGGTGTCTGTGTTTTTTCTTTTCCGCATTATATTTTGTTATATAATTGAAATATCACAGGTTGTGCGTTGAATCGATCAATTGGTAAACCTAACCTTTGGTTGTTGATTAAAATTGATTGATCCTTGAATATTGGTCTTTGGTACCGTTCAAGTTATCTCTCTTATATTCAATTGGGCTCGCATATTATTATTTGTTTGATTGCGGATTGAATTGAGAGATTGAGATATAACTCTTTGATATACTTTTTATAAGATTGAGTCTAACTGTCTAGTTGATTCTCTTGTAAGTATATTGGAGTTAGTGCATACAGATTGCTAAGCGAAATATTGGGTGAGGTTGTTAGACCCCCACTTTTTCATAATTAATTTAAAACATTCCCGAATAACATCAATGACACATATCACTGTTCCAGGCTATTTTCAAATGATTAACTTAAATCAAGATTTATGTCATAAACAATAAATTATTTTTAACCAAATTCATCAAGTATGAACAAATGTTCTTAAGCTTATTAATACATATTTCGAGAATAATTAACAAGATAAACTTGACTCGAAATTTCTGTTGTGCATGTAAAATCCACTTTAGTCATGCGACATAGTCTCATAGATAGAAAGGTGAAAACTTGAGTAATAGGTGGTTTAGTCTTCACTTACCTTTTGTTGATGAAGTTCTTCAAAAGCTTCGGTTGATCTTCGCCTTCAAATGGTAGAATGCAGTGATGTTTGATACTAAACTACACACTTCTATCCTAATTCGAGACTTGACTAATGTAGACTAGAAATCAAGATATAGTTTTGATCAACTAAATTAGTCAACAAGCTTGAGATAGCAACACTTGTGAGTTCGACCGAGCAATGCTCCAACAAATACAACGTCAGTTCAGTTAGTAGGTGCAAGTGGAAAAGTGGGATAAAGTTTTCTTAGTCATCTTGATCGAGCTTGTGAGAGAAATGTTTGGTTGAACCCACAAGTTTTGCTATCTCAAGATTGTTGTCAATGTTATATGATCAAAACTATTTCTTGATTTCTAGTCTATTAAGTCAAGTCTCGGACTAGGTTAGAATTTGGTAGTTGAGTATCAGACATCACCCTCGAAGACTAAAGATCAACGAAGATATTTGAAGAACTTCTTTTATCAGGTATGCGAAGACCGAACCATTCTATTTTACTCACTATCTTACCATTCTATCTGTTGAGACTAGCAAAGATTGTCTAGTTCTTAATGGGGATTTGTTCCAAATGAGGTGTAGTAATCATGTATTGCACTTGATTGTGTTGTGTGGAATGAAAGTAACTGCTCCATTTATAGAGGCAATTAGAGAGTGTGTGAAATATGTCAAGTCAAGTCATGCTAGAAAAGAGAGATTTGAATGTGCTATTGCCCAAGTTAAGCTTCATGCTTCAAGGTCTGTTGGTTTAGATTTGGATACCAGGTGGAACTCCACCTTTAAGATGCTTAAAGATGCAATTTTTTTGAGACAAGCTTTTGTTAGGCTAGCTGATTTGGATAATGACTTCAAGATACTACCAACTTCCCAGCAATGGCAACAAGGAGTTCATATATGTGAATGTTTGGAATTATTTGATGTGATGTCAACCAAATTTGCTGTGATTAAGTATCCCACAACAAATCTATATTATAATGGGGTGCAAGAAGTGAACAAATGCATTAAGGGATGAGAATCAAGTGAGCATGAGTATATCAGAGACATGGGCAAGAATATGAGGTCAAAATTTGATAGATAATGGAAAGAAAGTAACACTTTGATGGACATTGGAGTTGTTTTAGATCCTAGGTATAATGCTAGATGGGTGGAGTTTGTTTTGAAGAGAGTACATGGTGTGCAAAACTATCAAAGTCACTATAAAAATTTCAGTGTTCACTCAATGCTCTTTACTGTTCTTATGAAACCAACACTACAGCTCCAGATTATGTTGATAGTAGAATGAATTCAGCTGGAATGAAGATCTCTGTAGCTACAACAACATCAAATGAATTTGGTTATGATGATTTTATAATGGAAAACAATGTGTTTGAGGTTCATAAGTAAGAGTTGGAGACATACTTAGCAGAACCAGTTCTTCCTAAAGGCACATCCACTGAAGGAATGAGGTTTGATATCTTAAGTTAGTGGAAGAATCATGCTCCTAAGCAATGTAGTCGATTTCGGCCATCTCGGCCGAGATCTCGGCGGAATTTCCGTTTTCGGCTTAGAGGGTAGCGAAACTTAGGATCTCGGTGGAACGGAATCAGGACGGAAATCTCGGTTGACTCGGCCGAGATCAATCCGAGAAGATTCATCCGAAATGAGGGTCGTTTTGTAATTTCAGTGCAATTAAATCCCTAAAAGTCTAGAACTCGCTCTTTTTCTTAGGTATTCACTAAGTTCACTACTTCTTCTTCTTCTGGATCCCTAAAATCGCCTCTCTCTCAGATTCAGCCCACCATGTATAGTTCAAAATATCGGTAGAGCTTCAATTCGTATCTTACAGTAACTGAGGTACGTGATTAATCTGTAAGTTTGTAACTCCATCACCATCTTTCTTAAAATGGCATGATAATTTAGGGTTTAGGTAGTTTAATTATGATCAAGAAAGGACCAATGTTTTTGAGTTTTACTATTGATGTATGTCTTGGGTTTTGTATGAATTGTATTTTACTAATTTGGATTATTAACTTTCTCCAATTTGACGAATTTATCATGATTTTGGTAATTTTGTAAGGTACTAAGATGGTTCAGTAGTAGTATTTGTATTATACCAGTAGTATTTCAGTGTCTTGCAAGCACAAAAAATGAGGTTCAAGGTCCAACTGCAACTCTACCATAAATGGTTGAAAATTTGAAAACCTATCCTAGTCAATGAACTGAAAAGGCCTGAGAGTGTATAAATGTTGATCTAGACCCCTGCTCTGTCTTCTTCTTTTTTTGTTGGTGTTGCAAGTTTATGGGTTCACTTTCAAATTTTTTTGTTGCTGATCTAGGCCCCTGCATGTCTTGGGAATCTCTCTGATGCATTTTGTTCATATAATTAGGAGTTCTTTAAGGTTAAGCTTACGATGTTTGTGCAATGGATTTTGATTAGCAAGTTCTAATTAGCAGGGGATGGTCTGTGGTTCTAATCAGTTCATATGGATCACTTTTGACTCGATGATTTCTAAATGATTAGTTGGCTTCAAAGCTGAAGTGTTTCTGTTAAGCGTTTGCTTATATTTTTCATAGAACAACAACTGTAGAAATATGGATGGCATTTAACTTGTTTTATTCCAGGTTGTGAACTGAAGTTGTACTTCTCTCTTGTGTTTTCACTTTTGTTCAACAAAGACTTCTAAGATCAGTGAAGTGTTTCCACTGTTGTGTTTTTCTAATGAGTATTTGTTTGAATTGGTTAATTTGATAGTATTTCATTATATTTTTAACATATGTATTAATTATATGCATAAAAGTTGGAACCGAGATTATACCGAGATTTGGAAACGGAATCTCCCCGAGACAACGTTGTACCAGTATCTCGCTCGGGACCGAGACAAACCGGAATCCGAGATCAACTACATTGCTCCTAAGTACCCAACTCTCTCAAGGATTGCAAGAGATGTATTGGCTGTTCCAGTGACAAGTGTAGCATCAGAATCAATGTTTAGTGTTGGTGGTAGGGTTCTCACATCTCGTAGGAGTTCATTAGCTCCAGAACTTGTTCAAGCATTGCTTTGTTTGGGTGATTGGCTGCCAGATCTCAGTCTCAGTGACATTGATAGTTGTATTACTGGTAACTTTCCATCTTAATCTTTCATTTGCTTTTATATTTATTGTACTGACATTGCCAGCTTAACTAACACTTTTGATTTTCCTTTGAAAATGCAGAAGTTCAGGACTAAGGAGCAAGAAGTAAGGATTCAGGGAGGACTAAGGAGGAATGCATTTGCAGTTGGCAGTTGCACTTGCACACTTGCACTACAGGCTGCAACACATGGAGATGGAGTTTCTTTGTCTTTTCTTGCAAGAACATGGTTTTTTCTTTTGCTAGAACATCTGAACATGTAATTTGGTCCATTTGGAACATCTGTATCTTTTTATTTT
This sequence comes from Papaver atlanticum, assembly GCA_023531105.1. Classification (NCBI taxonomy): domain Eukaryota; kingdom Viridiplantae; phylum Streptophyta; class Magnoliopsida; order Ranunculales; family Papaveraceae; genus Papaver; species Papaver atlanticum. Next base: position 534,060 of record JAJJMB010000011.1, read on the forward strand.
GTGTGGCATGGATTTAGAACTTGTTTTGTGTGGCATCCTGGCAGGATTTATAACTTGTTCTGTGTGTTCTACTGTTCTGTGACATACCGGATGGTATCGGAAAAATATCTGATATCCGTTAAGTCCAACGTAACGGTAGTGGAATTAAATTTCAGATTTCCATCGGAACTTAACGGATATTGGATATCTATTAATTTAAATGGTAATGGTAACGGCCTAAGGCAATATCCGTTACGTTGAGTGTCGTTGACAGGCCTAAATGACACCCTACATTTTCCGTCATAGTCGCTCAATAACACCCTCTTGTTGGGTGTACTTCTTCTTTTTAAAGAGGTGTTTGGTCACACACAGACCGTGACCCCTTGTGACCCTCATTAATCACCCTCTAACTCTCTCACCAAGTGGAAAGACATACGTATATCAATCAATCAAAATCTGTGTCACATTCAAAATCTCGAAACATTTCCCGCATTTCTGAGTTCCTCGAGTCTCCAAACTTTTCATTAAAAATTTCTTCGTCATATCCGATGAATAATATTTCATTTGCATTTTAGCTCTTTGAGGTTGAATCAATATTCGAGGTCTCCTAATGAGATTCCTAACGCGGAAAATTAAATTTATCCATAAATGGTTTGTCTCCTATTTTTGCAACTACCACTCCAACTGCCTAATAAATCTTCTTCATATCTGCAAATTGTGAGCTCAAAACCCTAAAACCCTGGCTAATATCTAGGATGGAACTATCACTACTGTCTATGTTTCTGTTGCTGTTGTTGTTGCCTGTTGTTCAAGCTTCAGACAGTCTTTTGTCTCCTAAAGGTGTTAATTATGAAGGTGAAATGACAGTCTTCACTTAAACCATATGTTTTGTTAAGTATTGGTTGTGGGGATAGAATTTGAAAAATTTGAAATCTGAGTTTGTGTTGTGTTGTGTAAATGACTTGCAGTTGCAGCATTGATGTCGATGAAGAGTAAGTTGAGAGATAGCGAGGATGGTATACATGTCCTTGATGGATGGGATATTAATTCTGTGGATCCTTGTACCTGGAACATGGTTGGATGCTCTTCCGGGGGTTTTGTAATTTCTCTGTAAGTTGTTTAGTAACTCATTTTGAAGACTAATTCATGTTTTTTTTATTTTTTTGGAAGACTAATTCATGTTATTTGGTGTGTTTTGTAAATGGGTTTTTTTCTTTTCTTTTTTGTGCTTGATTGCAGTGAAATGGCTAGCAAGGGTTTATCTGGTACGCTGTCTCCTAGCATTGGCAATTTGAGCCGCCTTCAGACAATGTGAGTTGCTTCAGATGCTGATTTTTTTCCTTTTTGGTTTAAACTTGTTGTATAGTTTGTAATCTGTTTAGCTTGACAAAAGGAAACAAAGTAGAAGCTAATTTAAATTCTTGGACTTCTAATTGGAGTTCATTAATGCTCTAGAAACATTAATAGCTGTTTTCCAGGTCTGTCTACTTACGGCATCACATAGAGAAAGTCCTTGTTAGTATATTCACTACATATATCGGTATTATTAGCCATGATCTATGTCATTCAAGGGGAAGATATCATTGATCCTGATTCCTGATAATTAACTAATATCCCTACTTAATCATGTTTCAGTTTGTACAAGTCAATTTGACGATTTGCCCAACTGTCCACTAACATTTTACATAACAAGCCACTCACGGTTATCTTAACATGCGAGTGAGATTTGGTGGATATGTAGTTCCTTTTCAGGAATTAGTACGGTTCTAAAGCAGTAATTGCCAAGAACAAAATGGTGCTTGCTAAATCGCCTAATAGTATACAGTCTAGTAATTCAACTTTTACCTAGAGCTTTACTTGTAGTGCAACCATGTGCATGCTTCATTTTTGTGGTTAATGATAATCTGCTTTCTTAGATAAATAATTTCATCTTAAAAGTTGAAAAGCACCATCCATCTTCGCCAACGATTTACTATCGAAATTTTGTGTTACTAGTAAACCCCTTCACATTGTTTACAATTGCTAGAGCATACAAATAAATTTTTATTGCAAGCAGGTTATTACAGAATAATTTACTATCTGGTCCTATACCGCCAGAAATTGGAAAGCTCTCAAAGCTGCAGACAATCGACCTCTCTGGTAACCAGTTAGTTGGTGAAATTCCGAGCTCTTTGGGCAGTCTGAAACATCTAAGTTACTTGTATGTATGATTTTCAGGTTGCAACTACTTTTTAATCTTTCTAAGCATGAGAACATTGTCTGTCATATGTAGTTAATTTAATGTGATGCTTTTTAACAAGTCTATTTTCCAGGCGGCTCAGCTGGAACAAGCTGTCTGGTATGATACCTCAATCTGTTGCAAATCTCGCAGGTCTTTCTTTCCTGTATGTTTTCTATCATGCCAAACAGTCAAAGTGCCCATTTCATTTCGTTAGTTTTTAACAGGAAACTTACACGAAGTTAATGTTCCAGGGATCTCTCGTTTAATAATCTGACTGGTCCTGCTCCAGTTATACTAGCGAAAGGTTACAGGTGAGATATAAAATGATTTATTTCCTCAAGGAAAATTCGGAAACAGTTATGAGTTATTATATAAATGGTACCTCGTTTTTGAAATGCCATGTTCTAGTTTCATTTGTTATTTGTAAAACCCAAGGCTGAACTGTTCATATATCTTCTCCATGGGATAACCAATCCTCTGAACCAAACTAATCATACAATTTGAATCAGATGCCACCTTTTGACTGAAAGATGGCCTCTGGCCATAATTGTGTTGAAAATTAAATAGAAGACCAGGCCTGTTAGAGAAATAATATCTGAACGCTAACTCCTTATCCACAATACAAACAAGATTGTACTGTGAGAATCAGTTGGATGCATCCCAAACCATACCTCCTGTTATAAAAGGGTTGTCTTACTAGCAGCTGACACTGATTGATATATAGGTGGCAGAAACTACTATTGACTTAAAATTCACTCGCCAAAGATAGTTCCTCAGTAACAAACCTATGCAGCTGTAACCTGTTTCTTGGATTTTGCAAATTATTAAATTAGCTTGACTTAAATTAGATCTAACAAATACCTATTCTGATATATATGGAGGAAGCAGTGATACTTTTCTCTTTTTATATATGGGTTTGATGCTTAGATATGTTCGTCCAAAGGTTACACAGAAGTGACATTATCTTGATTTTGGTTGTTCTACAGTATCCACCAATGAATAAAAGTTTATGTTCATACTTTGTGTATGTATATGCATGCATAAGAATCTTGAAAACTGTTTATATTCTTCCACCGTTGCACTCACTTCTTTATGTCTCCTTGTAGTGTTGCAGGAAATAGCTTACTCTGCGCATCTTCTCTCCCACAAACTTGCATGAATATTCTAAAGCCAGTCAGGGGTAACCTTTTGGCATGAACTTTATGTCTGTTTGATACAACCATTTCTGTATTCATGTGACATGTCTACATTGTGATTTGCTTCAGAAAATAATTTGTCACAAAAAGCTAGTGGTCAACATCGATGGCTTGTTCCAGTAATTATAGGCTTCGGTTGCATATTTGTGGTGTCTCTGGTCCTGATCATTAGTTGGGTCTATTGGATCAGATGGCGTGTCCCATTTGCATCTTATGGTACTTCCGCTGTCAGATATTTATTTGATATAATGTTTCTTGGTTCTGGTAAAATATCTAATTCTTAGTTTGTTAATTTACTTTGCAGTGCAGCAAGATTATGAGTTTGGTATGGGCCATCTTAAGAGGTTCTCATTTCGTGAACTCCGAAGAGCCACTAACAATTTTAGCCCCAAGAATATTTTGGGGCATGGTGGTTTTGGTGTGGTATACAAAGGATGTCTACGGAATAAGACTCTTGTAGCAGTCAAACGATTAAAGGATCCCAATTTTACTGGGGAAGTGCAGTTTCAAACGGAAGTTGAGATGATTGGCTTGGCTTTGCATCGAAACCTCTTGTGTCTCTATGGTTTCTGTATGACATCTAACGAACGATTGCTTGTTTATCCGTATATGCCAAACGGAAGTGTTGCAGATCGCTTGAGAGGTTCTTATTTTCTTTTCTTTTGTGTTTTTGGTGTGTATTGCATTCTTTAGTTATGTGAGATAATCGAAACACATGAACATAATTTTGTTTTACCCAAAATAGAACTCTAATTACAGGAAAACTCGCCTTTTGGGAGAAAGAATAATTCTCCATCCTTTTGTGATACCAATAATAGATGAACTTTATCTGAACTAGTCGACATTTCTTATGGTTTTGCGCAAACAATGAGCTATCTGACTTTTGCAATGACTAGTATACTTATTTATTAAGAGGAATACTTCCGAGTTTTGGAAACTTTTCTCTTATTGAATTTCTTATGAGATTGATTAAGTTGATAGGACCGGTATTAACTTTCATATGATTTATTATGATAACGTTAAATTACCAAAACTTGTTCTTCATATTGGCTTTTCTCATTCCATTCATGTTGGCAAACATTTCAAATTGCTAAAGAAAAAGTGATTTGCACTTCCTTTTCCTTGGATCTGCATAGTATCATCAATTAAAAAGACCTCATGATGCTGCTTTCTTACTCTGGCCTTGTGACTGTGCAGATCCTTGCCATGATAAGCCATCCTTGGATTGGAGCAGACGAATGCATATTGCCCTTGGAGCTGCCCGTGGACTGTTTTACTTACACGAACAATGCAATCCTAAAATCATCCACAGGGATGTCAAAGCTGCAAATATTTTACTAGATGAAAGTTTTGAGGCTGTAGTTGGGGATTTTGGTCTGGCAAAGCTCTTAGATGAGAGGGATTCGCATGTCACCACTGCAGTACGGGGTACTGTAGGACATATTGCCCCTGAGTATCTTTCTACGGGGCAGTCATCTGAGAAGACTGATGTTTTCGGATTTGGCATCCTACTGTTAGAGCTCATAACAGGGCAGAAGGCTTTAGATGCTGGAAATGGTCAGGTTCAGAAAGGGATGATTCTCGATTGGGTATGTATCCTTTTGCAGTGTTCTGTGCGTGCATTTATTCCTTTTGATATATATATCCTGAAAATTATGGTTTTTACCTGTCACATTTTAGAGGTACGTAAAAATCATACTATAGGTGTAGGGGAGATTTTTGCATAATGCAAATGGCATAAAAAGGCCTTCATTTGGTAGGGAGGAAGTGTTAGATTCACAAGTAGTTTGAATCAAGCCTTTCAAATATCAGTCAAGAACGGTGCACAAATTCGCAGCACCTGCTGAAAATTAAAACATTCACCACTGTTTTTCCTCTCTATTGCTCTTCAAAATAATTTTTAATCCTTTCATCACATTAAAAGTACGGTCAAACCATTTTTCTTTCCAAGTAAATTTTGAACCATTGCAAAACAACTTCATGATCTAGGTAAACCTATAGCGAAACCACTCTTTAACCGAGCTGATATCCTCCCAAGAAACTCTTTCTTGTATTAGTTGACACATTTAATATTATGAGATAGTTAACATCAAGCAATGCAGTGAAACAGTATTTAGTTCTAGAGCTAAGTTGTCTCTAGAAGATTTTATTAAATGGCGAATATCGCAAGAAGATTTTTTATTGCAAATTCTGCTTATAGGAAATTGTTATATTTGTACAGGTTAGGACGTTGCACGAGGAAAAAAGGTTGGAAGTGTTGGTGGATAAAGATCTAAATGGTAGTTTTGATTCAGTTATGCTGGAAACAATTGTGGATGTCTCCTTGCACTGCACTCTTCCACATCCTAACCAGCGGCCAAAGATGTCCGATGTTCTCAAGGTTTTGGAAGGAGTAACAGGACCTGAAATCCCAGACGATGATTCCAGTGGAACCCTTTGCGAGGGAAGGGACTGCAGTTTCTCTAGAAATTACAGTGTTCTGGGAGAATCGTCGTTTATCATTGAAGCCATTGAGCTGTCAGGACCTAGGTGATAAAAGAACAGTAAAGAAAAACCATTTACTGCCTGCATCTATCATATTTATTTATTAATTTTTACAGTAACTTACTTGTATAAGTTATTTTCATCTTGTAAATTCATTTTGGTGTTTTTATATATGTTTACAAGTAAAAATTGCTGTGATAATCCACACAAAATTCTTTAGCTAATATAAAAAAAAAGAAAAAGAAATATGACTGGAAAGATCAACGGTAAGGATTTGGTTTCTTAGGAACCATGTCAACGGCCAAAAACAGGTCTTACACGTCATAGTGACCTGAGTCCCTTTTTCCTAAATTGAGAATAAGTCAGAATTCGAATAGCAAACTGAAACGCGGACAGTTGTAAATAAAGCTCTCTTTCTCTCTACTTTCTAGTTTGCATCAAACAGTCGAAGCAATTTCTTCTCTAAATCTTGTCTTCGCCAATTCATCTGACAGGGAATTCTTTTTTCAGTTCTTACAGACTTCCGATACTTCAAACGCAATAAGGCATGTCTTTTCTTCTTCTTTACTTTTCTTGTTTATAGTTAATTTGTTTTGTCTTTAATAAACTCTGTTCTGATGCTGTTTATTAAAATGCTAATAATTCTTGCAAGATGATGATTATTTCTTAAAATTTCTATTTGAAATCTCTCTTTTAATCATCATTCAACTGACAGAGCCTCTAAGATGAATGGCTATAGAAAATTCTGTTCTGTCAAGGTACAAAAGTAGCCCTTTTGTATTTTCCGTCCTAGCCCTAGACCTGCTATTCTTATATTCAGAATAAAATAGGGTTCAGTAAAGGACTACATCTAAAACCAAGTGTTGATGAAACTCTAAACATAAGTCCTGGGAGGCCTGCACACATTGACACATTGTGCAGCCCTGCCTGTGAAGCATAGTCGGGTAGATATTGGTTGCACAACTGTTTGGTATGTCATATGCTTTTTGAATTTTACCTGATATGTTTCTTATTTTTGTGATGGAACAGAAATGTATGAAAATTCTGGAGGACAACCTGGAGCTCCAAGACCATTTAACATACCTGACCCATTTGAAGGCACTCAATTTTCTGGAGCTGAACTCATGAGAGCTGGATTAGGTGCATACGGAGAACAACTCTTGGGCACGAGTTCTGAGTATGTACAAAGCAATGTATGTAGTCCTACACCATATAATGCTTAGAAATAGACTTTCTTACATTGGTTAAAAATGCATGAATGTGTTTTCTTATTATTCACACTTGTGGTTATATGTTGTGCAGATAAGCGGCATAAGCCGGTATTTCTCCGAATCACAATACTACTTCCAAGTAAACGACCAGTATGTGAGAAACAAGTTGAAGATTATTCTATTCCCATTCTTTCACCGAGTAAGCACACGTTCAACCAGTTTTTCAAATTTCAACTTTCTAAGTGCCAATGTTTTTTCTTCTAATTCTCATTCTCCTCAACTTGTTTATTGTTCAGGGTCACTGGACAAGGATATCAGAACCAGTTGGTGGAAGACTCTCATACAAACCACCAATTCACGATATAAACGCTCCTGATTTATACATTCCGTTAATGGCATATTTCACCTATGTGCTTCTGGCTGGTTTCTCACTGGGTCTTGCTGGAAAGTGAGAATTAGTCTTGTTATGACTTCAAGATTTTTTCTTTTTGGTCTCACTTTTGAATGAACAAGTCTGATTTTAGTTTATTTTTGAGCATTCTAAGTTCAACTTGATCTCATTTAAGTTTCACTGATGCAGGTTTAGCCCGGAAGCTTTAAGTTCACAATTCACAAAGGGACTGCTTGGTTGGTTCCTTCAGATTCTTCTTCTTAAGGGATCCTTCTATTCGATAGGAAACATAGAGGCGCCACTGCTAGACATCCTGGCGTACTCTGGATATCCTTTTGTGGGTATGTGTTTGGCAGTTCTTGGTAGAATCATATGGAGATATTCATACTACTATATGATGCTGTGGACGTGTATATGCATGGCTGTTTTTTCAGTCAAGACCATGAAGAGAGTCCTTTTTGCAGAAGTGAGGAGTTATGATACAAGCAAAAATCTATATCTCATAGTTTTTATAGCACTTGCCCAGTTTCCATATTTCATCTGGCTAGGCAATATTGGGGTTTGAATTTGTTGCTGAACATTAAGCAATCAATATTTTTGGTCTTTTTTATGCCCTGCAAGTTCTAGTGAACCGCCTAGTCTATGTTAAATGTATAGTTTCTTGAATGATGCATGAACTAATTTGTATATACATGGGTTTCACTCTTTACCTGATATATTGTTTATAATCAGTTTGTGATCCATTAGATGAATGTGTCTGTTTTAGATGTGGAAATATCGGTAAGCATAGATTTTCAGGTCACCTAAAACTGTACCAGCTAGGGAAGGATATACTACGCAAGATTCTGGATAACCCCAACTATTATGAAGTTTTTGGTATGCTCACAATATTTACTAGACTCTTATATTAGTGACTGAACCAAACTCGAAGTTTTAAAGAGTTGGAAGAAATCTTTCCAAGAACAAACAAGCAAGAAGAAATTCCTTACGAGTTTCTTTTACGCGAAAAAGGGCAAGGCCAATTCCCCACAAAGAGTGGAAAGAAAATCAAAGATTACAAAGCAGTAAAACTGCTGAAGAAGAGAAAATCTCACCTAATAACAGCATGCCAATTACAAAACACAGTACTCAAAGAATAGCCATTGAACATGTCAGAATCAGTAGCCCAACTGTGCATTAAGCATTTAAAATCATCAATCATTAAGAGATCTATGTGCTTGTACTTGCCCAAGAAAAACATGTTGTTTCGCTCAAATAGCACACGGAATGGCGAAAGGCAACATGCTCCAAATCTTTCTTCTTCCCTTTCTTCTTGTTCCATTCGCACAGGGAGTTTCAAACACAATCTTTTTGCATAGACTAAGAAAAAAATAGTTTCAGAATTTTCTAGTCTCAATGCAGTGCAAGAACAAACGTTTAAGAGACACCCACTCACAATAATTCGACCCTTAACTCTGTCCAACATAGCATAAAAGACCAAAAGGAGATGTGTCCATCAAGCTAGAAACTTTTGATGTAGAGACAATTGGTGTTGAAATTGATATGTTTGTCCACTTCAAAAAAAGAAGTTCTGTAAATTTGCAAGATTACCAAGATGAGGCAATATTGGAACAAGATACCAAATATTTCATTAACTATAAACCCATAGCATCGGTTTTGCATACAGTAAACTTACAAATCATAATTCAAATACTAGAGAATAACTCTTACATCTCAATTACAAGTAAAAATGTTCTCAAAAACATAAAAGAAGACCTAAGAATGTTGTCACTTTTCGTCTTCTGGTCTCTTGCTAATCAATCAGAACACTTCTTCTTCAGCATTGTTAACGCGTTCACATTCATCAATCCATTCGCTGTAGATATCAATAGGCTCTGTCAAGTGATTGATTTTAGTGCTGTAATGCGCATCACAGATACAACATACTGCAGAACCAATTCTAAGCTTCTTATCAATGGCACATTCGACACCATACATATGATTACAAAAGGGACAAGCAAATACTTTATCTAGCTTCTCCAACAATCTCTTCTTTGGTGCTGGCTTTTTTCTTGACTTCCTTCTTGCCATTATTCTCAAACTCTCAGATATTATTTCGTAGATCAAAATTAAAACTCTCTGATTATTTCTTAGCAAACAGATGTCTCTGCAACTTTCTCTTACCGCTCTCCAAGATGGAAATCCTTGCTTTGCTTGTGTTAGCATATGAGCCTAGGGCGTGTATTTATATAGGCCAGAGTGACTTGAAACCCAAGTTGTGTCGCAATTTAGAAACTGGTAACCGCGTTTCCTTCTGGAAACTGGCAACCATCCTAAACGAATTTGGTAACCGCGTTTCGCAGTAACTTGAAATATTTACAAGGCATGAATTCGTGGGTTTTAGAAGGTTTGGGGCAACACTGAGTAGAGACGGACGATTATCAGCATAAAAAAAGAGAATTTGAAGATATCTTTAAAATTAGGAAACTTGGGGAAATGTCCCAATACGGGTGCAATGTTGGAAATCTACCCCAACGTTAAAAATAGTTGAAAAAATGCCCCATTCCGTTAACATTGCCATCAAATCCAGTTAAATAACATGTATAAGGCCACCAGAACCACCACCAGAACCGTCGCCCCACCACCTAAACCCTAAATCTCAAACCTTAAACCTTGAATACTGAATTTTGAACCCTTAACGCTGAATCTGAATTATGAAGGGTGTATTTGCCCTTTTTTCGCGTGTGTGAGCTCACACATGTGACTTAACTAGATTTTGACGGATTGGGACATTTTTCCAAATTTTTAAAAGTTGGAAATCTTTCCAAATTTTTAAAAGTTGTAGCAGATTTCCAACATTGCACCTCATATTGGGGCATTTTCCCAATTTTCCCTTAAAATTATGTTTATCATATCAGCTATGATTTAAGCTTGAGTTCTCATGATACAACAAGATCAGCCTATGACGCTCAGAATTGAAAGCGTAATTGAGACCGAGAAAGAAAAAAAGAAAAAGATCATCCCGGACAAAAAGGGATGCTTGAAATATGCCCATCAGATCACTTGAATCAGAGTGCAAATTATTCCTTGAACCCACAATAGCTAAGTTACATATAGATTATAGAAAACTCAGGTATATTTTTGTATAGCCTCGCAAGAGACGTTATTTTTGAAGCCCTTCTAAATTAGAAGAGCTTTCCTAACGTCTTAAGTGGATTTCGTAACCTCATGGATGGCATTAGCCAAGTATCCTACATTGCCCGTCGTAACACCAGCCATACTGAGTAAGCAAACAAATAAAAAATTACTTAAAAGTGCCAAACTCTATGAAGAAGAAAATCGCAGCCGAGCGAAGGACTTAAATAGAAGGGAATTTTAGCAGATTACTGAATGATATGTTACCTAATACGACCATTACGGGTCATGTATATGTGATATTCACTTGTCAGGCGATCTACTTGTTGGGGCGTCATGCCGCTGTAGCAAAACATGCCAATCTGTTTGCAAAACCAAGAAAACACACCATAACTAACAGATGGGAGAGCAGGAGAAAGTTGTACTGAGTAATGAAAAAAACAAAAGAAACTACCTGATTAGTTATATGCTCCCAGGATAGAGGTGAGCCTAAATTTTCAAGGTTTTCCCTGAGTGCAGTTCGCATGCCAATAATGCGGTCAGCCATACCCTGAAAAGGAATATTTAAAGAAAGGGACATCAATTCAATTAACTTCTGAACAAAGAAACTCACACATTGTTGTCAATGTCGATGATAATTGTACTCTACTGTGAAGAGTAAGGTTCCAGAATCTGGACCTCTTATTAGGTTTTAACATTTGACTTTACTCAAATAGGTAGCTTTCTCTAATGTGGACTGAACATAATGAAGAAGAGTCAAACTAAGAGGAGGTTACCTTCACTTCCTTGAGCCACAAGTTCTTCAAATTTGGATCACTGAGGATAGTTGAAACAACAAGAGCACCATGAACAGGTGGGTTGCTGTACATGGGTCTGGCAATCTGTTGCAACTGACTCTTCACGGCAATTGCTTGTTTATCGTCGTCACAAACCAAACTGTAATGAAAAGGTATTTATGAGTACAAGAATCAAGAAGGCATTTTCCGAGTACTAATGTAAAGCTGTAATGGCAACATAGAATCATTGCAATCCCGTTACATCAAAGATGAAAGTACTAATGCTTAGCAGATAAACTTTAGTACTGAACGGAAGCTGGGTAGTTGACAAGAACTAATAAGAACACGCCATACTGCTCCTTGGTACAGGATGCTTTATATAAATGCTAAATCTGTAGGTCATAGATTTTGAAGTTTTCAATTGCCCAGATACAGGATGCTTTATATGAATAATACTGATATTTTACTGTAATCAGTCTACAGACTACAAGCTTATCATCATTTGATGAAATAAAAAGCATCACTGAGGCTACATAATCTCCCAGTTGCAGCAGCTAAGCCAACAGTAGGACTAGCCTCTACCTAAATCTAACAAAGCAGGACTAGCCTCTACCTAAATCCCCTTGGTGTTTTCAAATATTAAGAATTTAAGTATGACAGATTGAAACCAATTGAGATATGCCTGACCTTTAATCACAAATTGAAAGAGGAGATAATCAAAACATGAAGATGGTTATTTATGTGAATTAAGGCACAAATTCCTCCAACAAGATAAGCCACAGTGACTGTTCCCATACTAATATGAAGGCAAATGTCAAAGAGTACCTGAGACACCCAACTCTTTGACCGTAGAGTCCCATGTTCTTAGCGTATGACTGAGCACATCCAATCAAGTGGCCATCCTCACGAAAAATCCTGATGGCTTTTGCGTCCCTCTCAGGATCACCACTTGCAAACCCTTGATACGCCATATCAAAGAAGGGGAAATGACCTTTAACCTAGAATTTAACGAAAAAGTATTACTATATTTACCAAACAAAGTTTTCCTTTTAAGCTCAGAAACAACGATAAAAAAGGAAAACCTCGTAAAGAGGATCTACCTTCATCTGCTGCGAAATCTCTTTCCATTGCTCCTCTGTAGGATCCACTCCAGTTGGATTATGAGCGCATGCATGGAGCAAAAAGAATGACCCACTTGGCGCATTCTGTACACCAGTAAAATAATATCAGAACAGAAAATGAAACAAAAAGTGTTAAACTTCAGGGGAAGTCGAACAACATGGATATGTGTATTGCACCTTTAGGTCCTCCATCAGGGATGCAAAGTCCAACCCCTTCGTCTCAGGATGGTAATAACGGAATGTTTGTTGTGGGACCTGGGCATCTCTCCATATGTTGTGATGGCTGTGGGGGAATGTGCAGATTAGTATCACATCAAAACATAAGCATGTAAACTATGACTAATGCAAGTGAAGAAAACCAATAATTATAACATTCCAATCATTCATATAAAGAACTGAGAAGAACACTAGTTTGGTTAATAATTTATATCAAGCTTTATATGATTATGAGAATGAAATGAATCTTATGATGATAACCACCGCCACCTTATTGAATTTAAGTCATTATTAAGTCACTCACTTGGACCATGTTGGCACAGGTATATAAATGTGAGAATCTGGCTTAAAACGCTTCTGAAAATCAGCAAACACTCGGCAAGCACCTGTCCCTGAAAGAGCTTGAATTGCAGCAATTTTTTTGTCTTTAATTAAATCAGAATTCTCTCCATAAGCTAGCTTCAATGTCTCCTCAACCATGTGCATACTTCCTCCCATTGGAAGATATTCCCTGTCATTATAATCAATTGAAGACAAGAAGATTAAATAAAGTAAACATAATGTTATACATTCAGCAGTCTAACGAGAATTAAACAATAAATTCTTTGCTAAAACAAGGACCTGAAGAACATAAAACTTTTTCAGATGGACAAGCTGTTTAGGCCCACCCTATCCAGCAACATCCTTTGCCTAAAAAGATGCACTAGCTACCATCCTTTCAGGTTCGGATAGAATGATCTAGTGGCCTATTTTTCGTGAAAATATATCCATAAATCGTTGTTCATCCTCCCAATAAAATTTGGTTCGTCATAAAACCTACTATCCCTGCCGTAATTTAATTGGATTCTGTATTTGTCCGAAACATCACTTCTGCTAATAGATCGTCATCAAACCATAACAAAAAGAATAAACCCCTAAAATTTCCTCCAAATATTCCTTGACTATTGCAACATGAGTCCTATTGTTTCTCGAACCAAATCCAAGAGTTAACCCACAAACACGGGAATCAGTTGCATTGCAAATACATATTACTTTCGCACGCACATAGCTAAATCTTCAACATGGCATTCAGAGCTTGGTGTCAAATTCTATCAGCGGTATCAGATAATAACTGATCTATTCGGGCATACAAATCTTTGAAATTAGAGGGAAGTGATAGTTTCATCTAACATGTGGAAACACAGTAAACAAGAAATAACAAGGTACGTCAAATCTTCAAAGCAACCAAATAAATGCATTATGAGATTTACAAATAAAGAGGGGGGTCTGGAAAATCTAATTTGCTATAGCCTGGGTTAAACTAGAGTTTTCTAGAATTGTTTAAAGAGCAGAATTAAGAACTTGTACTTTCCAAAACTTGAAATGTCTATAGATTATTAAGTTTGTCAGTAAAGCCGTTTGTTAGAGAATTTTAGAAGATTTCTACAGCGACAGGAGTCAGTTAGGTGAAGCTTATAGATTGCAGTTGCATATTCAGTAAAAAATGAAGTAAGATGTAATATGAAGTGAGTTTAAGTTTAGCAAGTAAAGTCTTGCTTAATCTACTAATTTATGTCTGTTAAGAGATCTGCACAAGAACTTTCATCTTTCTCATCTCCAGACATTCCAAACTCTAGAAAATGCAACTCATCTCTCTCATTTCTAGACTACTGGCCATTACAAATTAGAACTCAAAACCCTATATCCATAACCAGCTCAAGTTTCCAATTTGAGAACTTATCTTAAAATCCACCACTTTTAGAGCATTTACTTTTTCTTACAGATAAGATAAGAGATGCCCAAAGAAACAAGAAAAAGCATCAAAATAAATGGTGGATAAAAAAGTGAACTTGATTATAGTTAGACTCTACTCTTCACTTATTCTCAGTGCTCACTACTCCATGCATCAGAATACCATCAATACTATACATCTATTTGAGAATTTCTTAAGACTGACTTGTCCTCTCCGTATTCATTCTCCAAGTTTTTCAGCATTCTCAGCGGGAAAACAAGACCAACTAAGAGATTCCCAAATAGATATATAATATTGACAAAACAATTCAAAATAAGCTTCGTCGTAAATATGGTTTCAATCAAATTCTTCAAGCCAGGAAGCACAAATGTCTCCAGTACTATATGTATAGCATCTTAATTCTACTCTATCCATATAAGCTAAAATTTCTCAAAACACTTAAGAAATCAAATTAAACTGCAAACTTACATGTTCTTATTTCCAGCAATAATCCTCTCTGCTTCCCTAACACATTCAAGAACAACTGGCTTTCCATTATCATCCCTATAAGCTCCCTAAAATTCACCACAGACATTAATAAAAGAGTCAATTATTACTCAAATGATAAACATAATCAGATCCAAAATTTTGTAAAACAGATGATTTTTTTTTCTTTGTTTCTTTTTTAGATGAATCACAGTTCAAGTAGGAATAAAAAGAACTTACAACTCCAACATTGACTTTGTGAGGACTAGGATCAGCCAGAAAAGCTTCAGTAACACCAAGAATAGGATCTTTAGGAGCTGGTTCAACATGGTTCCACCATGATGACATGAATCTAGCTCCTAAGCTTCTTGTCTGATGAACAACTCTTCCTCTAGAAATCATTGTTCTTGACGCCATCTCTCTTTTTAGATCACTCTTACAAGTTCAACAACCTGTGTACTAAAAAAGTTATTAGTACCAGAAGAAATCTTACTACTGATAAAACAGAAATTGCCTTTGAAGTTTATCTCTTTAAATAATTGAACTGAGAATAATTTTGCTAATACACCGTACATCGAATTCTGGAAAACTATTCTTTTTTTGGTAAAGGATTCCTTCATTTGAGAATCTAACGGTGGTTATGGTCCAGGTATTATTTGATGTTTGACTCTGAAATGACAGTAAAGATTTATTAATTTCCTATTTTTTAACGACCTCGAGAAATGTGACGGCGTTATCTTTATTTATTAGCGTCTTTTTCTGGTCATGTTAAGACGCTGCAGACCGTTGGGTTTCTCAACTACTTCTAGATGATTTGTATGTGTGATTTGTTTGTGGACATGTTAATTTTGTTTTGTGTATTGCATTTCACTGCGACATCAAACAGCTGCGGTCCTGTGGAAATAGTAGAATTTTGACAAAATAGTGCGAGTGGGTTAAAGTAAAATCAAAGAGTAGCTGGGACATTATCCAACTTTCCTGCTCCTTTTGAGCTACGAGAGAGATTTTTATGCGTCTCAATGCAGTGTCACGTTGAGAAGGTTTTTTATTTTTTTAATACAAAAGGAGGATTTTTATTTAACATGGATGGTTGTTAAGGGGAAAACCACTTTTAATAAGAGATAATCTTGGGGTGGATTCAAAAAATATATTTATTTATTTTCGGAAAAGAGGCGAACCTCGGAAATTGTATTGATAAACCCGATTTTGGAACCCTGAAAACCTTACAGCAGTTTTCCAACATCATAATACATTCATCAAATCTATTGTATTTCCACCAGTTCTTGAACAATTCTATCCTTCCAAACATAAAAACCATTTTTAAATTCCCATAGGAACAAGCAACATCAACAGGCCAAATTGATTTTGAAACAAAATCAATATGGATCACTGCACAAAGCAGTGACTAGATCAGGTCCAACCCAGTGTTATCAAGAACATGTACATTCAAGTAACATGAATTAAAGTTTTTAAGATAGCAGTATTTATCGAAATCAAAGTGACAGAAAACAGAGTAACATGGGTCTTTTGAATAGGTCTTGACTGGTCTGAATCGGGATGAATCAGACCAAATCGTCTTTGGAGTCTTGGCAGCAGTTGTAGTAGTTGAGGAACTTGTTGATGATGTTGGTCTAGTTGTTATTGATGTCTTTGTTTCCTTGGTTGTATATGATGATGCTCTTGTTGCTGTTAAATTTAGTTTTCACCCATTTTCTTCCACTTGAGCGGATCTTCAACTGATGAAGAAGAACAAACACAAAGATAAACCACAAAAATCCAAAAACTAAATAAGAAAATAGCTAATATCTCTTGTAACTATTCTGAAATCAACAGGGAAATCAGAAGAAGGAAGAAGAGACATAAACAAAGTAAGGTACTAATAGATCTAAAAATAAAAATCAATTGTGATTTGAATCTAAAAACAGTAGGATTCAAACCCAAAACTGAACAAACGTACTAGAAAATTAGCAAATAGGGAAGATTAAACAAAGTTAGACAAAGGGTTGAGCTTCCCTTGCTCAGATTTGCTCTAATTGAGCCGATCTGGGCAGAGGAAGAGTTTGGCTGCTAGGGTTTGGAGAGGTTTTCAGATAACAAGTTTTTTCCAAAGAGAGAGAAACGTTGGAGTTTTGGTTCGCTCAAGTCTTTGAATCTCTCTCAAGGATTCAAAAAATATAAAAGCATCTCCAAGAGCTCTTTTTATTTTTGATGGAAAGATTAAAGTATGTTAACTAGCAAATATAGTATAATAAGTTTACAATCCGCCCCAATTTAGTTGAGCTAGTCATTTTCAAATTTTGTCCCAGTAATAGTTGACTTTATATCATTTGATAGTCATGTTTGTATTTGTTATGTATGTGTTTTAAAATGCTTTTCAGTGATATAAAATTTACGAGTATTCGTGGTATAGTTTGAGAGATAAATCATTTCTAAATTGCACTACTAGCTCAACTAATTTGGGACGGAGGTAAGTACATTAGAGTAAATGCTAAATTTTTGAATCTTTTGTTGCAAATGTGAAGACATATGTTGAAGATTTTTTATCTTTGCTTCCTTTGCAATGTAGTCTGCAACAGAGTTATGTTTTCTATTTATGTACTTCACCCGAGCTTGGGGTAATTCTTGAAGGATTGTCTTGACTTCTTCCAAAGTGTTTTCCGCTGTCCAAGGGGCTTCTGTACTTACCTTGTTGATGTTGTCTGCCAAAGCTTTGTAGTCGGTAACTATGGAAATGCTGGACAAAATGTTCTCCTTTAACCAAGTTGTTGGCTTTACCAAGGCTTTTGTTTCCGCGTGAAAGGTTGAAGTAGCCCACTCCGAACTCGCCGATATATGCATGAAAGTCTCATGATCCACTGAGAACAGTAAAAAGGCATAACCCATAGAAGAATCTTCTTTTCTAAAAGATGCATCAATGAAGATTATCCAATCTTTGTTTATGTTGGACCAACTAAACCTAACTAAAGTTCCTTTCTTTTGGGTAATTTCCTTTAGGACAACTTTAGTAGGAGTAGAGTTTAAGTATCTATTGATCTGTTCCATTAATTTTATTGGCACGGGATTGATTTTTTCGAAGATTACCAAGCATCTATGTTTCCAGATGAACCATAGGATTGTTGCTATCTTTTCCGCAAACTGTGACAAATTAGGGTCCAATAACCAACCTCTAATCCAATCATTAATCGAGATTGTGCTACTCCTAGTATTAATGGCTTCTAAATAGAAACCGAACCAAATTGCTCTAGCAAAAGGACAAGATATGAAAAGATGTTGTTCAGTTTCCTGTTCCTGAGAATTGCACATCTGATAATGAGGGTCTATATCTGAATTATGGGCAACAAGCATGGAAGAGGTGGGGAGTGTTTTTGTGCGATAGTTTCCACATAAATAATCTTATTCTTGGAATAACTTGTTATTTCCAAAAAAAAAAAAAAAAAAACCAAGGGAAGTTTGTAAGTTATCATTTTCTTGATCTTGGTGGATTATATTCTTGACATTTCTTGAATGATGATGCTTCCATCTGATTTTGTTTTGTTCTTGTCTCTTCGGCGTTATTGCTTGAATTTTTGCTCTGACATCTGGATCAAAGTATTTGTCCAGTTTTTCTTGATCCCAAGTATTATTTCCTTTATCAGCTCCTGGACCAATTTTGGTGCCGGTTCTTGTATATTGGTTGGTTGGATAATTATATCAGCATTAGGTATCCACTGGTCCTCCCAATTTTTTTTCAGAAGCTCCGTTTTTACTTGCCAGACAAAATTACCCTTGATTAGGTTAGACCTTTTTGTATACTCGTCCAGACCCATGATAGATAAGAAGTTCTAGTGGAGTCTAGAAGGTGGGAGTTTGGGAAGTATTTAGCTTCTAGGAATTGGACCCAAAGTTGATCACGATCTGTGATTATCCTAATGGCCAGCTATATGGGGAGAGATATATTGAATTGGTGTGGGTTCTTAATTCCTAGCTCGCCTTGAGAAATAAGCTTGCACATGTTGATCCAAGCTCTAATGTAACCTCCTACACTCTTGGCCCTATCCTTATTCCACCAGAAATCTCTTTGGATTCTATCCATTTGATCGAAAGTGCCTTTAGGTAATGCAAGGAATTGCATTTGTCATGCGGGGTAAGCTTGAAGGACAGCTTATATTAAAACTGTTCTACCAGCCTGAGAAAGAGGTTTAGATTTCCAGCCTTGAAGGGTAGCATAGTACTTTTAAAAGAGAGGTTCGAAATTCTCTTTCCTGCTCTTGTCTTTCCTGTGCTTTTCAATGAAAAGAAGGGTGCCAAGGTATCTATCATTTTTTGTCATCAATGGAACCTTAAGAATTTTTGCTATGATTTTTTCGTGTTTTGGATGAATGCGTGGGATGAAATAGATTCCAGATTTTTGAAGATTAACCATCTGCCCAGTAATTTCGCCGAATCTTAATAAAATATCTAGCAAATTTTTTACTTCTCCTAAATCTGCTTTCGTGAAAACAAAACAGTCGTCGGCAAATAAAAGGTGAAAAATATTCGGGCATGTTTATTTATTTTAAACCCCGATAATTTTTTATCCGTTACCGCTTGTTCTAAGAGCCTGGATACGATTTCCATGCAGAATATGTATAGGGATAGCGAATCACCTTGTCTTAACCCCTCGAAGTGGAAAAAACTGGCCCTGGAGAACCGTTCAGAAGGATGGAAAATGAGGTGGTTGAAATACATTGCATGACAAGATCTACCCAAGAGTCATTAAAACCAAAAGAAATTAGTGTCGACTCGGTAAATTTTTACTCCACCCTATCGAAATCATTTGACAGAGATGAGTTCGTGGGTTATGATGATGTTGTCAGTAATTTGTCTCCCCAGAAGGAAAGGAGATTGATTAGGGGAAATTAACTTATTCAGGATGGGCTTTAACCTGTTTGCTAGGATCTTGGATATGATCTTATATATTGTATTACTAAGGCTAATAGGTCGGAAGTCAGCAGGAGTTTGAGGGGTAGATATTTTTGGGATAAGGGTTATATAGGAGTAATTAAACTCTGTGTTAAGAATTCCAGTAGAGAAGAAATCCTGAACAGCTAAAATGACGTCTGGGCTCCCAATTAGCTTTGAAGAAACCTGGTTGAAACTCATCTGGAGCAGGGGCCCCCCACTGATTCATGTTTGAAATGGTATTCCAAATTTCTTCTTTGGATGGGATTTCAATAAGAGAAAGGTTCTCAGCCTCGGAGATGCAAGGCTTTGTAATATCAAAAAGTTCTCCCTCGAAAATATTATCTTGAAAAGTGCCTATCTGAGAGAAGTGATTAACTAGGAGAGCATTTATTTGATCCTTTTATGAGATCCATAGCCCATAAGGTTCTCTAAGGGAATTATAGCATTGTTCCTTTTCCTATTAGAGGCTGAGGCATGGAAGTATTTTGTATTCTGATCATATTCTTTAAAGAACTTATCCCTTGATATCTGATGGTAGTAATCATTTCTAATTTCATACCACTTTCTAAGCTCATCCTGGATATTTTTTAATTTTTCTATATTGGTAAAGGTATTTCCAGCTCTATGAATACCCTCTATTTTATTATCTAGCGATTTTATGTTTTTGTGGATATTTCCGGAAATATCTGAATTCCAATGAGCTAAATACGAGGATAAGAGCTTAAGATTCGAGGAAAGATCTCTATCACAATAATTAGTGGAGTGAAGTTTCCAAGAGGCAGCGACTACCGAGGATATAGTTGGATGCGTTAACCAGAACCTAATATACATCTGAAAGGTTTTTGTAATCTTTGTTTTTCAGGGTTGGAGTTAAGAAGAATGGGTGTATGATCTGATCCTACTCTGGATAGATGAGTTACCTTTGTGTCCGGGAAGCTCTGAGTCCATAGGAAGGAGATTAAATCCAAGTAGATCCTTTTATATTGGCTTCGCCCTTTCTATTGTTGGACCATGTGAATGGAGCACCATCGTATCCAGCATCTTGTAGTCCTAGAGAGTCAATCGTCTGAATAATGAAGGATTTATTACTCGAACTTGTTTTATTTCCACTTTGTTTTTCTTATGGATCTACAATGACATTTAGATCCCCAATTAGAAGCCATGGATTGTTGACTTGTTGCGCTATATCTGAGATGTGGGACCATTGCTCAATTTTTTCGTCGGCTTCAACAGCGCCGTAAACACACGTAATTAAGATCTCTTTCTCTCATAGTTTTCGAGTCATAATGACACACATTAAACCTTGAGGATATTAATTTCATCTCAATATATTGTGCCACGCTATGGCTAACCCTTTAGTTATTCCCACGGAAGGTATGATAAACCAGTCGTGACACTGAGAATTTTTTTAAAAATAAATCCATCCGAGACAAATGAGCTTTTGTCTCGGCCAAGAAAATGATGTCGGGTTTATAATATTGGCAGAGATAACTAAAATGGTCATTTGTTAAAGGAGGCCTAATACCCTGGACGTTCCAAGATAATAGCTTCATAGCAAAGATACTTAAGAAAACTATAGCCTAACTGATGGATATGCTATAAGAACTTAAAAGGATAAAGAGGATGAGGAAGCGATATGAAAACTGCGAACCAAATCAATAACTAAACTTAAAATTTATAATGGTTCTCAGCAAGAAACAGACTGGAATTAATGGAAAGAAAATAGACCGAGAGAGATATAAATCCAACTGGTTAAAAAATGATTAAGCTAGGATAATCTTAGCAGGGGCCAAAAAAAAAGGTATGGAAATGACTTGAGAAGTCAAGCAAGTGGAGATAACTACTAAAGGTGTTACTTAATACACTTAACTAGAAGATAACACTACTAGCTAGGAGATATAGGAGCAAAGAGAACTGGATTGAACCTAACAAATAGAGAAAAAATAAAGGAATAGAATTAACCATATATAAATTAGTTCAAAGTGACTATAAATTTTAATAAAGAGACTTTAAGAAGTTAATTAACAACAAACATATTAGAGGTAAAAGCTTACCAGAGCTGCACAGAACCATTAGTATCAACCAAATCATAATAGTTAACCGGATAGAAAATGAAAATTGGATATGGGTATAATATGCCGATAAAGGATCAGAGACAAATGAAGAAATTTTTTTCGGTTCTTGTAGTAAATATGAGACATGAACATCACAAAAATTAGTTAGAAATAACTACCGGGTCCTAACAATAGCACAAAAATTCATAGCATCTCAACACAAATAACTCCCTTGGAGAAATTTTAAAAAAATTGTACTGAAAGAAGATAATCAGAATAGAAATTGAACGTAATAGAAGAAGATGAAACAGACATGAAGATTGAAAAGATCCTGAAGCGAAAGGTTAACTAAAAACCATCACCAAAGGACAAAAGATAAGGTGATACAGTAAACTACCAACTGACTTTCTAACAAACAGATTATCAAGGGATAGAAAAGTGATGGATAAAAATCATGACAAACAAAAGGTGGAGTAATCAGGAGTCAACAAATAAACCTCACCAACGGAAAAGAAGACATGGTGAACAAGATATCAAAACTGACTACTGAGATTCTTTTGATTTTTTGATGATATATATATATATATATATTTATATTTTTGGAATTAAAGACGGAAGAAATCAGACTAGAAGAAATAAGAATTAAACAAAGAGAGAAAGAATTAACACTTAAGGGGTTTCAAATAACAACCTGCAGATGCAAAGGGATGATTACTTGATAAAAACGATGAAACCAAAGACCAAGCACTAGCAACAGATGAGGGAGACTTCATCGGAAATCTAATTAAATCAATACCAAAATCAAAAAATTGAATACCCAAATCAAAAATGGAGAGGGTAAAATCCGGTAACTATGATGAATTAGCAGCCCTAAGGACTGCATCGCTCCAGTAATCTTCAAGGTTTAGCTACTCATGGGGAAGGAAGGAGAACTCTAACAAGTGCTCGGATTTATTGCTGCAAGAAGTGAAGATTCTTCTTTATAATTGGACCATGGGTACTAAAACTTTTGAGAACATTTCTCTCAGTATGGTTCTTTACAATTGGGAAGGTGTCTTAGGATCTTAGCAGTTTTAGTTGCTTTTGTGTTTGTTGTTTTTATCTTATGAACTATGATCCAGTCTCTTGACTGAGATGTAGCTACTTTGCAGCAACTTGTTTTCCTCTATAGTTTTGACACTATTTGGTGGTAACTCTGTCTCTTTTATATATTGCCCTTTTCTGAGTCAAAAAAATAAAATAAAATCTCCTATGGATAATAATCACTTGTAGGTATACATGATGTTAAGCGTATACTAAAACACAATCAGTTTCAGAATCTTTAACAAACTTATAGAGTAATATTGTAAATCTGGCACCATAGGTGCACTGTCATTTTTGACGACAGTGTACACCGAATTATATATATACATATATATCTTGCAATGTTACTTTGTGCCTTATAAAGAAAACCAAAAGGGAATGGCAAGAAACTTTATAGATGTTGGATGCCTTTCATGTGTGCGAATTTGTTAAATTTAGTAGAAACTGATTCGACTGGACCATAACTTGAAAATCACAATGGAGAAATAACAAATTATGATAAACACCAACAAGGCTAATGATATGGATATCATTCTTTTTAACAATAAGAAAATAATGGCTACCAGAAAATGGAGGCACCATGAAATAGGGATACATATGCTGACCATAAGTAGTAGATATTAGAGAATGAACCATATATTTTAAAGACACCATACCTGTATAGAATACAAATTTCTTGAGATCGAGATGCGTTCTTCGTTAGTTCAAATTATCAGTTGGATTATCCTCATCCTTAAGCGCGTAACATTTAACATATACAACACACAAGGGTAGCTTTAAGTTTAAAATATGCTTCTATATAAAAATATCCAAATCAAGTTATTTACCATCAATCCATTAAAATCTTCTTGATCTTCAATATGCATCCAACACAGTCTTTTCATACATATATTTCAGTCGCTCGAGGTTTATGTATGATTAGTAAGAAACCCAACATCTCTTATATATATTTCTCTTACATTAAATTGAAGTATCTAATCTTAATGGTTTTCCACTCTTATTATATTGTCATACTTATTGTTGCAGATATGTGTTTAAAGAATGACAACTCTAATCCAGGAACCATGAGTAAGCAAAAAACAAATGAGGAAATTTCCCTCCTCCAAATAAGATTTCATGTTGCAGAATAACTTCATAATCATAAATTTAATATATGTTGAGCACCTGTATGAGAGAAAGAATATCTGAAATGCGAAAGGTAAATTTAGGACTCCACTTTTAGGAATAGATAAACAAATATTATGAGAGAAAAAATTAGAAACACCACGGTTATTGAGTAATTTAGTAACAACATAACTAAGAAGGGGACAATATATGCACATAATGATATTTGATTTGGCGTAAAATCATTGTACGCAATATTTAGATTTTCTTTCTCAGTTTTGTATATTTTATAAAGTATCAGGCTGAAGGGGCTATGTTATTCTTATATTCAGTGATAACATCTCAAAGATTTGTTTCAGAGTAACGAAGTTACTTCCACGTAAAACTTTTCATTTTTTTATTCGAACATATAATTGAGAATTTCAGTTTCCAAAACCAATATTTTTCCCGCATGAGCAATTATATACATTAAACTATTTGTTTCAAAGAGATGTTTTTTTGGGTTTGATACACCTAATAACGTGTGAGTAGTATGAGCGCAATACTACCCAGTTATTGATCCATAATATTTTTTTTAAATTGCACTGGATTTTAGACTTTTGAATTGCATTTTCTAATGAGCAATATGAATGTTATAATGATCAATTAGTAATTAATCACGATAATTGATCCATGAACTTCCTTTGTTGTGTAAAATTTCAAAATCCATTGTTGCATAATAATAACGTTAGAATTTTGAATTGTATTCACTTACATTTTTGAATTCTTTTTTTAATGGACCGTCTTATATAACCATGTTTATACGTTCTAATTACAACACTTTATTTAGATATAGAGTCGTTAGGGGCCTATAAGTGAATTTCACCACCAACTTCTAGCGCTTTCAACTATATGGTTTCACATTTTTGTGAGCTAATATGAAAATCCATACGTAGGTTGAGTTATTTTTTCGAAATAACATAAATGGCTTAGAGTTGGTTTCTGATCCAAGTGTCGGAATGCCCTATTTTTTGGGCTTCGGTTTCAAAGTTCATGAGGATTTGATTAGAAATCCACTATTTTCTATAAATAATCTAACATAATTATACGGAAACCGTCAGGGTTAAACCCTAGTATTGTTGGAAAAATATCTTTGTTACTGGTTCCTCAATAATACATTTCGTGCATTATCCACCGATTTGTTATAACTGTTTGTAACAACGGTTTCATCTATGTACTACATCTTTAATACCAACACCAAAATAAGAAAAATAGAGTAAAATGTGATCAATCTAAAAAATATTAACAAAACTTACTTGAATGGAGGCGAGTAATCACTTTCCTTAAAACGTTACTCATTTCATATATATGTTGTAATTTTTTATAATGACACGTCTTCAAAGATACAACGGTTTCATTCGTCATTAACACAATCTTGGAATAACGACGAATACGACGAACGCAATCTGATGTAATACAAACTTTTCTTTGACATTTAACGACAATATGCGAACTACAATTTCTAGTACTAATTTGTGTCTCTAAAAAACACACTTCTATGTAATTATGATGAGTGGGGTTTACATAGATTAACATGCAAGGTGCCTGACAACCTCTGACTTTTTGTTATAATCGGTTTTTGGCAAGCAACATTGAGAAATCACACCAAACCAGGTATAGCACATACGCCTCACCACACCATAAAACCTAGGCTCATCTGGTAATATCACAAGAATAAGACTCAGTTGTTTATCCCTCTGAAAAGACGAGGGTACCCAAATATACCTCAATCTAAAAAAAATCCAACTATAAGTCCTTTTTCGAAAGTGATTGTCTATGGACTGAGTCGAGATAATACAACTAGTCGGTTCACACTTCATGTGATCGTCTATGGATACGAGATCGAGACAATACAACAACGAAGTATGTTTACTTGATAATAGGTTTGGACTTAACCAAACTCTAGGGATTGTCTATCAAGTAAAATAGGAATTAACGTTTGTGCGATTTACTTTAAATTATAATAAACACAATTATAATTGCGGAAAATAAAAGTAAATGACACAGCAAGATTTTGTTAACGAGGAAACCGCAAATGCAGAAAAACCCCGGGACCTAGTCCAGAATTGAATACTCTCAGAATTAAGCCGCTATACAAAATTAAACCAACTTCGTATAGTTGAGACCAAGCAACTAAACCTATAGTTCACCTAGTTTCCTCAGTATCCCTGCGCCTCCAACTTGCAGTAAGTCACGCACTTGGAACAATTCCTTTGGTTCGTATTCCAAACAGTAAAGGAACAACAACTCTGTTTGGTAACAACTCTTTTCAAACAATGTGATATGAGTCTGACAAAGGCTCTTCCGTTTAACCAATAAACTCCTTTGTCGGGTCCTTAGATCAATCTCTCAACAACTACCGAAGTAATTGTTAGATTATGCAATCAATACTATTAATCACAAAGAAGTGTATTGATGCCGATATACTCAACTAATAAATCCAATCTATCACAAAGATAAACCGATTATAGTTGGATCCATTTCCATCCGAAACAAGTATTGTGCACACCAAAGATTATGAAACCAAAAAGTCTTTTTGTCTTCAAATCTTCTTTGATCTTCAATCAGCACCTGCACACAATCAACTTGAATCTCTTGTGATCAATCACACATAGAACGGAGTCTGTTAACGTTAGATTATCACAAGACGTCTTTAGATCTACAAACATTCTAAAGATCCCCGTCGAAACTTCGATCTAGTTTGAGTGAATATTATATCAGAAGAGAAGATTCTCAAGCATAAACAAACTAGGTGCAATAAGAGTTCAACAACCGTTAGTCAATCAAATCAATCGAAAACTAAAATAAACTGCAATTATCTAGTTTCCCACCAACGGTACTAATAGATCTTCTCAATCCCAAAGAAGTCTTTAACCCGAGCGGCCGTAAGAGATTTCTCCTAATTAGGGTACTTTCCTCTCCGATAGGCGGCTCCACCAGTAACAACACAACTGAGGTAGTTTTGCTGGCTCTGAGGATTAGTTTGCTAGAAATGTAAACTTCAATATTTATAGACAAGGAAGTTTGGACACCAAGGAATCTCCAAAACCGAATATTCTCAAAGATATGCAATAAACAAAAATTCGGTTTTCATAACTCCTGGAAATGCACTGTCAAAATATTGACCGAAATCCCAATAGAAAAATCTATAATCAGTAAATGCACATTACTAATTATTATTTTCTAAAGATATGCATTTAATTGATGGAAATTAAATAGCATATAAAAACTAAGAAACCTTAATTAAAAGATTCTCAATTTATTTCGATCCTGGGATTTTCCTTTAGCTATTAAGGAATATCTTTGAACAATTAATGATAAGAGTTACTGCACATGTTCAAAGTATGTCGACATCTTTACTTTGCAAGTCCTTTTTCATACTTGCAATCTTGGATCCGATTTTCCACACTTCCAAACGAATTTAGAATTGGTTCATCTGACTTCCAAGAACTATGTGATTGATTATCCTATCAAATCACCAATCATGGGTTTAACGGTTCTACCAAAACAAGTTCGGTTCTACCTCCATGTGAGTACTGTGCATAGTCACGTTAGTTACCAAAACTCGGTTGACTAGGTACTAGGATCGGTTCCCCGCATACTTATGGTAACTACCTGTATTTGGTACACATGTCCATAGGATCGGTTCCCCCATCTTCTAAGAACTTGTTGCACATGTTCATAGGATCGGTTCCCCCATCTACTAAAAACGTGTTGCACCTCTTACAAGGATCGATTCCCCTCTTGTAAATTTGTTGCACCTCTTACTAGGATCGGTTCCCCAATGGCTAGATAAAAGTTACTATTTACAAGGCATCGATCATACCATCTTGAGTGATTACTTAAGATCGGTTTCACTAATAAAAGTCATACCAATACATAAGTCAGGCCTTGTGAATAGTTTACCAAGATACATAAGCAAGTTTATGAGCGGTTATACTAAACACACATATTGGTAATTCAAAATAGATTTTCAATGAATAACAATACCAATAATCCTAGCGATTTCCCTTTCGATTCACAAAACAAGTTTATGAACTTACTTCCTTTAAACGAATGTAAAACATTGTTTCCTAGGATGAAATCTTCACTCATACCCATACATAATCACAATAGCATTCATATGATCATGTCGATGTCTTATATATAAAGTTTAATTGTTAAGCAATAAACCTCGTATTGTATTCCTTAATACTATGTCTAACTAGAGTATCATACACAGCTTCGCAGTTATGTTTTCAATATGCACGACTTAAAAGATACGTTAGGGAATGAAACAGTTCAAGTCAAATATTACGAACCTCAAGAGGAAGGATGATGTTGTCGTTGTAGATCCATACTTCTTCACATTCTTCAAGTCTTCATGTAATACTTGTAAGTCTCATATCCTAACACTTTCAAGCTAATCTATACGAAGTGGACTCTAGTATATAATCAAGCGACTTTTTAAATGAGTTTTGATTCACTAAAATATGACAACCAAACTTGACATACCAACGCTTGGTGGGTTCAACCGAGCTATGATCTAACACCCTCAAATCCCTCAATCTTTGTCTTATTAGAGAAATATGCAATTTAAGTGTTGTGCCAATTTCTTTAAGATCAGGGATGCGCGTCTTAAATATAGGACCTGTCGCAAATTATTGTCAACAAAAAATATACCTCATAGCAATTAGTTATTATAACAGTGTTAAATGAAGCATTTATTTTACAAAGAGACAAACTTCTATGACAAAAATACTTAATGTTCCCAAAGATTTACACATTTTAATTAATGTATTGCAGAAACTACATCAACATCTTTGTTCCGAAGTTTAAAACAATTGACAACATACCAATTGATTCAAATTGCAACTTTTGAATATCTTTTGCAAAACAAACAAGGAATGAAAATTGCTAACAATTTCCTTAGATTTAACATAGTAATAAAAAGGATTCGTTCTTACCGATTTAACATAATAATAAAAAGGATTCATGCTTGTTGTGTTGTCGTCAATTTTCCATTTTTCCTTCAGAGTTTCGACTTGGCTTCTTCTATAATTGAGGGAATGAGAAGGGGGATTATAGCATTAACAGCCAAAAGGTTGGATGTATTAGATATATCAATCTCCTCTGAAGAATTATACCTTTGAAAATCTTCATTATAAACAAGGTTAATAATGTCTTTTCGTCGTACATACGTGGTCTTCAAAATATAACTTCTCAGTAGTTTAGGATCTACTGTTGAACATCTTTCGTTTGCAGAAAATCAACAAAGCTGAAATTTAACACACAACTACTTATCGAATGTCTTGGATTAAATTTCTTGGATACCATATAAAAAATGAGAATGCAAAAATAATAAGAGTTTTACCTCCAAGGGAAAAGGAGAGGAGGGGCTCTTCCCAAACACAAGGCATGGAAATCTGGAAATTATTGGGAGTATATATTTTAAACCATAAATTTATTCCCAATTAAGTTTTTATTAAAAGAAATTAATTTTTGTTATAATTAATTTGACCATTTTATATTTCTGGTTTTCATGATGTTAAAACCTTAATAACTTTGAGAGTTTTATATTGTGGAGTTAGTGGTGTTAACTACACCATAATAATATTTGATTAAACATGTGTTTAAACCTTGTAAATTAAATTAAATTTTGGTTTGGAAAACAAAAATGAGAGAGTTGAGTTTTTTTTTTCAATATTTTGTTTTTCAAAGAGAAACGAGTTTTGTGAAAGAAAACAATGTGTGAGCATCATTTTTTTTTTCTATAAGAGTTATGCTGAGCAAGAGTGAAAGTGTAGAAAAATTTGCATCATCTCATCGTGCAAGAGTGATTGTGTAAGAGATTGAACTCGGGTGTTTTGTCATGGGAACGACACGACAAAGATAAACTGCTTGCACAATCTTGAGAAGATCCAAGAAACATCTTAAAGAGAGCGACCTAGTCCACGACTCAGCCATAATATTTGTTTTTTGTTTGGTTGTTTTTGTTTTACAGGCATAATTCAGCAATTGTTCCAAAAGAAACTCCTAATTTAAGGAATGCTTGTCTCTAAAATATTCAGTCACAATCTTGACCTGGTAAATTGGATTCCTGGCAGGCGTATCAGTTACAATAACAATTTTAAGGTGATAGCGGTTGTCATAGTGACAACCAACTTTCACACCCTTCAAATGATATTCTATCTGAAAACCAACAAAATTAATTTGTCTAAAATATATGCATAATAACATGAAAGCTGGGATATAAAAAACAAAACAGATCTCTACAGAAAGAGAAAGGTATCTTCTAGGGGGAACTAATGTTAAAAAATATAAAAAGAAAATCAGAAACAAATAACAAACCTGATCTTTATAGACCGAAATAGGTGTAGTGGAACTAATTATTAAAAACGTCAAATGAAAATCAGCAACCCTTATTACTCGCGGATAAAAAAGACAGAAAAACTTACACATCTGCAAAATTAACATGGAAGACATAGCAGTTAGAACTGCCTCAAATTGTAAAACTTACTAAAGCCAAAAAAGTTAAGACTCCTTAAGATTCTGGTTACCTATATTAAGAAGCCAACCTATTTGGGTTAGCCCGATCCTCTGAAAGTGAGAGGATTTGAACGTCTACCCATTAGACTCTGAAGAGCCATCCTTTGAATAGTACATGTTTCCATTTAAATCATATTTATCGAACAAGTTAACCTTAAAAAAACCAATCACTGTATCTACTGATTCCGAATAAGGATATGGCTTATCAACTCTAATTTCTTTTATATACTCAAGATTAACTTGGAAAAGTTCTTTTTTTGCTAGGGTCTTGATCTAATTGAAAAAGCGGGGGTCTAACAACCACACCCAATATTTCGCTTAACAATCTGTATGGACTAACTCCAATATACTTTCAAGAGAATCAACTAGACAATCAGACTCAATCTTAAGAAAAGTATATCAAAGAGTTGTATCTCAATTTCTCAATTCAATCTGCAATCAAACAAATAGGAATTTGCGAGCCCGATTGAATATAAGAAATAACTTGAACGGTACCAAAGACCAATGTTCAAGTGTCAATCAATTTATATCAACAACCAAAGGTTGGATTATCTAATTAATTGATCTTACGCACAACCTGTGATATTTAAATTATATAAAGAAATATAATGAGGAAAAGAAATCGAAAAAGAGGGGGTCTAACAACCTCACTCAATATTTCGCTTAGCAATCTATATGGGCTAACTCCAATATACTTTTAAGAGAATCAACTAGACAGTCAGACTAGATATTAATAAAAAGTATATCAAAGAGTTATATCTCAATTTATCGATTCAATCCCAACTCAAACAAATAGAAATCTGCGAGTTGAATACAAGAGAAATAAACTTGAACGGTACCAAATACCAATGTTCAAGGATCAATCAATTTCAATCAACAACCAAAGGTTGGATTTACCAATTGATCGATGCAAACGCACAACCTGTGATATTTAAATTATATAACAAAATATAATGCGGAAAAGAAATAACACAGACAACAGAAGTTTTGTAAACGAGAAAACCGCAAATGCAGAAAACCCCCGGGACCTAGTCCAGATTGAACACCACACTGTATTAAGCCGCTACTGACACTAGCCTACTACAAACTAACTTCGGTATGGACTGTAGTTGAACCCAAATCAATCTCACACTGATTCAAGGTACAGTTGCGCTCCTAACGTCTCTGATCCCAACAAGATACTATTCACTTGATTCCCTTAGCTGATCTCACCCACAACTAAGAGTTGCGACGACCCAAAGTCGAAGACTTTAATAAACAAATCTATCTCACACAGAAAAGTCTACAAGAATAGATAAATCTGTGTCCCATAGAAATACCTATAAGTTTTGTTCCGTCTTTTGATAAATCAAGGTGAACAGGAGCCAATCGATAACCCAGACTTATATTCCCGAAGAAAAGCCTAGAATTATCAATCACTTCACAATAATCTTAATCGACTAGCGAAACAATATATTGCGGAATCACAAACGATGAGACAAAGATGTTTGTGACTACTTTTCTATCTTGCCTATCGGAGAAATTAATCTCAAGCCAATCTTACGATTGCACTCAATCACGATAGAAACAGCAAGATCAGATCACGCAACTACATAGAAAATAGTTGGGTCTGGCTTCACAATCCCAATGAAGTCTTTAAGTCGTTAACCTACAGAGTCTCGGTAGAAACCTAAGGTTAAAAGAGAATCGACTCTAGCTTATACAACGAGTATTACACAGGAGGTGTGGGGATTAGGTTTATCAGTTGCTAGAGTTCTCCTTTATATAGTCTCCAAATCAGGGTTTGCAATCTAAGTTACCTTGGTAACAAAGCATTCAATATTCACCGTTAGATGAAAACCTGATTAGATTCAAGCTAATATCTTTCAACCGTTTGATCGAACTTAGCTTGTTATACACAAATGAAATATACATCATTTAGGTTTGAGTAACCGTACCTAAACGTGTACACTTAGTTGGTTCAATAGTAGTTAACCAATGGTTAGCCATATGAGTACTTTCATATCAACCTTATTCATCTTCACCGTAACTAGTCCAAATGACTCAAATGAACTAGTTCGAGAGTTGTTCAATTGCTTAGATCTTATAGAAGTATACAAGACACAATCGAAGAAAAATTGGTTTTGATTCACTCGAATAGATTCATGAACATTATAGCCACGGTTTGCAAATTGCATTCCTTAATATATAAATGTTTTAGTCCATGAACAAACCAATTTTATATGGTAACACACTTAAGTATGCATACGGGTATGCGTACTTAAGTAACCGGATTTGAGTTTATTTTGGTTTCCAAACTCATCAGAAATTCACGAACGTGAACTTTCCGCCAGTATGCATACGGGTACGCATACTTAGGTAACCAGATTTAGTTGGTTTTGATTTCCAAACTCAGCAGAAATTCACGGATGTGAACTTCCGCCAGTATGCATACGGGTACGCATACTTACCCAGTCTCCATCAACCATTTAGTACACACACAAGTATGCATACATTTGGTTCCCGGTTTTGAACTTATACACTAATGCGCGAACACATTATATGCTTATATACAAAGATGGTTTCATGTTCTAAACTCTTTATTTCAATCATTGAAACATTCTTAGAGGATGTTAAATAAAGGTTATTCACACACTATTTTTCATCGAAGCAATTCTCAAGATATTGAAATAATCAACATGACTTTCGTCACTTGTAAAGATGAACTTGGCCAAAGCGAAAGCTTACCAACACATATTTCGAGAAATAGATAAGCGAGATAAACTCGGCTCGAAATAACAAATATGTATAATCGAAGTCTATATAGCAATACGACTTTTGTCTCAAGATTGGAGATAGAGTAGATAGATTTTTGAGTGATAGATAAGTTCAAGTCTCCACATACCTTTTTGTCAATGAAGATCCACCAGTTCCTTGAGTAGTTCTTCGTCTTTGCATGATGAACGCCGTGGAATCTAGAGCTCAACTATACTTTCTATCCTAGTCCGATACTTAGCTATAAGTAGACTAGAAATCAAGACTTATAGTTTTGGCAACTAAACTTGATAACAAGCTTGAGATAGCAATGCTTGCGAGTTCGACCGACCAGTGCTCTAACAATCTCCCCTTTTGTCAATTTTAGTGACAAAACTATCAATACATATGGAATACAAAATAAATAAACTTTGCAGCTTCTCTTCCACATGCATGATCTCTTTGGTTCTTCAACATTGCTCAAAATCTTCGTCACTTCCAAGTACTCCAATGATTCCAAAGATATTCAATGCAGCATTGATAGATGCATTTATGTGTCTATTTTCATCTCTATTGTATATATTGTTAGTACCCATTTTTGTACTAATTTTGTTATTTTATCCCTTTGTAGGTGTTTTTGGAGAAATAGGCTTTTGCGGCAAAATTGGCTCGAAAAGTTGATAAAGGCTCCTGGGAGGACACTTGCTATTTGGACTCTCATTTTGGATAAGGGGTAACCCATTTCCAAGCAGCTGCTAAGCACAGACCGGCACTGGATAGGGGAGGTCACATTTCTTCTCAAATTTTCAAAACAGATTTTGGCGGGAAAACAGTTTACAGAAAACAGAATTTTCTGTTCGAATTTTGGATGATTTTTAAGGCGATTCAATGGCTGATTTTCGTTGGGATAACCCTTTTAAGGATAAACAAGTATGGTATGAGCTGTAGAATCGATTAAACAGGGATAGAAATCCGTGTTGGAGCAAAACAGGGAGAATTCACAATTTGAGTTATTTTCGGTTTACAAAAGAATTTGTGAATTGTTTACGGAAAGATAGGAGTGTATGGAGTCCTTATTCAGTCCTGGGAGAGTTTAAGAGAGTTTGGAAACCAAGTTGACGCGTAAAGAGGGAAGAAAAATCCCGTAACTTGAGGAGAAAAAAAACCGAGAATATGTATGGATTAACTCGAGAGATTTTGTGTTTGGAGGCTATATATAGGTTGATTCGAGTCATATTTATGGGTACGAACAATTTGGGGGAGTTTGGAGAAGTTTAGAGCTATAGAGAAGCGAGAAAAAAATCAACAGAGTCGAGTTCAGAAACTTTCCTGCTGCTGCTGCGAAGAAGAAGACGAAGAACATTAGACCCTTAGAGTCAGTCGCAGAGGCAGACTTATTTTCAGCGACAACGAGGTACGGTCGCATCTTCCTGCAGTCACAGAAGCTCTTCAGCAACAACTCGGACTTCTGTTTTAGACCTTCAGCAACTACAGAATCCGCTGCTTAGCACTTTTCACTCTTTTAATCAACTTTTGAACATCAAATATGTATTTTGAGCAAGTGATTAATATGAGGAGCTAAACCCCTTAGCCGAGGCGACGGAGGAAGCCATTGTTCCATGAAAAGTGGTATAATTCTATTTTAATTATTTATTGCAATTATTTTACATGATTATTTGAATAGAACTTAAAAGAAAAATTGGTTTTTATTGAGTAGTTGTGAAGTGTTTTGATTGGACATGCTTAGTTTTAATACTTTTGATGTTTCATGCTTCGTGCTTACAATTATTACTTCAAAAATCTATTAGAGGCAAATATTAGAATCACTTTAAAGAAGAATATTGCATGAATATTGATTAGAGTTTATCAATTAATTGGTCAATGGTGGAATCCAAAGTCTCGGTATTTTCTTATTATTGTCAAAACAATTCTATTTAATTTTCGAAAATCCTTCACAAGTTCGAGCAACGAACCTTTTTACCACTACAACTATAAAACGACATCAAGCATCATCGTTGTTGAAGATCCGTAGCCATAACAATGAGAAAACAAAAGGTCTCAATCATTGTTACACAGTGTCATAGTATTATTACACAGCATCAAAGTTCAATTTTATCACAACTTTGACAACAATACTATGGTGATATGTATCACTCCCCCTTAGTCAATACTTCATCTCACATGAAAACCACTCCCCCTTACATAATGATCCGAAAACCATATGTATTTGTAGTGTGAACTACACATTAATTCTCCCCCTTTTTGTCAATAAAATTGGCAAAGGTACGAAAACTAGTGGGATCCTAATGAAATTTCCATAGAGACACTTCATGACCAAAAGAAAGCACATATCAACTTTTTAGATGCAACCATATAGCCGAAACTAAATGCATTCATCAAGGAATTTATAAAGATACAAGATAACCCCTATAATATTCCACACCCGCACTCCCCACAAAGATTTGGTAATTAAGCACAAGTTCAATTAAGAACTCTCCCCCATAAAATGTCATTCCCGAAAGAACAACAAGAGCAACCTTACTTTCATAAGAAAAGAAGGATTTCTTTGGACAACAACAACTCACATAAGAATATGAATTTGTATCCAAACTACTCAATTAAATTAACCACAAGAGAACCCATGTTTAATTCAATCGGAAATGCTCAACATAAGAAAACTTACGGAGCCGCACAGTATATACATAAAAATACTGACCAGGGAAGATCAATACTGCAGAATAAACAAAGATTCATTCTATCTTTCATCACTATTTGCACAATGACATACAATAGACTTAATCTTTGTAAACAAAAGCTCATCCTTTCTTCCATCAATATTTGCATAATGACATAAATGGCTTAACTTTTGTTTTTTTTCAAAAGTTCATTCATTCTTTTATCAATACTTGCATATCGACGTACGAAAGACTTAACTTTTGACAACGTATGGGACAATCATAGTTCACGGACGCAAACACACATATCCCATAACAAATTGCAATATATAAAACCATAAAGATTAATACTGCAAAAATCATCTTCCAAACAAACTTTAGAATTTAAATAAATAAATCTAAAAACATTGAAGATGAAAACGTTGGACATAGCTATGTGTAATCACAATAATGGCTATTCCAAACTCTAGTTATTCTTCTTAAAATACAAGAACGAAATACTCATAAGAAGCTTTCCTAGGCATAACCAAAACAGACTCTAAAACCAAGACTTGATAAAGAACGAAAAATTAATCATCATCTTCATCATCGGAGACTATAAGAGTGGCTTGAATCTTATCCATGTCATCCTTGATTTCTGGGAACTTAGTAGCAATCACAAGTAATTGTTCTTGTACACACCTTACCTTGGCATTAATCTTACCAACACCTTTAAGAATTTGGTGAAGAAGATTCATGGAGGAAGTATCACATGAGCCATCAAGGGTGTCATATCTTTGTATCTTTCAAGCATTCTCCTTCATACGTTTGAAAGTACATGGACGAACAAGCTTGGGAGTTCCAATGGAGTTGCCAATCGGAGCAATAGAGAAATAGCGACAAATTTGCTCAATCAAGCATGTATAGCCTAACTTCTTGTTGGGAGACGTCATCGACAACATTTGATATATGATAAACCCACAAATGTATAGACTTTGAGTTTCCAACACAAGGAAATAGACCAACTCCGCAAACTCACGGCCCCAACGAGAATTCTCAATCGTGGAGGGACAAAGATTAGATATACCAAGTTTTTTGAAGGACATCAAGGCAAGTCTAAGATGAGTGGTATGAAATTTTCCTTCATTCCAAGCAACATTCTTACCACAAAGACCATTAGAGATTGTTTCATACGATGGTCTTTCATGACTAGGTCTTGGAAGGCGAAAACTTCCAAGGGGAATTTTAGTGATTTTTGAAATCAACTCTCTATTAACAAGAATCCTTTGTCTATTTACCATGGTCTTGAATTCCATGTCATTACAATTAACATCATAGATGTTAGCATAGAAGATTCTAGTAAGAGTGTCAAAACCTTCACCAAGACCATCAAAGATATTTCCAAGATTGAATTTTTCAAAATAAATCAAATCCTCTTTATACCCACTAGTAAAATCCAACTTCTTTTCTAGAATAAACCATTAGATAAAATTCTTTCAAAAACCTTCTCACAAGAATCATTGACAAATCTAATTCTAATGGAACTTTGATCTATTGGTAAGTTCATGCTAAAGGAAGATGAAGAACCCAAATTTTTAGAAACCTCCTTTGAGACTTTGAAATTCTTCATGAGATCTAGAAATTAAGGGATTAGAGGAAGAGATGACTTACTTGATATGTATCTAGAAAACCCTACTTTACTTTTTGATCTCCAAGGATGATTAATGGAGAAAACACATGAACCCTAGAGCGTTCACGTACGCGGGCAAGATGGGAGGAAGAAGAAGGTACGCGTACCCTTCTTTTAAATCCACAAATGGGCTTGGACCCGTTTTTGAACCGCGACCCACAAAAGGAAAGTAGGCTTTCTTAAAAAGATCAACATCCAAGGTTCGCACACTGAAGAGATCAGTACAGTGCAGAAAAAAAATCTTGGAAGGGAGAAGAAAAGGATTTTCAAAATAAATTAACCCAGCCAAAATAGTCAACCATTACTTGCCCCACATCAAGTTATATACACATGGGGAAAAGTCAGTCTTGTTACCAAGAGGTTGAATGTGCATAGAAATTCTCATGCACCTTTTCAGGTTGATATTTGTGAATATTAGTATAATCATAGTAATGCTTATATTCCGGATCAATGGAATTTTTTGAACCATTTTTCTTATACCCAAGAAAAGACTTTTTCCGAAGATTAGAACCTATGCCGAACTTATAAGAAATCTTTTTTATCAATTTCCCATGAGTTGGAGGTAGGTCTAGTTTGTACATCATGAATACATGATTTGACATGTACAGAACTTTTATCGGAACAATTCTTATTCTCAAAGGAATTAATCTTTTCTAAGAATTTAAAAACGCTTTCAAACGCTCTAAATAGATCTTTGTCGATCCATTATGATAGTATTCCTCATAAAGATTAAGGGTTAATCTAGTGAGATTCCAAATATTTGAGCGTCGACCACGTCTTTTCAAGAGACTCTTCTTAGAAGAACTTTTAATTTTTCCTTTAGGTTGTTCCTCATCATCTAGACTTTCCAAGGACATAGATGAAGCGAGATTATCACAAGAGACCCGAGGTATAATAAATAATCTTCGAACACTCTTTACGGAATTCTGGCGTGCGTTACAGATGCAAAGAGCAAGTTTCCTAATGGAATTTACCATAGGGACAGACTTAGGAAACAATCAAACACAAACTTATTAGGTTTATGGTGTTTGTCTGCTCTGATACTAATTGAAAAAGCGGGGGGTCTAACAACCTCACTCAATATTTCGCTTAGCAATCTGTATGGACTAACTCCAATATACTTTTAAGAGAATCAACTAGACAGTCAGACTCAATCTTAATAAAAAGTATATCAAAGAGTTATATCTCAATTTCTCAATTAAATCCCAACTCAAACAAATAGAAATCTGCGAGTCTGATTGAATACAAGAGAAATAAACTTGAACGGTACCAAAGACCAATATTCAAGGATCAATCAATTTTAATCAACAACCAAAGGTTGGATTTACCAATTGATCGATGCAAACGCACAACATGTGATATTTCAATTATATAACAAAATATAATGCGGAAAAAAGAAATAACACAGACACCAGAAGTTTTGTTAACGAGGAAACCGCAAATGCAGAAAAACCCCGGGACCTTGAACACCACACTGTATTAAGCCGCTACAGACACTGGCCTACTACAAACTAACTTCGGTCTGGACTG
The DNA here is from genome assembly GCA_023531105.1 of Papaver atlanticum. NCBI lineage: Eukaryota > Viridiplantae > Streptophyta > Magnoliopsida > Ranunculales > Papaveraceae > Papaver > Papaver atlanticum. Next base: position 573,304 of record JAJJMB010000011.1, read on the forward strand.
TAGTTGAACCCCAATCAATCTCAAACTGATTCAAGGTACAGTTGCGCTCTTTACGTCTCTGATCCCAGCAGGATACTACGCACTTGATTCCCTTAGCTGATCTCACCCACAACAAAGAATTGTTATGACCCAAATTCGAAGATTTTAATAAACAAATCTGTCTCACACAGAAAAGTCTACAAGAATAGATAAATCTGTCCCACACAAAAATACCTACAAGTTTTGTTCCGTCTTTTGATAAATCAAGGTGAACAGGAACCAATCGATAACCCAGACTTATATTCCCGAAGAACAGCCTAGAATTATCAATCACCTCATAATAATCTTAATCGACCAGCGCAACAAGATATTGCGTAATCACAAACGATGAGACAAAGATGTTTGTGACTACTTTTCTATCTTGCCTATCGGAGAAATTAATCTCAAGCCAATCTTACGATTGCACTCAATCACTATAGAAACAACAAGATAATATCACGCAACTACAGAGAAAATAGTTGGGTCTGGCTTCACAATACCAATGAAGTCTTTAAGTCGTTAACCTGCAGGGTCTCAAGAGAAACCTAAGGTTAAAGGAGAATCGACTCTAGCTTTACAACTAGTATCACACAGGAGGTGTGGGGATTAGGTTTCCCAGTTGCTAGAGTTCTCCTTTATATAGTCTCCAAATCAGGGTTTGCAATCTAAGTTACCTTGGTAACAAAGCATTCAATATTCATCGTTAGATGAAAACCGATTAGATTAAAGCTAATATCTTTAAACCGTTAGATCGAACTTAGCTTGTTATATACAAATGAAATATACGTCATTTAGGTTTGAGTAACCGTACCTAAACGTGTACACTTAGTTGGTTCAACAGTAGTTAACCAATGGTTATCCATATGAGCACTTTCATATCAACCTTATTCATCTTCACCATAACTAGTCCAAATGACTCAAATGAACTAGTTCGAGAGTTGTTCAATTGCTTAGATCTTATAGAAGTATACAAGACACAATCGAAGCAAAATTGGTTTTGATTCACTCGAATAGATTCATGAACATTATAGCCACGGTTTGCAAATTGCATTCCATAATATATAAATGTTTTAGTTCATGAACAAACAAATTTTAGAAAGTAACACACTTAAGTATGCATACGGGTATGCGTACTTAAGTAACCGGATTTGAGTTTGTCTTGGTTTCCAAACTCAGCAGAAATTCACGGACGTGAACTTTCCGCCAGTATGCGTACGGGTACGCATACTTAGGTAACCAGATTTAGTTGGTTTTTATTTCCAAACTCAGAAGAAATTCACGGACGTGAACTTCCGCCAGTATGCGTACGGGTACGCATACTTACCCAGTCTCCATCAACCATTTAGTACACACACAAGTATGCATACATTTGGTTCCCGGTTTTGAACTTATACACTAATGCGCGAACACATTATATGCTTATATACAAAGATGGTTACATGTTCTAAACTCTTTATTTCAATCATTGAAACATTCTTAGAGGATGTTAAATAAAGGTTATTCACACACTATTTTTCATCGAAGCAATTCTCAAGATATTGAAATAATCAACATGACTTTCGTCACTTGTAAAGATGAACTTGGCCAAAGCGAAAGCTTACCAACACATATTTCGAGAAATAGATAAGCGAGATAAACTCGGCTCGAAATAACAAATATGTATAATCGAAGTCTATATAGCAATACGACTTTTGTCTCAAGATTGGAGATAGAGTAGATAGATTTTTGAGTGATAGATAAGTTCAAGTCTCTACATACCTTTTTGTCAATGAAGATCCACCAGTTCCTTGAGTAGTTCTTCGTCTTTGCATGATGAACGCCGTGGAATCTAGAGCTCAACTATACTTTCTATCCTAGTCCGATACTTAGCTATAAGTAAACTAGAAATCAAGACTTATAGTTTTGGCAACTAAACTTGACAACAAGCTTGAGATAGCAACGCTTGCGAGTTCGACCGGACTTATATTCTCGAAGAACATCCTTGAAATATCAATCACCTCACAATAATCTTAATCGTATGGTAGCGAAACAAGATATTGTGGAATCACAAACGATGAGACGTAGATGTTTGTGACTAATTTTTATCTTGCCTATCGGAGATAAGATCTCGAGCAAATCTTAAAGAAGATAATACTCAATCACGATAGAAAACAGCAAGATAAGAACACGCAACTACATAGAAAATAGTTGGGTCTGGCTTCACAATCCCAATGAAGTCTTCAAGTCGTTAACCTACAGGGTTTCGTGGAAAACCTAAGCTTAAAAGAGAATCGACTCTAGTCGCAACTAGTATCACATAGGAGGTGTGGGGATTAGGTTTCCCAGTTGCTAGAGTTTTCCTTTATATAGTTTTTAAATCAGGGATTGATAGCTATGAAACAAAGAAATCAATATTCACCGTTAGATGAAACCTGATCTAAGAGCCAAGCTAAGTTTGTTTGAAACCAAAGCAATATCTCTCCATCGTTAGATGGTCTTAGCTTGTTACACACAAATGAAATGTAACTTCATTTAGATATAAGTAACCGTACCTAAACGTGTACACCTTGTTGGCTCAACAATAGTTAACCGAAGTTAGCCATATGAACACTTTCTTATCAACCTTATTCATCTTATCAACAACTAGTTCAAATGAATCAAATGAAACTAGTTATAGAGTTGTTCAATTGTTTATATTCCCATAGAAGTATACAAGACACAATTGAAGCAAAATCGATTTTGATTCACTCGAATCAAGTCATGAACATTATAGCCACGGTTTGCAAAAGATTGCATTCCTTATTATATATAAATGTATTAGTTCATGAACAAACCGATTCTAGAACTTAACCCACTCAAGTATGCAAACGGGTATGCATACTTAAGTAGCCGTACTTGGACTGTGTCCGACAGTATGCGAACAGGTATGCATACTATCACACATCCAAAACAACATTTGAATTAGTACGCGTACGGGTACGCATACAAAAGTTCCCTGACTTCAATTGAGTTCGCCAGTACGCATACGGTTACGCATACTAATGCTCCCGGACTTTACCTTACCTTCCCAGTACGCATACGGATATGCATACTATACCGGTCTTGGATCAACATATATGCAAGTACGCATACTATGTCTATAATCAAATTATGGTTAAGTGTTCTAAACTCTATTTCAATCATTGAAACAATCTTAGAGGATGACAATAGTTTTTTTCACTAACTATTAGCATCAAAGCGATTTTCAAGTTATTGGAATAATCAATACGAAACATTCCGAGTCTACATCAAATGACTGTATCACACCAATCATGTAAGATGTTACTTGGCGATTTTCATATGATCATCTTTTGACTTGCGTCAAGAATATAAGATGAACTTGGTTGAAGCAAAAGCTTACCAACACATATTTCAAAAAATATGTAAGCGAGTTAAACTCAACTCGAAATATCAAATGTGTATAATCGAATACTATATAGTAATACGACTTTTGTCTCAAGAAGGAGATAGAGTAGAAATAGACTTTCTGAGTGATAGATGAGTTTCATTCTCCACATACATTTTGTTGATGAAGTTCCACAAATTCTCCTTAGTAGTTCTTCGTCTTCAATTGATGAACGCCTTGAAGTCTAAAGCTCAACTACACAATATATCCTAGTCCGAGACATTACTATAAGTAGACTAGAAATCAAGACTTATAGTTTTGTTCACTAAACTTGACAAACAAGCTTGAGATAGCAACGCTTGTGAGTTCGACCGAGCAGTGCTCTAACAATCTCCCCCTTTGTCAATTTTAGTGACAAAACTATCAATACATATGGATTACAAAATAAATAAACTTTGTAGCTTCTCATCCAAAAGCTTGATTTCCTTGGTTCTTCAACATTACTCGAAATCTTCGTCATTTCCAAGTACTCCAGTGATTCTGAACTTGTTCAATTCAGCATCATAGTTATTGAAGATCCGTAGCTATAACAATGAGAAAACAGTTGCTCTCAATCATTGTTATACAGTGTTATAGTATTATTACACAGCATCAAAGTTCAATTATATCACAACTTTGACAACAATACTATGGTGATACGTATCACTCCCCCTTAGTCAATACTTCATCTCACATGAAAACCACTCCCCCTTACATAATGATCCGTAGACCATATGTATTTGTAGTGTGAACTACACATTAATTCTCCCCCTTTTTGTCAATATAAATTGGCAAAGGTACGAAAACTAGTGGGATCCTAATGAAATTTTCATAGAGATACTTCATGACCAAAAGAGAACATATCAACTTTGTTTCGATGATTTCACATAGCCGAAACTAGTGTATTCATCAAGGAGTTTATAAAGATACAAGAAAACTCCTACAATATTTCACAACCGCATTCCCCACAAAGATTTGGCAATTAAGCACAAGTTCAAAAAGAACTCTCCCCCATAAAATGTCATTCTCGAAAGAACAACAAGAGCGACCTTACTTTCACAAGAAAAGAAGGATTTCTTTGGACATTAAGAAATCACGTGAAACATGAATTCGTAATCCAAAATACTCAATTAAATTAACTACAAGAGAACCCATGATTAATTTAATCGTAAATGCTCAACATAAGAGAACTTACGGAGCCACATAGTATATTCACAAGAATTGGATCAGGGAAAGATCAATACTGCATAATATTTAAAGATTCATTCTATTTTTCATCAATATTTGCATAGAGACGTATAATAGACTTAATCTTTGTAGATAAAAGTTCATCCTATCTTCCATCAATATTTGCATAATGACATAATAGGCTTAACTTTTGTTGTCAAAAGTTCATTCTATCTTTTATCAATAAAGACGTATGATAAACTTAACTTATGAGCAAGTATGGGACAATTATAGTTCACGGACGCAAACACACATATCCCATAACAAGTTGTAATATATAAAACTATAAAGATTAATATTGCAAAATCATCTTCCAAATAAACTTTAGAATTTAAATAAATAAATCTAAAAACATTGCAAGATGAAAATTGTTGGAAATAGCTATGTGTACTCACAATAATTGCTATTCCAAACCCTAGTTATCCTTCTTAAAACACAAGCATAAATTCTCATAAGAAGTTTCCTAGACAAAAAATAAATACAACAAGCAAAAATCAAAAGACCCCTAAATCAACAAAATCGATCATGAACGGAAATCAAAGATCACTTTCGGAACTCTCATGAGTCTTTAGACCTTCAAGCTTGTGATTGACCGCATCCATTGCTTCTTCAGAGAAGATATCCTCATTGAGAAGATCTTTAACATGTGTTTTCATGAGAACAAGGTCTGAATTAACCTTTTTCAACTCATTTCTTAACACATCAAGACCCTTCATAGTATCAACGAGTTGCAGTTTTGCTTCCTCAAAGTATTTAAGAAAGTCATGAACCACTTCAGCAGAAACCATATCCTCATTCTCAACATCCTGATGAGTATAGGAATAGTAGCATGAGGCATTAGGATTTTGATCATCATCTTCTACTAGGGTTCTTTTCTTCCTTCCTTTGGACTCGAAACCAATACCTTTATCAAGAAAACCTCTTGCAAAACCTCCAGTGCGTGAAGGTGAAGCCATTCTTGACAAAACAACAATAACCTATAGTACGCTTACGTGACTCAATAGGTTTGGCATATAAATGGTTTCTTAGGGACGGTAACTTTTAGGGTTTCCAAACTTGGTGGGACTCTTTCTCTTTTGCAGGTAGTGCAGGTTTCATTCTTTGCAAAAAGCTGCAGGCTTTGAAAGAAAAACTTAAAGTGTGGGCTAAAGAGGAATTTGGTCAGTTAGATAGACAACTAGAGGACTTGGAGGAGACTTTTGTAAGACTTGATGCTGAGGAAGATGCAAATAATGGGATGACAGAGGCACAATGTGATCACAGGCTAAAAGCTAGACAAAAGTATTGCAAGTTAATCATTCTTGATGCGGAGAAGTGGAGAACCAGAGCCAATATTCAAAATACACAAGGAATGGATAAGAATACAAAGTTGTTTCATCGGATTGCTTCAGATAGAAGATGAAGAAATCGCATTGTCAAGATTAATGTGAATGGGCAGATGACTATGGATCAAAATGAAATTAAGAATGACATTGTGGAATATTTCAAAAATGTTTTTCAGGATTAATCTTATTCTAGGCCTGAGATGGATGATTTGTTTTTTAATTCAATTCCAAATGATATGAGTGAATGGTTAGAAAGAGAAATAGAAGAAGAGGAGATTCTGAAGGCTATGAAGTGTTTGGGTAAAGACAAGGCACCGGGCCCTGATGGGTATCCAATTGTTTTTTACCAGCAAACTTGGGATATAATTAGGAGTGATATACTGAATATTTTCAAGGAGTTGCAAGACAAGGGTTTTCTTGATTGGAGACTAAAAAACACCTTCATTGCTCTTATTCCAAAGAAGGATACTATTGAGGAGATTAAAGATTTGAGACCAATTAGTCTTATCAATGGCGTTTACAAGATGTTATCCAAAATTTTGGCAAAAAGATTCAAGTTATCATTACCTTATGTCATCTCTCAACAACAGTCAACTTTCATTAAAAATAGGCAGATTCTCGATGGGGTTTTGATAGCTAATGAGCTGATTAATTCAAGAATCAAAAGTGGTATTCCAGGTATTCTTTGTAAAATTGATTTTGAGAAAGCTTTTGATCATGTGAATTGGCTTTTTCTTGATAAGGCTTTACAGAAAATGGGATATGGTGCTAAATGGAGGAGATGGATTCAGTGTTGTGTTGAGCATATTAGATTCTCTGTTCTTGTCAATGGTTCGGTGGAAGGATATTTTAAGAGCAAGAAAGGAATTAGGAAAGGTGATCCTTTGTCCCCTTTCTTGTTCTTAATTGTAGGGGAGGCTCTATCTGCGATGGTGCTGAAAGCTCAAACTGATGGACATTTAAACGGTTTCCAAGTTTCAAGTTAAGGTACCAAAATCAGTCATCTGCAATTTGCAGATGACACTTTAATTTTCTTAGATGAAAATGCTGAGCAAATTAAATTCCTGTGAATACTTCTTTTATGTTTTTAACTTCTAACTGGTTTTAGAATAAACTTCTCGAAAAGTCATATGTATTCAGTGGGTTATGATGGTGACATGAATGAGTTTACGTCTCTTTTGGGCTGTTATAATTCTTCTCTTCCTACAACTTATTTAGGGCTTCCTCTAGGGGACAAGTACAGGGGTATACACAAATGGGATAAGGTTATAGAAAGATTTGTAGCTAAATTGGCAGGATGGAAAAAACCTTTTTTGAATAGGGCAGGTAAAGTGGTTTTAATAAATAGTGTCCTCTCCAGCCTTCCTATTTATTGTATGTTTCTGTTTGAGATGCCAAGGTCTGTTGAATTAAAGCTTGAGAGATTGATGAGGAATTTTTTATGGAATGATAATAGAGGCAATGGAAAAATTCATTTTGGTCAAGTGGATGTTTATTTGTAGAAGGAAAAAAAATGGTGGGTTGGGGGTTAAAAATTTGAAAGCTATGAACGATGCTTTGATAACTAAATGGTTATGGAGATTTGCTGTTGAATCTGATGCTCTTTGGAGGCGCATTGTTGAAGAAAAATATGGAGTTTCAGAAGTTGAATGGCTATCTAAACAACCAACCGGTGCTTATGGATTTTCAGTGTGGAAAGGTGTTATGAAAAGAAAAGAATTTTTCCTTCAAAATTTCAAGTTCAAAGAGAATAATGGGATAAAGACTAGATTCTGGGAAGATAGGTGGATATTGGATGATGCTCTATGCAATATTTTCCCCCATTTGTATGCTGCTTCTAAATCAAAGTTCAAGTCTGTTGCTTATGTCTGCTCTGGTTCTCTCACATATTTGTTTCAAAAGCTTCATCTTCCTAGAAGACTATCTGTTTAGGCAAATAATGAGTTCGACATCATTCGAGACAGTTTGTCCAATTTCAGCTTAAATCCTGAGGTTGAAGATATGTTTCAGTGGGCTTTGAATGCAAAAAAAGGTTATTCTGTAAAGTCTAGTTATCATAAATTGGCTCCATCATATTCCATTTCAAATCAAGATATCTTCACTTTCATTTGGGAACAAGGATATCCACCTAAGATTGGTTTTTTTATCTGGTGTATCAGTCACTTTAGAATACCAACTAGAGATTCTCTAATCAGAAAAGGAATTACAACCCCAGCTTCTTGTTTGTTTTGTAATGTGGATGAATCTGCAGCTCATCTTTTTCTTCATTGTGAATTTGTTTCACAGATTTGGAAACATTTCATGGAGAAAATTAATTTTTCTTTCATTAAACTTGCAACAGTACCAGCTGCTCTTTTGTTATGGCAGATGCATTTTGATACTTCACAAAAAAAGAAGTTATGGAATTACCTAGCGGCTGCTATTCTCTGGTGCACTTGGAATGAACGTAACTCAAGAGTTTTTTCTGGAAAACAGCAGAATACTGTACATGTAATTCGCATGGTTAAGTACTGCTTGTTTCAATGGGCTATGGTCATTAAGGAATTTGAAGATGTGTCTTTTGACACTATTGTTACCAATTGGTATTCTGTATATTTTCAGCCTCCTTAACTTTTAAGGGGCTTTTTTTTTTGGCTCGTTTGTTTGTACTCGAGTCTTTTTTTTTTCTTTCTTTTTTCTTTCCCCCCTTTTTGGGTGGTTCAAATCTTTTGTACCCCTTTTCTGATCAATGAATTCTTTCTTTATCGATCAAAAAAAAAACTTTTAGGGTTTCCATAGTTGGTTCGTGACAAGTAACATGGGTACTCGTACGCACGCACGCTTGGCCCATAAGAAAAACAAACCAACACAGAAAAAACTTTAAGACTCAACAGTATAATTTTGCTACGTGAATATTTTCTTTCACAAATTTTGGCTCAATAAATTTTATATCTCCACAAAGAAACAATTTAGAGCACAAGAGTAGCAGGCAACTTAGTTGCAACAAAAACATTTTCAAAAAAAAAAATAATCGACGAGATTCTTGAGACACAACCAATACTTAGGTAAAGCTGTCTGTGGACAATAGTTTAGCTATGGACGATAAGAAAATAGCTTAACTAAACAGAAAGCATTTTATTTTTTTGCCGAAATTATACCTGATTATTAGCAAATCTTACTCAACAAATTTTTTATGAGTAAGCATTCAACCCTTGTGATTAATTAGCACAAGTATGAGCCCTAAGCTCATTAAATGAATGATGTTCACGGTTGAGTCTCTTTTTCCTTCCAATCCTAAGACAGAATCCTTTATGATGTGAAAGATTATCATAAAACTTGTTGTCGTCAAAATACGAGATAGAGTTCGACTCCTTACTATAAGAAGTTCGTTCGGAGGATTTTGACAGCCTGTTGATAAGATCCTTGTATCCTTCAATTATCAGATTAAGGTTGTCCTTCATATCTCTACCGTTGCTTCCCTCCACATGAACCTTTTTCATATCTTGAACATCATTCATCACTTTAGGTTGAGAGGGACCTTTCTGAATTCTTGTTGAACGATTTGTATTCATGCTACAATTGGTTCGAACGTTCGATGAGCAATTTGAATTGACATTCCTAGGAGAATTCACATGGAGAGTTGTTAGAGCATTGCTCGGTCGAACTCGCAAGCATTGCTATCTCAAGCTTGTTTGTCAAGTTTAGTTGCCAATACTATAAGTCTTGATTTCTAGTATACTTGTAGCTAAGTCTCGGATTAGGATGGTAAGTGTAGTTGAGCTTTAGACTCCACGACGTTCATCGAATGAAGACGAAGAACTACTCAAGGGAACTTGTGGAACTTCATCAACAAAAAGGTATGTGGAGACTTGAACTTATCTATCACTCAAAAGTCTATCTACTCTATCTCCTATTTGAGACAAAACTCGTATTGCTATATAGACTTCAATTATACACATTTGCTATTTCGAGCTGAGTCTATCTCGCTTATCTATTTCTCGAAATATGTGTTGGTAAGCTTTCGCTTTAGCCAAGTTCATCTTTACTCGTGACGAAAGTCATATTATTTTAATAACTTGAAAATCACTTTGTTGCTAATAGTTTGTGAATAACAACTATTTTAACATCCTCTAAGAAAGTTTCAATGATTGAAATGAGAGTTTAGAACAAGTAACCATGTTTGGATATAAATATAGTGTGCTCTCACATTTGTGTAAAAGTCAAAAACCGGGAACCTAAAGTATGCGTACCCGTATGTGTACTGGCAGTTGTTGGAAGTCCGGGTAAGTATGCGTACCCGTAGGCATACTAGCGGAAGTTTCACGTCCGTGAATTTCTGCTGGAGTTTGAAAGTAAAAACAAACTCAATCCGGCTACTTAAGTATGCGTACCCGTTTGCATACTTAAGCAGGTTACTTTCTAAAATCGGTTTGTTCATGAACTAAAACATTTATATAATATAAAGAATGCAATCTTTGCAAACCGTGGCTATAATGTTCATGAATTGATTCGAGTGAATCAAAATCGATTTTGCTTCAATTGTGTCTTGTATACTTCTATAAGATCTAAGCAATTGAACAACTCTCTAACTAGTTCATTTGAGTCATTTGAACTAGTTATGGTAAAGATGAATAAGGTTGATATGAAAGTGCTCATATGGCTAACCATTGGTTAACTATTGTTGAACCGACTAAGTGTACACGTTTATGTACGGTTACTCAAACCTAAATGAAGGTACATTTCATTTGTGTATAACAAGCTAAGTTCGATCTAACGGTTGAAAGATATTAGCTTGAATCTAATCAGGTTTTCATCTAATGGTGAATATTGAATGCTTTGTTACCAAGGTAACTTAGATTGCAAACCCTGATTTGAAGACTATATAAAGGAGAACTCTAGCAACTGGGAAACCTAATCCCCATACCTCATGTGTGATACTAGTTGTGTAAGTTAGAGTCGATTATCCTTTAACCTTAGGTTTTTCACGAAACTCTGTAGGTTAACGACTTCATTGGGATTGTGAAGCCAGACCCAACTATTTTCTCTGTAGTTGCGTGATCTGATCTTGTTATTTTCTATCGTGATTTAGTACCATTGTAAGATTGGCTTGAGATTTATATCTCCGATAGGAAAGATAGAAAAGTAGTCACAAACACCTTCGTCTCATCGTTTGTGATTCCACAATATCTTGTTTCGTTAATCAATTAAGATTATTGTGAGGTGATTGATAATACTAGGCTGTTCTTCGGGAATGTAAGTCCGGGTTATCAATTGGTTCCTGTTCACCTTGATTTATCAAAAGACGGAACAAAAACTCGTAGGTATATCTGTGGGAGACATATTATTTCTATTCAATACACTTTTTTGTGTGATACAGATTTGTTTATCAAGTCTTCGACTTTGGGTCGTAGCAACTCTTAGTTGTGAGTGAGATCAGCTAAGGGAATCAAGTGCGTAGTATCCTGCTGGTATCAAAGGCGTAAGGAGCACGACTGTACCATGAATCAGTGTGAGGTTAATTAGGGTTCAACTATATTCCAGACCGAAGTTAGCTTTGTAGTAGGCTAGTGTCTGTAGCGGCTTAATACAGTGTGGTGTTCAAATCTGGACTAGGTCCCGGGGGTTTTCTGCATTTGCGGTTTTCTCGTTAACAAAACTTCTGGTGTCTGTGTTATTTTCTTTCCGCATTATATTTTGTTATATAATTGAAATATCACAGGTTGTGCGTTTGAATCAATCAATTGGTAAATCCAACCTTTGGTTTTTGATTAAAATTGATTGATCCTTGAACATTGGTCTTTGTTACCATTCAAGTTATTTCTCTTATATTCAATCAGGCTTGCAAATCCTTATTTGTTTGATTGCGGATTGAATTGAGAAATTGAGATATAACTCTTTGGTATACTTTTCTTAAGATTGAGTCTAACTGTCTAATTGATTCTCTTGAAATTATATTGGAGTTAGTCCATACAAATTGCTAAGCGAAATATTGGGTGAGGTTGTTAGACCCTCGCTTTTTCAAGAGTACTAAAACCAATAGGTTTAGACATCCGAATGTCAGTAACACCTTTGAGAATTAAATCCAAGGTATGCTGAAGTCGACAAAAGTAATTGTCATTCGGCTTCAGTTTGCTCTTCCGTTGATTAGAGTGTGTAGCATTAGAAACATCGTTAGAAGATTTCTTCCTTCCATGAGACGAGGTAAATCCATGATTAGTTGAAGAACCAGGTACTTCTTTATCAAAAGGAAGGGATTTCAACTTTGCTTCTAGAACTAAATTTCTTATAGTAGAGTCAGAAGAAGTTGGTATAGTGGACTCTTTGGAACATCCTTGAATAGAGAGTTTACTCAAAAGTTGTTCAATCTCCAAGGAATCCTTTTTGAGTTTCACCTCGAGTAAGGTTCATGGAGAGCAAACTTCGGCGTTTTCCTCGCTAAGATCCTTTAATTTAGAGTCACGAACATTTACTATACCGATAAGAGTATTAACGTTGTTTTTCAACCGATTGATTCTATCAGCCTGGATTCTAACAAGATTTAGAATCAGTTTACTCTCTTCGTCTGCATCACTTTCTTCAATAGAGTTAGACTCGTTTGGAAGGTAATCGGGATAACACTTTTCAATGCAAGTCTGTTTCGTTGGAACACTAGGTTCATCTATATTTGAGATTCATAAATCTTTCTCTTTAATAGATTTCATAGAAACAGAACTTTTGTTTCTGGTGATACGTTTATCAGAGATAACATTATTGTCCATAGAGTCAGATCGCTACAAACACAGACTTATGAGGTCTTAAACGTGTTTTCCTGCTCTAATACCAATTGAAAAAGCGGGGGTCTAACAACCACACCCAATATTTCGCTTAGCAATCTATATGGACTAACTCCAATATACTTTCAAGAGAATCAACTAGACAGTCAGACTCAATCTTAAGAAAAGTATATCAAAGAGTTGTATCTCAATTTCTCAATTCAATCCGCAATCAAACAAATAGGAATTTGCGAGCCCGATTGAATATAAGAAATAACTTGAACGGTACCAAAGACCAATGTTCAAGTGTCAATCAATTTATACCAATAACCAAAGGTTGGATTATCTAATTGATTGATCTTACGCACAACCTGCGATATTTCAATTATATAAAAAAATATAATGCGGAAAAGAAATAACACAGACACCAGAAATTTTGTTAACGAGGAAACCGCAAATGCAGAAAACCCCCGGGACCTAGTCCATATTTGAACACCACACTGTATTAAGCCGCTGCAGACACTAGCCTTCTCCAAGTTAACTTCGGACTGGGATGTAGTTGAGCCCTAACCAATCTCGCACTGATCAAGGTACAGTCGCGTTCCTTACGCCTCTAGAACCACGCCGGATTCTGCGCACTTGATTCCCTTAGCTGATCTCACCCAAAACTAAGAGTTGCTACGACCCAAAGTCGAAGACTTGATAAACCAATCTGTCTCACACAGAAAAGTCTATTATATAGATAAATCTATCTACCACAGATAAACCTATGAGTTTTGTTCCGTCTTATAATAAATCAAGGTGAATAGGAACCAATTGATATACCAGACTTATATTCCCTAAGAACAGCTTAGAAGTATCAATTACCTCACAATAATCTTAATCATATGGTAGCGAAACAAGATATCATGGAATCACAAACGATTAAACGAAGATGTTTATGACTACTTTTTATCTTGCCTATCGGAGATTAAATCTCGAGCAAATTTTAGAGATGATAGTACTCAATCACGATAGAAAACAACAAGATCAGAACACGCAACTACATAGAAAATAGTAAGGTCTGGCTTCACAATCCCAATGAAGTCTTCAAGTCGTTAACCTACAGGGTTTCGTGAAAAACCTAAGGTTAAAGGAGAATCGACTCTAGTCGTAACTAGTATCACATAGGAGGTGTGAGGATTAGGTTTCCCAGTTGCTAGAGTTCTCCTTTATATAGTTTTCAAATAAGGGTTTGATAGCTTTGAAACAAAGCAATCAATATTCACCGTTAGATGAAACCTGATATAAGAGCCAAGCTAAGTTTGCTTGAAACCAAAGCAATATCTCTCCATCGTTAGATGGTCATAGTTTGTTACACACAAATGAAATATACTTTCATTTAGATATAAGTAACCGTACCTAAACGTGTACACCTTGTTGGCTCAACAATAGTTAACCGAAGTTAGCCATATGAACACTTTCTTATCAACCTTATTCATCTTACCAACAACTAGTTCAAATGAATCAAATGAAACTAGTTATAGAGTTGTTCAATTGTTTATATTCCCATAGAAGTATACAAGACACAATTGAAGAAAAATCGATTTTGATTCACTCGAATCAAGTCATGAACATTATAGCCACGGTTTGCAAAAGATTGCATTCCTTATTGTATATAAATGTATTAGTTCATGAACAAACCGATTCTAGAACTTAACCCACTCAAGTATGCAAACGGGTATGCATACTTAAGTAGCCGGACTTGGACTGTGTCCGACAGTATGCGAACAGGTACGCATACTATCAAACATCCAAAACAACATTTGAATTAGTACGCGTACGGGTACGCATACAAAAGTTCCCGGACTTCAATTGAGTTCGCCAGTACGCATACGGGTACGCATATTAATGCTCCCGGACTTTACCTTACCTTCCCAGTACGCATACGGGTATGCATACTATACCGGTCTTGGATCAACATATATGCAAGTACGCATACTATGTCTATAATCCAATTATGGTTAAGTGTTCTAAACTCTATTTCAATCATTGAAACAATCTTAGAGGATGACAATAGTTTTTTTCACTAACTATTAGCATCAAAGCGATTTTCAAGTTATTGGAATAATCAATACGAAACATTCCGAGTCTACATCAAATGACTGTATCACACCAATCATGTAAGATGTTACTTGGCGATTTTCATATGATCATCTTTTGACTTGCGTCAAGAATATAAGATGAACTTGGTTGAAGCAAAAGCTTACCAACACATATTTCAAGAAATATGTAAGCGAGTTAAACTCAGCTCGAAATATCAAATGTGTATAATCGAATACTATATAGTAATACGACTTTTGTCTCAAGAAGGAGATAGAGTAGAAATAGACTTTCTGAGTGATAGATGAGTTTCAGTCTCCACATACATTTTGTTGATGAAGTTCCACAAGCTCTCCTTAGTAGTTCTTCGTCTTCAATTGATGAACGCCGTGAAGTCTAAAGCTCAACTACACAATATATCCTAGTCCGAGACATTACTATAAGTAGACTAGAAATCAAGACTTATAGTTTTGATCACTAAACTTGACAAACAAGCTTGAGATAGCAACGCTTGCGAGTTCGACCGAGCAGTGCTCTAACATTAATACTATAAAAACATTATGGTTAGTAGTAATAATTCTTTCATTTAACAAATCAGTTATGAATATGATTTTATCTCCTTTATAAGATTAAGTAAGCCATCGATCCTTTATAAGATTAACAAATCAGTTATGATTTTAATGGCTTGGAATATTTTGAATCATGGTAACCTGTAAAAACGGAAAATCAAAAAGTTAAAATTGAAGCTCATTATTTAATAATTTGAAAGGATAAAAACAAATGGTAATAAAAAAAAAAAAAAATGAAAACAGAAAACATAATTACCTTAATTATATTCATAGACATTAAAAGTTTTGACAGGACCATTTAACTTGACATAATTTGAAATTACTTTTAATTTTTGTCCTTGATGACCTAGTACAGCTTAACTAGGAATATAGAATTTTTTAGGGCATGATTGCTGCTTTACAACAGCTTGTAAAACAATGATGCATTGCGAAGACACGGAAAAGAGACGAAGTGTTTAGGGATTGGGTTTTTTTTTGTTTTTTTTGATCAAAATCTACATTTATTGAATAAAATCGAGCATCGCCGATTTTTTTTTTTTGAAAGACCGGTTTTGTAGGAAAATTAATAATGTCAAGAAAAACTTAAAGGGTGCAGCGTGCATGGATTTGAACATAAAAACTCCTACTCATGTTAATGCACCATTTACTATTGTACCATTCTCCTCCTTGTTGGTATTATTGAACTTAATTTTTATTTATAGTTACTCATACCTCAAAGATCAAAACTTCATATGATTTTTATTCAACACAGATGATATTTATAGCCATACATGGGGTTTCCCAATAAACTTTATTCATTCCATGTAAACAAATGCTGAGACAACGAGTCTACCTGTCTCAAACCTCTTTGAGGTTTATATAACTCATCTGGTGAACCATTAAGAAGAATTAGAGTAGTGACATTTGAGATGCATTGTCCAATCAAAATTATACTAATCATTAGAAAATCCTTGACTTTTCAAATAAGCAATCAAGAAACTCCACTCTATCAAAAGATTTAGACATATCAAGTTTCACAGCCGTCCACCCATCTTTATTTTTTATTTTTTTCATAGCATCAACGAGTTCATGAGCTATCAAAATGTTGTCAGTAATTATTATACCAAAAAGGAATGCAATTTGAGATGGAGATATTGAAAAGACGAGGGTACCAAATACATTACAATCTTTTTGGATAAACCTACAAAAGATACACCTTGTGTACTTCAATTCAGATAAGTATTGTCAAGGAGATTACTTTTCAACAAGGTAACACTGGGTATGTAGAATATTGAAAAAAACGATGGTACCAAGTACACCACAATCTTTTCGATATCAATCTATAAGTCCGAGGCCTTACGTGATCTAATATAGACAGAGATTGTCAAGAAGATAGCAAACCACAAGGTATACACTTGGTATATAGTATAAGTCAGAAACCGAACATCAAACTATAAGGATCAACCCAAGCGTTGGATTAACGTACAAGTACAATTACTTTAATTATAACCTAAACAAATTATAATGTGGAAAGTAAAGTAAAAGCACATAACAATATTTTGTTAACGAGGAAACCGCAATTGCAGAAAACCCCCGGGACCTTGTCCAGTTTTGAATACTCTCGGAATTAAGCCGCTATACAAAGACACTACCAACTTTGTATAGTTGAGACCAAGTAAATTACCCCTAGTTACCTAGTTTCCTCAGTATCCCTGCACCTACAACCAATTTGGCCAACACACGTGAATCCTAAGATACAATCCACTATCTTAAGTTGCTTTAGCCTCTCTGAAGACTTTAAGCACTCAACCCATTCGATCGTCTTCCAAATAGTAAATGACTAATTTGTTTGTTAACCACTCTTCTATCTCAGGAAATTAATCAGAAATATATTTGTTGAGCATGAAATCAACGAGAAACTGGATAGTTTGGTGAGCAACAAAAGCATCCATGAGATGTGAAAGTCCTCAACTTAAGGGTTGAGTGCTTAAAGTGGGCACCTAGTATTTAATATCAGTTATATTCATTTCGACTCAAATGGGTAGTAGGTACATAAATACATTACTGCATGTAGAAACGAGGTGATCAAAATCTTACACTCACTCAGAACAAAATGCAAATACTTATTAAAAATAATAATAATTGTCACCTGAGGTACAACAGCTTTCATAGCTCAGTTGGTTAGAGCACCCATTTAGTAAGCGGGAGGTCTTGAGTTCAACTCTCAATGAAAGCATTTTTGTTGTATTTATTTTTTCTTTTTTTGTTCATTTGCCACAAATGGGTTTTATTGGAAAATGACAGATACTTGAATATATGATATCAGTGTCTCACCCTCTCCACTTTGTAGTTTGTACTCTGCTATAAACATCTCTTTTTGCAAGTAAAAAAAGTGCATGCCTTGTGTTAATCAATCATTTTTGGTAGTTTGAAGCTGATCAGCATGACTCTTCTATTGCAGTTGTGGGAGCAACATGTAGCTGAGCAAATAATATTGGATGAAGCGGAGTATAAAGGTAAAAAATTTGAAGACATGTTTGAGGCCACAAATGTTGATGCAGCAGTTGAATATAAAAAATGATAGGTTCACCGAAGAATTACACTTCAAATTGTACCGGGCTCTAAGGCTAAGTCCTATGGGCTAGATTGAGCTGCTAGATTAGTAGTTAAGTGTTGCAATTCAAAAAAAAAAGGTGCGGCCTAAAAGTTAACACTAGTTCTCTCTCCTAGCATGTGCTCGCAGCTGAACTAGCAGCGAGATTGAAGCGCTGAATGGTTAAGTGCTCAAAAAGTGACCTGAGCGTTGTTTGGTTCAGCGCTCACAAAAATCACACGGATCACAAAAATCAAAAAATTTGATCTAACGGTTGAGATTCAAAGCGCTGAACCAAACAGCGCTGGGCGGTGGTCCCAGCTGACGTGGGCTGCTAGATTAGCACTCCCATAGGACTTAGGAGGTCTCCCTAGTTGACGTGGATTGCTAATCTAGCTGCTAGATTAGCACCCATAGGACTAAGCCTAATAGCAGTGGCCCCCTGCTAAACTCCAGTAGTGGAGGGGACCCACCATCTCTTTTACTGCTTCGGGACAAAACGAAGTGCAACCTTCGGTCGATCTAGAACTGCTGGTTGAATATTCCAAAGCTTATCATAAGAAGACTTTATTACCAAAGATGATTCGAGTGAATGGCATTTTCCTTCTTACCATTACCTGATTTTCTTAAAGAATTACGATTAACCTTGGGGATGGGTCTTAGCTTAACCCGACTAATCGTTGGGGTCCTGGGAGGGTTGTAACCCCTCCAGTGACTTTGATAGGGATCCAAAAGTGGTAACCTACAAGAGGGAACCCTTGGTCGAACCACCCTTATGACCCACCAGGGTTCATTACCAATAACCTTAGCAATCAATGAAATACCTGATTGTATTTCATTTTGGCAGAAAACCATCCATAAAGGGCGTGATTTGGATGCTACTCGTGCCGAGCGTGAGGTGAGTCACTCTTAAGAGTTAACTCCTTATGGGTTTTTTTTGAAGCATCCTTATGGGATTCTAGTTGTTTATCATTATTTTTTAAGTATATGCCGCATATACTTAGAAAATAATGATAAACATGCCTATGCAATTACATATGCCTATGCCTATGCCTATGCAATAATATTTTCTAAGTATATGCGGCATATAATATGCCTATGCAATTACATTGCAGTTCGATTCATTTAATGTTAAACTCATGTGCTTCTAATCGCAGCTCAACAACAAATTGAGGGCAGAAGCAAAATAAAGAGATGAAGAATTTAAAGTGAGCAAGTTGAAACGCAATATTAAGGTGTTTCTGTTGGCAATTTCTTTGGTAAACCAACTGTGAGATCTACATCCAACCAACAGTTTGAAACGGTCAATATCAGACGGCCAAAGTCAAAGGCGATTCTGAGGCGATTTTTAGGGTTATTCTTCTCTTCGCATCTCCGCTGGTGAGATGCGTCTTCTTCTTCTTCAATTCCTATGGTGGCTTCCTCCATACCATCAGGGGATTCTCTTATGGGGGATAGAAATTCTACAATCCCTAATGGTGTTGCTGGTTTGAATTTTGATATTCCTTCTGGTTTTGAGAATTTTCCAACTTCTGGATCCAAGGTTTCTACTGCAGAGTGGTCATCTTTATTTGATAAGGAAAAAGAAGCAGTTATTTCTACAGATATGGAGTTCTATTCGTATCCAGTAGTAGATGGAAAGAAATCTATGGACATTCCCTATGAAGTTTTTGATGAAGATATCCGACTACGTGAAGATAAAGTAATTGGAGCTTTTGTGGGTCGAAGATTGCCTTTCAACTGGGTTCGAAGTGCTATAAATCGAGCCTGGAAACCAAAAGGTGAGATTCAGATGACCATCCATGGTGAGAGTATGTTTATTTTTGATTTCAAATCTGTAGAGGATAGAGTTAGAACTTTAGAAATAGGTTTCATGTTCATTTCTAATAGATTGTTTATTGTTAAACCTTGGTCTAGAATGGTTGAGAAGGAAATTACAGAATTGAAATCTATTCCCGTATGGATGAACTTCAGAAATGTTCCTTTATTCATGTGGAATAATAAGGGTTTGAGTATGATTGCTAGTTATCTTGGAAAGCCTCTTATGATGGATACTCAGACTCTTAATAAAACTAGAATAAGTTATGCTAGAATATGTGTTGAAGTAGATGTAAAATGTGAATTTCCAGATTCCTTCACTTTTACTCTAGGTGGTAAGGATACAATTGAAATCAAGATGGATTACTCCTGGAAACCTCCAAAGTGCAGTGAGTGTGCAGTATTTGGTCATGCTACTGCTAATTGTCCAAAGCATGTTAAGCCAGTTCAGAAAGTTGTTCAAAAGTGGGTTCCAAAGCAGACTGTAACTACCACAGCTGAAGATGGATGGATTGTAAAATCAAGGAATGGGGCTAAACCAAATGAGCTAAAATCTAGTGGTCAAAATAATGTGGTCTCTCATGAAGTTAGTGAAGCTGAAGCAATGGACTCTGATCAAGGAAATAATAATGTTTTGCAGGAGGTAAACTTAAGGAAAGATAATAATGTTAATGATCTCATTTCTTCAAATCCTTTTTTCATTTTGGATAAGGGGTTGGAAAATTCACAAGAGAAACTATATGAGCGAAATAAGGAGAATTTTCAATCAGTTTTACAAGCAACTCAGCAGCAATCTAGTGTACCTGAATCTTCAAACACTGGTTCCAGAGCACATTTTATGAAGAGAGGAAGCATTGCTTCACCAACTATTAACCTCTTCCCTAAGATTGCAGATTTGAAGAAATCTGCTAGAGGTTCTATTTCTCTCCCTTTAAATCTTAAATGAGTTTCAACATTGGATGTTGGAACATCAGGAGGCTCAATGACCCTTTGAAACAGTTGGAAGTTAAAAACCTTATAAGAAACAACAATTTACCTTTAATTGGTCTAGTAGAAACTCATGTTCAATTTATGAATTAAGTTAGAATAAGAAATTATATTAACCCCTCATGGTGTTTTTTAGATAATGATACTAATGATTGTTTTGGTAGAATTTGGGTGGGCTGGGACCCAAACAAAATTCAAAATGTTCTTCTGATTTCTTCTCAAGCTGTTTTCCTAGAAGTTACTTCTTCTAGTTTAAATTTTATTGTGACTGTTGTTTATGGAGATAACTACTATCTTACTAGGAATTATCTTTGGGACATGATTACTTCTTTTGCTGAGTCAAAAAACAAGCCATGGGTTTTACTTGGAGATTTTAATTCAATTCTTTTTCCTTCTGATAAAGTGGGAGGTTATAAAATTATGCCATATCAGTATGAGGGTTTTGCAAGATGTAGTCAACTGTCTCATCTCTTGGATTTTTCTTTCATGGCTGCCTCCATACTTGGACAAATTGCCAACAAGATGGTGTTATTATCAGCTCAAAGTTTGATAGATCTATGGTAAACATGGAATGGATTCAGCAATTTCAAATGTCTAAAGCAGAGTTTCTCTTACCAGGTATCTCTGACCATTCTCCTGTTATAGTATCCATTTGTGAAAACAGAAAGCATGGCCCCCCTCCATTTAGGTTTTATAACTATATGTCTGAGGAACAAGATTTTCTGGGAGTGGTTAGAACTGGTTGGAATCTTTCTGTAAGAGGTAATCCCATGATTATTTTGGTAAATAAAATGAAGAATGTTAAACATGAGCTTATCAAATGGAGAAGAACTAGATTTAGAGCTATGTCAGAACAAGTTAGGATTGCCAAAGAAAACATGGACTCAGCTCAAACACTACTTCAATCTCATCCTCTTGATCAAGATCTTGCTAGAAGAGAAAAAAATTATGTTACTGAGTATGTAAAGCTAGCAAAGTATGAGGAATCTGCTCTTAAGCAATAGTCTAGAGTTAAATGGTTAAATTTGGGAGATTCTAATACTTTTTTTTTCCATAACTCTCTCAAAGAAATAAGATCTAGAAATAACATTCTTTTCTTTTATAATAATGATAATGTTAAAGTCTCTGAGGACAAGGATATTGCAAATGAATGTGCTTCTTATTATTCAAATCTGTTTGGTAGTGAACTTGATGATAGTGGAAATGATGATTTCTTAAATTTAAGGTTTGAGGCTGTGTTAAGCAAGATGATGTGGCGGACCTTATTAGGCCTGTTACTAGAGAGGAAGTAGTTATAGCTCTGAACTCTATTGGTTCTAGTAAGGCCCCTGGACCAGATGGCTTCTCAAGCCATTTTTTCAAGACCAGCTGGTCCATTTTGGTGATGATTTGGTTGCAGCATTTCAAAAAAATTTCACTAAATCAAATCTTTTAAAGGAAATAAATAACATTTTCATCACTTTAATTGCTAAGAAGAAGAATCCTTCAGTTGTTTCAGATTATAGGCTTATCTCTTGTTGTAATGTCACTTATAAGTGCATTACTAAAATTATTTCTCTTATAATGAAGAAGATATTGGGGGGTCTTATTAGCCAAAACTAATCAGCTTTTATCTATGGTAGAAGTATTCAAGATAACATTATGTTGGCTCATGAATTGGTTAGGAACTATCACAGATCAAAAGGGTCTCCTAGATGTGCTCTAAAAATCGACTTGAGAAAGGCTTATGACACTGTTAAAGGAGCTTAAGACATAAAAGATAGCAGACCATTTTTGGTTTTCTTGTTTTATTCTGCCCAAGAGAGTTATAAAGGAGCTTAATTCTAAATTTAAAAGATTTCTCTGGTCTGGAGCTGAAATGAAAAAGAGCTATAATCCTATCAATTGGACTTATTTGTTTCATGCTTATGAGGAAGGTGGCTTTGGAGTTAAAAGTTTGGAGTATACAAATGTTGCTGCTAATCTTAGGCACATCTGGGATCTAATTTCTGGGAAAGAAACTATATGGCCTACCTGGGTCAAGAGTAACCTTATTAAACATCATGATTTCTGGATAATGCCTGTCCCTCAGGATTGTTCTTGGTGTTGGAGAAGAATTTTGGAGCATAGAGACTTAACAAAGCAGCAGACTGGGGTTCTATTAGGTGATGGAACTACTACTAACTTCTTATATGATAACTGGCACTCAAATGGAAGATTAGTGGACTGGGTGGACTCAAATACTTTGGAGACTTTTGGTGCTACTGATACTACTAAAGTTGCTGAGTTTATTTCAAATGAGAACTGGAATTTCCCTTCTTACATGGAAGAGAGTGTTCAAGATATGGTGAAGCAAATCACAACTGCTGACTTCAACATTCATGAAAGTGATCAATTTTTTTGGAAGCCTAGCATTACAGGTCAGTTTTCTATGAAACATACATACCTAGCTATTTCTGATCATTTACCTTCCCCTCCCTGGCATTGTCTTGTCTGGTTTAAAAAGAACATCCCCAGACATTATTTCATTGCCTGGCTTGCTCTGCATAGAAGACTCAAAACTAGAAGTAAATTGCTTAGATGGGGTGTTAACACTGAGGCTTCTTGTGTGCTCTGTGGAGAAGAGGGAGAGACAGAGGACCATTTGTTCCATGATTGTTTGTTTTCTTCAGGAATTTGGAATGGCCTCATGCTTAAATTAGGGTTCACTAGAGTGCTTGCTAACACCTGGGAAGAGGAAATCAGTTGGTGTGTCAGAATTTCATAGGACATGACAGTGTTTCTATCATCAAAAGACTGGTTCTTAATGGGTTTATTTACCACATTTGGAGAGAAAAAAACAGTAAAATATTTAGATTTTCTTACAATTCTCAGGACCAAGTTGGTCTTCTTATAGTCCAAGATGTGAGGTATAAAATGTCTGCTTCTATTTGCAAGGAGGAGGATAATGTACACTCAAGATGGTTTATGAGCAGATGGAGAGTTGAATGCTTATTTACTCAACTAGATTTTATTGAGTGTACTTGCTTGCACCTGAAATGGATGGAATAATGGTCAATACTGATGGGTCTAAGTCTGATGATGCTGGAAGTTTTGGCGCCATTCTAAGAGATCATAATGCTGAGGTTCTGAGTGCTGCTAGTGGTGATAGTCCACCTATTTCTGTCTTGGCTCATGAAATGCAGGGAGTGGAACCAGGGTTGAAGATGGCTATAAAGTTTGATAAACTCAGAGTGCACATTGCTACAGATTCCATGGTTGTGTTCAATTTATTTACAAACCCTGACCCTGAACCACCTTGGAATGTTCTACAAATTTGGAGAAGAATAAAGCTGCTGAAAAGAAGGTTTACTTCCTGGAAAGTAACTCATTGCTATAGAGAGAAGAATAGAGCTGCAGATTTTCTAGCAGGTTTGTATCCTGGTGGTACTTGGGTGGAGCTCCGACATGATGATTTTTCCCCGGATTTCAGAGAAATCCTAGTAGCTGACAAGGCTCAGCAAGTGTATCAGAGGTGCAGAAGAAGATAGTTGTATTGTGTCTTTTCTTTTCTTTTTGTTTTAGTTTCTGTTTTTGTTCTTGGTTTGGGTCTCCTTAATCCAGCGGGCCTTGTCAAAATTAAAAAATTAAAAAATTGAGACGGAATATTGAGATATGGATGAGTATGACTTGATACATCAGCGGCAATCATTTGGAGAAAAGGAAACTCTACTTAGAGATATCAGCTGGTACCTATCTTTCTTTCAGATTTTGCCGGCATCTGAATATTTTACTACTTATGATGCATGCCTCTAAATTGCACCGTTCATTTGACCACTGTAGTTACTTGTACATTCTTTTAATTTGGGTTATTTTGACTTTGGGTCACATAAAAGTGACCAGAGTTGCGTTTGGGTCACGAAAAAATAATAATTAGAGTTTGGGTCACAAGACCAAAGTTGACCGTTTTGACCGTTATAGAATTCCGTTAAACTTAGAAAATGACTAAAATAATACGTGTTTTAAATTAAATCACTAACTTTGCCATTTATCATCCGTAGACAGTTATAGAACAACTAAATTCGCTCATATTTGGGGATTTATAGTTCTGATATGGTACTAAGGAAAATCTCGAGCTGAATTTAAGTTGTTTAATCAATATTTATGGGGAAAGGCAGAAAGATTAAGAATAGCAAGATGAGAAGGAATGGGTCTATTAGGTTTGAAAAAAGATCAGATTTGTGCAATTAGATAGGTATGGAGAAATTGAACCAGGAAAAGATAAGTTAGTAAGGGGTAGTTTGTATATTCTTCCACTGTTACATGTAGCTCCTTGAAGATAAGAAGTAAAACCATTACAAGGGTTAGCAAAATTGGTGGACGTCCAATTTCTAAGACGATTAGTTGGGTCTTGTAATGATTCTTTAGGTTTTGATAGACATGCTTCATCATTTGGATCTGATGATACCCATGTTACTGGAATCAAAACTAGTAGAAATTTTGATACCCATATACCCATTTAATTACTTCTTTTTCTTTTGTTCTTCTTGTTTCTCTTTCTCTATGGGTTTCTTCTTCTTCTTGTTGTCTGAGATGAGAAATTTTCACTGTTTGTTTTCTTGAGCTTTCCTTTTCTACTGTTTTGTGGGTTCTTTGTTTTGGTGAATGAAGAACAGGAAAGATGATACTAGAGAGGCTTTTAGTTTGTATGATCGCATGGTAAAGAATGTACTCTATTCGTTCGTGGAAATGCATCGGAGAAATGTAAACTAAACCGTCGGATTCTACCAATTCCCACATGTTGTTTTTAGTCGCACGTGTGAGTCATATGATGACGTGTTAAATAAAAATTAAATTTATTTTGGTAACGGTAAAACGGTCAACTTTGGTCATATGACCAAACTCTAGTTAAAAAAAATTCACGACCCAAACGGAATTTTGGTCACTATGACCCAAAGTCAAAATAACCCTTTTAATTTCAGCTGAATCCATAAATCGCTATGTCCAACCACAAAACAGTACAAAAGTTAATTCTTTATGCAGTTCTCAGAGATGGTAAGCTCCCTTAGCCAATGAAAGGTGGGCAAGAGGAATATCTGGTACGAGATGTCTTATGATGATGTCATAAAACAGAAGATGGAAAAGGAAGCCCGTTCTGAAGGAACAGTGGTGAAAGAGGCTGAAGATGATGATGTGGATTATGGACGGAGACAGGGATGAAGACTCAGATGACGACGACGAGGATTTTGATTACAGCATTCTAGGTGATCCAAATGTTTCGTCGAGCCAACCTACGGCTAACGGAACTGAATCTTCTAGATTGTCAGATGAAGGCATGTTTGAAAATTAGTTTACGCTGAGACAGTGTGTACAGTCGTAAATAGACGATTTTGTATTAGTTTAGCTTATTCATGAAGATATTACTACATTTAATTTAACTAAAGCTCGGCTTGGTTGGAAAATTACACTGCTTTGTGCCACTTCCTTATCTCCTTTCTCTTCTTTCTTCTTCTCCCCAAACCAAATCGAAGTTCGAACACAGAAAAGCCTTCGTTCCCAAATCAAACTCAAATTGTATCTTTCATCGAAACCCTTTCTACTGTTCTTGCTCCATCTCCGTCTAAAGAGGAATTTCAAAAGGTAAATTCAGGTTTGATAATGTTGTGGGGATTTTGTTTGGATTTCATACTCTGCATGTTTGATTTTAGAAAGGGAAGACAGACTATTCTGAATCATCAACTCACTCTCATGCTTTTACTATTTGTACTATGAAATCAAACCCTAATTCCTGAGATTTTATGAAAACTTAACATGCATGTTAACTGATTGATGAAATTTCTCTTAGGAATTTAGTTTTTCATGTTATTGTTGTAAATGTTGAGGGCTGGCTTTTTGGATCTTCTTTTGTTAAAGGTAACGAGAAGCAATTAACAACTGGGTCAAGCAATACGAAAAAAAGAGTCCTAAATCTGTTGCTGGTGATGCTTCTCCATGTTAAACCACCACTAGCTTCTTGTTAGTTTACCTTTGATTGCTTGATTTTTATAACTGGCGTGTCTATGTAGAGGATAGAAAGTAATTTAAGATGTAATGTCACGACCTGAACGGGAAATATCTGTTGAGATGCTCAGATGCATAATGTTAATTCATTTAGGAATAGTGGTTAATTTCACAGTGCTCCCATCTCTGTACTCTTGCTAGCATATAGCTACATAGGTCTAGTATAATATGTCAGAATCAACCCCAGGGTGTTATTGTTGCGCTAAATGTCCTTACATTGGAAAAGGCTTGGTTGGATGAGACAGATGTGGTAGTTTACAAACTATGTTATCCCACTGTCGTGGTAGGTTATTGCGACTTTTCTCACTCCTATTTGTTGCATATTGGAACCCACATACTTAATACCTGTATGTCAGGTGTGAATTCATGACTGCAGTAATCTTTGCTATATTCATCCGCACTTTCTTGCTTGCATTTGGGATTTAATCAAGTCTAAAAGGAAGCACATCAAAAGAAAACTTTTTATCTTTCAGTATCTAGAGTCAGTTATGTATCGACATGTTGTAGGCTTTGCACATTGTTAGGAATACGCTGTATGATCTAGGAAATAGTGTTGCAACTTGAATTCTCTTGCTGTTCGTATTGTCGATAAGTACTTGACAGATTTCATTTTGGAAAGATGATGTACACGTACCTTGTTGTGTTCTGTTCAGTTAGCTAGGAGTTTGTTCGAATGTTAAACCTAAGCTGTATTTGTACTTCTTTTTTGTCATACTACTTGCCTTCTCCCAACTGCGTATATAAGTTATATAACTGAGTTCCTCATGCACTCAACAGTCACCCAAGGCAAACCCATGAAATTGTAACTCTGATGTTGTTGGCGTAGACTGTGTTTAGTAAGTGTCCTGACAATTTTGTCATGAATTTTAGGTGCTGTAAGTGACCGCAAGTTTAATGGCTCTCTGCTTATTGCAACCAGTGGAGGACTAAACCAACAAACAACGGGGGTAAGTGAAGCTTTTCCTTATCCTGCATCCAAATCTGTCATATTACTACTACTAGTCGGATAGGTAGTATATATTCTCAATCGAATTGTTGTTAAGAATGATCTTTACTTCAATATGTATACTTGTATGCTCTTATTGCTTGATTTCGATCTCGTAATTTGTATACATACATGATCCTTTCCAGTACTAATTGATGTGAACCTTTGGGAGGCTTCAAGCTATCCACTTCCTCCGCATATTAAAGTACATTGTGATACCATGGAGAGGTCTTCTAGGATTTCAAACATAGGATGTTTTGACACGCAACTGTGTAGTAGGAGATGATATAAGCGCTCACTGATGTCAATTTTAGTTTAGTCAATGAAATGTATAGTAGTAAATTGTATTGTGTTGGTAGTTTTTTTTTGTTGTGCTTAGTGGAATTAGAACACAAGTTCAGCATCTTTTCTTGCACTCTTGAAGTTCTGTATCATCGTTATTACTCATCTGTTGATATCACATACCCTTTCAGCTCATTTTCAAGTACTGAATTGCTATTATGTACTGAAATCAGAACTTATGAATGATTGGCTTTGACGTGTAGTGCAGGCATAGTGTGAGCAAACATGGTTGAGATTATAGAAGAGATGTCAACGAGACCTCCAATTCCCCATCAAGCTGCATCTGAATCTGGGCAACGAAGGTCTGGTACTGTTGCATCTATGGCAACCTAGCTTTGTACATTTCCACTAAACCATCACGTTTTAACTTCCTTTATTATTTCGGGGTCTTCCGGTTAGCAGAAGCTGCCTGCTGCCCCTGTGGCAACATCTTGTTTGTGCCCTCTTCGACTGCAACCGCAGCTCCAAATCCTCATGTAAATGAAATTGATCACCAGAAGATTACTCTCCAATTTTCACCAGCTTCCTCTTCTAACATCACCGAAATTGGTAAGAAACTGTTATCGGGGTTCAGAAATAACTCATTTTGAGAATTTTATAAAGAATCAATGCAAGTCTGGGCAGATTAAAAATCTCGCTATAGCAAGGATTTATTTTGAAAGAATGATTTCCGCGAACCCATTACCATCTACAGATACTTTTAATCATCTATTAACTTCAATATCCAAGCTTACATGTTATTCCACCGTTATTCAATTGTATAAACTGATGAGTTTAGGTGGAGTGGAACCTAGTATCTATACATATAACATTCTGATCAATTGCTGTTGTCAATTAGGTCTATTTGAATATGGGTTCTGTTTGTTTGGTGAAATTTTGAAGAGGGGTTATGACCCTGATACAATTACTTACAATACTCTGTCTAAGGGTCTTTGTACGCAGGGACTGGTAGGTTCTGCCTTTAGAGTGTTTGAGAGAATGACTGAACAAGGTATTCGTCCTAATGTTGTTACATGTAACACCCTTATTCGCGGGCTTTGTAGAGATGGGGAAGTCTAACTTGCTCTAGAGTTGCAGAGGACGATGGTGAAATGGAACTGCAGGTCTGACGTGATTACTTATACTTCTTTGATCCATGGATTTTGCCGTGTTCGCAGGTTAAACGAAGCAGAGGCACTTTACGATGAGATGTGTAGTGGAGGAATTTCACCAAATGTAGTAACGGTCACTGTGCTATTAGATTCTTTGTGTAAAGAAAGGAAAATGGAAGACGCTTGTCGGGTCTTTGAGAGGATGAGTAAGTTAGGCTTGGAACCTGATGTAGTCACATATACTTCGATGATTAATGGATACTGCGAGAATCACAGATTGAAAGAAGCTGTTCAACTCTTCAATATAATGCAACAGAAGGGTTTTGAACCAAACCAATTTACTTATAGTACACTAATATCTGAATTTTTCCGGATTAAAAATGGCGGAGAAGCAAAACGCTTATTCAATGAGATAAAATCTAGTGGACAATGTTTGGACCTAACCATATACGGGACAATGTTGGATGGGCTCTTCAAGAATCATGAGTTTGACGAAGCAATCGAACTTTTTCATTCCCTGAACCTGAAGGATAAAGGGTTCGAAGTTAATGACTATATATACACTATAGTCATTGATGGGTTGTGCAAAGCTGAGAAACTCGTGGATGCAAGGAAATTATTTTGTGAACTCCATAATCAAAGATCAGCGCCGGGAGTTAGAACATACACTGCAATGATCCATGGCCTATGCAAGAAAGGGATGTCATTTGAGGCTGAGAAAATTATTTTGACATGGAAAAGAATGGTCGCTTACCTGATGCTGTCACATATAGCACAATCATTCTAGGGTTTATTCACGAAGAAAAGACCGATAAGGCGAAACAATTTCTTCGAGAGATGAGTAGAAGAAATCTTGTTCCCAATGAAGCTGTGAAATCGTTATTAAATCTATCTGAACACCCCTGAATAATATGTTCTGATACAATCACGTTCTATGTTTTGCTACGGATTGGTGACACCTACAGACCGACTTCAACTTCTAAGTGCACTAATCTCCGATTTTGTTACGTCATTCTTGGGTGACCCTTTTGGCATTCTATTAACATTGTAGATAATGTTACGTATTCCTTGATGCATCTCTTGTCCTCACTCAAGTAAGCATTCTTCATCGGCCATTCTTCAATAAGCGCCTGAGGCATCTTACCAAGTCCAAGGACCAATTTTCTTGACGAAGTTCTTGTTTCCTTGGAATGCTGCCGTAAAGTGTTCCGCCAGGTATCATTTTTTATCTTATGCTGTTCTATACATATATGTACCTCCAAGATGTGTAGGATTTTATTTAGCCACAAAGTTACAGGTCAAGTTTGACATATGCATCTGAACAAATACTAACAATCTGTGATACTGCTGAACGTTTTCAGGACTATCCACTTGTTTTGATACGAACAATGTGATGCTGGCGAGGTCTCGATGGTTAGCTAACAGTATTGCGTCTGAGGCCCTGCATGATGATATTTGTCGGCTTGTTGCCATCAGCCAGAAAGAATATTGAAGTAATTGAACGGTTTCATCAATGATGTGCATCTCGGGTGCTTGATAACCCCGACGTTGGTTTGGTAAGGTGAAGGTGAAGCGGATATGTTAAATAATCAACTGTTCGGTGAAAGTGCTTGAGTTGTCATTTTATTTGCCCCAACGAATCTTATTTTTTTTCTCTTTTTTTTTGGACATCTGCAGTGAGAGGGTGTGGGTTCACTGGGTTGACATTCAAATATTTAAGGGGATTATCAACCAAAGAAGTGGCTACGAGGCTATTGATCTCTCAATTGCCGTGAAACAGTTGGTTGAGCATCAGTCCTTCTCGAAAGTGTTCAATTAAATTCTACTGAAAATGGAACAGATACAATCTCTAGTCTTCTCAATCCCAATGGAATTTGTCAAGTCAAGGTAACAAATTTATATGGCCACGATTTGAGCATAAATGTCTAGATATTTGATATGTTTTTTGTGTACTTTGTAAGGAGAAGAAGGAGATTGCTAATCATGTATTCTTGCATTGTAAGTATTCGGATGAAATTGGGATCATTTATCCATGCTTTTAAAGTTTCTTGGTTGATGCTAGAGACAGTTTATCAACACTTTGAAGCTTGGAGATTTAATGTTGTAAGAGCATATGCAAAGAATTATTGGACAAAGTGAATTATGCTGATTTGTGGCATTCATGGAAGAAGAGGAATGCTCGTGCTTTTGTGGTAGAGCTAAACTAGTTTCTGAAACGGTTCTGCTCATCAAACAAACTCTAATTCTTTGGTTTTATGAGAAAGATATTTTTAGAGGGTATGAATTATGATGTAAATTGTATTTTGTTTAAGTGGGAGACAATCCTTCACATCTACTTGAGTGAAGGTTAGGTTATTGGCTTGTACATTTGTTTCTCGTTAATATAACCTTTATTTCTTCGAAAAAAATAGGTTCACAAATGCTAAGTCGGCCTATCACTAAACAAGAAGTGTAACTATCGGACGTGAAGTGTAACAACTTAAGAATAACCAATTTCTTGAAACAACCATTGAAGAAAGAATACTACACACAGAATAAATGACATTCAGTGGGGACACATCTAACTCCGGAGGAATCTGCATCAAATATTTTGACTTTCTGTGTAGATCAGTGGATGGCGGTGGCGGAGGGCTAGGGTTCAAAGAAGTTAATAAATTCGATCAAGTTATGATTAGCAGAATAGCATGGAGGTTAATAAGTCATCCCGATGATCTATGGGCACAAATTTTAAAAGATAAATATTTTTAAAAAACAGGAGCCTTCCATTCTAAGAAGAAATCAAAAGCTTTTTGGATATGGAAGTGCATCTTGCAGGGAATTGAATACATCAAAAAGTACAGTATTTGGGAAGCGGGTGATGGCACATCCATATATATCTGGGAGGATAGATGTTTACCAAACAGGGAGGAGATTCTAGCAAAATTTGTTTCCATAGGAAACTCAAACATAACACTTGTGTCACAGTTAATCGACATTGACACTAAAGAGTGCAATATTGACTTGCTAAATTCTATTTTTGAAAACTCACTGGTTAAGGAAATTTTGAACATCAGACTCTACTTAACTGACAATGGAAAACTGAAAAAAGAAGAAGATAAAATCAGATGGATTCTAACTAGAAATGGAGAATTCTCTGTGAAATCTTTGTATGCTAAACTCCAAAAACGAATCCGGATCAGTTTATACTAAAACTAAAAGATCTTAGAAAGGTCTATGAAGTATGGACACATCCCAGAGGATCAAATTATTCATTTGGAAATGTCTACAAGATACTTTGCCTACAAGACAAAAGCTGGGATCAGTAATGGAAGTCGACACAAAGCGTGTGTTTTGTCAGCAAGCTGAAGAATCCACTTTTCACTTGTTCTTTGTTTGTGTCTATGCAAGAACAATATAGAACTTACCTCCAACGCCTTCACAAGGAGTATATTCTAACTCAAACTCAGTTAATAATTCTTTCTTGGATATATACAATAAATGGATGAAAGGGGATCTGAATTCCATCTCAATGGCTTTATCTGGAAAGAACAGTGTCTTAGAATTTTCAAGAAAAAAAAGACAGGACCACAGAGCAATTAACATTAGATATAACAAGACATGATTATTGACATCCAAGAATCCTGAACACAGTAGTACATCAATGCAGAAACAAATTACAACCTTAGATTTATTGGACATTTCCACTTGTCAATACATATAAACTTAATTGTGATGCATCCTGGATATCTGATAAGACTGATGCTGGTTTTGGCTTCATCGTGCGCAATTGGATAGGCACATTCAAAGGAGCAGGAATGGGAAGTTGCAGGACTTCCTCGGCTGAAGAAGCATAAGCTGTAGCATTGCTACAGAAAACAAGTTGGACATCAAAAATAATATATGAAGTCTGGTCATTGAAGGAGACAATCAAGCAATTATTAAGTATTTACAAGGCAAGGAAACAACAATCCAATGCCAATGTGTAGCAATTCTAGAGGAAATTAAGAAGATGGCAAAACAACTAGTATCTTTTTGGGGTTTCTAAGTTTGGACAGAAGAGCAAACAAAGTAGCTGATTTCTTGGCAAAA
Source organism: Papaver atlanticum (assembly GCA_023531105.1). Taxonomy (NCBI): domain Eukaryota; kingdom Viridiplantae; phylum Streptophyta; class Magnoliopsida; order Ranunculales; family Papaveraceae; genus Papaver; species Papaver atlanticum. The sequence goes on from JAJJMB010000011.1 coordinate 606,540, forward strand.
AAAGGAAAAAAAGAAGTTCAAATGCTTTCATGGTTTCATGATGCACCTTTGTTTTTAATTCCAACAATAGCTTTTGACACTGTCAAGGCTTATGATATCTGTAATAATAATTCCAACTTTATATCCTTATCAGTAAAAGTTAATCATATAGATTCATCCATCATATGGACGGCTCAATCCGAGTTAATTCCAAATGAGACTGAATCTGCAGATTAGCTATCTCTGCAGTAATATATTTCCTTATTTTCAGAAAAAATAATCATTGATTTGCTTTTTGTAAAACAATTTTTTTGGCAGTGACTAAATACAACTCAACAAAGGATAATTACAACCCAACATTAAAAATTTAAATATTTGTAACCTAATTTTAGGTGCGTGAGTAATACCTACCATTATCATCTATCTTCTACCTTCTTCTTTTTCTATCTTCTACCTCTTTCGACGTTCGGTTTCTTATGTTTCACAAAAAAAAGGATTTATGATCCGAGCAGTTTTGATCAAACGATTAAAAAAATCTACCAAAAAAAGAAGTTAGGATTTATACGTTTCACATACATGAATCAACACGAAATTAGTTATGCATTATTATTCTGATCGAGCAGTTTTGGTTGTGTGTATACACTTCAATCCATTCGATTGACATGTCGAATCTTAACTTTGTATTTGATCATGCTTTGATCAATTATTTACTCTTATCTTCATATTATAACTACTTTTAAAGATAAACGACCAGAAAAAACGGAAATGACACTGGTGAGACTGAAAATAATTTAAAAACATAGAGTGTGATTTTTTCTGTTTTTGCAATTAAAGAAGACAATAGATGATAAAGGTAGGTACTAATTACCCACGTTACTAAGGCTTATAAATATTTTTAGCTTTATACGCGGGTTGTATTTAACTCTATTGTGGGTTGCATTTAGTCACTGTCAATCTTTTGACTTAATGTGCTTTACATAATTTTTCCACATACATTATCTTCGATATATGATGTTATCAGAAAAATGCACGATTTAGAAAGGAGTACCAAATCTGTGCATGATTTAGAAAGGAGTACCAAATCTGTGAAGTGAATACAAATCCAGATATACAATGGTCATAACTAGTTTGTTTTATATGGAATAGTATTCCCCTAGAAATAATCATGTCAGTAACAATAATTTCAGAAGATAAAAACATAAATCAAATCAAATTTCTAAGAACAATCTTTATTTATTTTCTAGAAAGAGAAAGATACATGAAAAAACACGTTTTTAAGAAACCCTCTCTCTGCCCCTTTTCTCTCTGCAAAAACTCTTATAACTGTTTTCTCATGTATCTTAAGAAATCCGCTCCTACATCTCAAATCTACCAGATTTGATATGATTTTCTCAGATCTCCTGGTTAGATTTGAATACAATTATTTATAATTATATGTGTATCTACTTTTAAATAAAATAATCGTTTTTATAAAATGACTTCCGAACATGTATTTGTTTTATCTTGTAATGGCTTTTATATGCCATCTAGATCACTTCTTAGAAGTTTCCAAAAAAGAATATCATAGCCTTCATGGCAATTCGATTGCATCAATAGTCTCAGATATTTCATCAAGGACATTCTACTTCGCCATGACATGACTTTACATCTATGTGGGAAAAAAAAGGATAAGAAATTGATTGTGGTAACAGTATTTTACGCAAATTATTCCCAACTGGGAAATTTAAATCTTATTGAAGAATAAGACAATTTAAAATGGTCGATTACTAAATCACAAGCATCTTTGAAATCCATATATTTGATACTTAATAATTTTTTCATTTTTTCACGTGGATTGTGATATTTGGAATTATTATTATTTTAATGAAATCAATAAGAAATTTTGTTCCTAGAAAAATAATTAATGGAGAATTAAAAGATAATCTTTCAGTCCATCCAAACCGTCGGATACATATATTTATCAGTAAATCAACAAACTTCAAAGTTTAGCAGGAATAACAGACTTGAAATTCTCAACTAATCCTAGTAATTCAGAAATCTCTGAATAAGAATCCATTCTAATATCAGCATAAATGTCACCTTTCCATTTCTTAGATCCTAATTCTTCCCCCAATTTCAAACCATCCTTCATAGTCTCTTCCAAATTCTCATACGCATAATCAATAATCCCTAATTCCATAGCTTTTTCCATTATTTATTGATATTTGGGATCGTCCAAGAACTCTCACACATAAATCAGGTTCACGAACTAGTCTTTGTAAACTTTCTGATTGTGAGAAATAGAGATATAACTCTAAATATTATTCCTTGATTGAGATTCATTAAGTTGAACTCTCGGAATTGTATTTAAGTTTGTCAATATAAGTTGCCTAGAAAAATAAAATCGGTGAGTCAAGCTCTGCAAATCGGAGACAGACTCAGCGACTTTTTCATCTTTCAGATCTTCATTTTTCGTGCCAAACTTCATTAATTCAGGTGATTTTTCAGGTTTTAATTCTTGTTTTCTGCAAACCCTAATGTTTAAAAGTCATTAAATCAGGTGGAATCATGGATTCTGGTCCGAATTCCACCTGTTTAGATGATTCTCATTCAAATATGTTAGGATCTACTTCAGATATTTCTTCATTAAAAGTACCATTTATAGAATTGCCTGATGATTTATTCGAAGAGGGTTTGAATCCTTGGAAATTCTCACTCATCGGAAGACTAAACTTAAATAATATCAAATTTATAGATGATGCTATTATTTTACGTCAACAATGGAAATTAGTTGGGGATTGTAAACTCATCCCATTGGGAAGATGCTTTTTTACTATTAAGCTAGATAATGAGATTGATCGCAAGTTCATCAAAGCTGGTCAGTGGGAAGTTCTTGATCAGGTTTTACAAGTAAGAAATTGGATATCAAATTTTAGACCATCAAATCAGCGTACTTCTAAGGCTCAAGTTTGGGTCCATTTTCCTGGTTTGGGTTTAGAATTCTGGAAGGAAAAATATTATTCACCATATGCAAAGAGATTGGTACACCCATTAAGATTGATATTGCTATTGCAAAGTGTGAAGTTGGTTATTATGCAAATGTTTTGGTTGAGGTGGACTTCGCTCAATCAATTCCTAACAAAATATGGATTGGTACTAAATATGGAGGATTTTTTCTAACTATTTCAATTCCTGTTATTCCAAAATACTGTCATACTTGCAAGATTATTGTCCATCTAACTACATATTGTAGAATTGAGCAAAATAAAAGTCACACTGCACGCAGAGCTCCTCAGAATCCTAAAGCTAGTGTTGAAATTCCTCACACTCCTTTTGATATTTGTGACAGATCTGAAGTTGAGAGTTCTCAATCAAAGATTCAAGCCAGCACTTCTACTTTAGCTCACCAGTAACAATCAGAAAGGGATTCAATCATTACACATAATTCAACTCCAGTTACACAGCAAAATACTAATAACTCCAATACCAACTCAGTAGGAGGAAGGTTTAGTGTATTCAATTCTGATGGGGATAAAGAAGATGATGATATGCATAAAGAGGATCTCACAGTTGAGTTAGTTCCAGAACAATTACTTCAAATTACTGAAATTACTGAATTAGAAAATAGTGTTGTTAAATTCATTGATGTTGGTATAGGACTGGTAAGATCAGAGCCAGTTCCTTTTACTACTCGGTCTTCAGTGGTTAAAACTTCTGCAGGAAATAAAAATTTAAATGCAGCTATGAATAGCACCATTCCTGGCAACAATTCAGAGGAGCAACTTAATCCTGGTTCAAAGAATGCTAATGAAGTTGTTAAAAATGTCATTCCAGGTAACAGTTCTGGTGAAAAGGCTATTAATCAAGTAGCACATAAGTATACTTTTAGAAGAAATGTTGGTAAGGGAGGTCCAAAAAACCCCCAAACCAAACCATGAAAATTATTTTTTGGAATATAAGGGGCCTTAGAAGAATTAGGGCTCAACAAAAGTTACATTCTTTAGTTAACCAATTTAATCCAACTCTAGTTTGGATTGCTGAACCAAAAATCAAGTGTTCTTCTTCATTTTGCAGTAAACTAAATTTACCAGGAATGCAATATATGGTAATTCATAATGAAACTAACAATCACAAAAGCAATATTTGGTTATTCTGGAGTAGATCAATTGCTGCACCTTCTGTTGTTTCTATTACAAGTCAAATGATTACAGTGGTTGTAGATGAAGTGCTGGTGTCTGGTGTTCATGCTCATGTCAATGTGATCCATAGAAGATACCTATGGTCTGAAATGTAACTTATTAGTGAACTCAAAAAGCCTTGGGCTGTTTTAGGTGATTTCAATGCAATTTTATCTATGGAGGAAAAAGTGGGAGGTAGATCACCCTCAAGAAGATCAATGATAGATTTCAATGATTGTCTAAATTCTTGTGAATTAGTGCAAGCTCCTAAGATTGGTTTAGATTTCACTTGGTCCAACTGTCAGCAAGGCAGTAAAAGAATTATATGTAACCTTGATAGAGTTGTGTTCAATATGCAGTGATTGGGGATACAAAGTGGGTCTCAGAATTGCTTCAGATCATGCACCATTGTTAGGTGGATGTGCAAGTGTTCCAAAACCAAAAAATGTCCCTCTCAGGTTTCAAAAAATGTGGTTAGAACATCCTACATTCATGAAAGTGGTGCAAGATAGCTGGGCAGAACAAATACATGGTGATGCTCCCTATATTTTCATGAAAAAACTCAAGAATCTCAAGCACATTCTTAAAGAATGGAATTGGAAGGTATTTAATGATGTTAAAGTCCAAATTCAAGAAGCAGAAGAAAATGTTAAGGCACAAATATTAATATCAGATACTAATCCTCATGATGAACAATCTTTGAATGATTTGGTTACTGCTCAGAATGAATTTAACTCAAGAGAAATCCAATACAGCACAATGATGAAACAAAAATACAAAATCAAGTGGGTAATGGAAGGCTCAACAAACACAACTTTCTTTCACTCGAATGTCAAAATCAGACAAACAAGAAATGCTATATGTGAATTGGAAGATGAGAATGGAAATTTGGTATTTGATCATAAGCAAATTGCTGATACATTAGTTGAATTTTTTGAAAACAGATTTCAAGCTCAAGAAGTGGTAGTTAATGAAACTATTCTTGATGTCATCCCTAATGTTATAACTGAATCTGATCAATTTATGCTTGAAGTCATTCCAGAAGCAGATGAAATAAAGGAAGCAATATTTGAAATGGATGGAGACAGTGCACCTGGACCAGACAGTTTCTCAGGAATGTTCTACAAAGCATGTTGGGAGATTATTCAACATGATTTCATCAATGTTGTTCAATACTGTTGGAGGAGGAAGTATATCCCTGAAGGTTTAAATTCTAACTTCTTAATCTTACTACCCAAAGTTCAAGGTGCAAAAAAGGCCAATCAATTCAGACCTATAGGCCCCAGTAATTTTAGTTTTAAGGTTTTTACTAAAATTATATCACTAAGAATGGCTAGTCTTATGAACAAGTTAGTTTCTCCTCAACAAGTTGCATATATTAAGGGCAGAAGCATTCATGAACAGATACTGTTAGCCTCTCAATTAGTGAACGAGATGAAGAAAAAAAGAAGGGGAGGTAATTTAAGTTTGAAACTTTATATTTCTCAAGCATATGATTCAGTTAGTTGGGTGTTTCTATTTAAAGTCCTTCAAAAATATGGTTTTTCTGTGTCTTGGTGTGAATGGTTAAAAGTGCTTTTGTCTTCTGCCAAAATCTCTGTTATGGTCAATGGTGGACCAAATGGTTTCTTTTCAATGCACAGAGGGCTCAAGCAAGGAGATCCATTATCTCCCATTCTATTTGTTTTGATAGAGGAGGTATTGAGTAAAGGATTAACAAAACTGGTGGAGACAGGTAAGTTACAGCCAATGGTGATAAGAAATGGTATTGCCCCTACACACCTACTATTTGCTGATGACATCTTCATTTACAGTAATGGTTCAAAAAGAAGTCTAGAAAATCTCTTAAATCTGATAGAAGATTATCAAAGTTGTTCTGGCCAAATCATTAACAAGCTTAAAAGAAAATGTTTTGTTGATGGCTGTTCTGTTGTTAGGAAAAATCAGATATTAGGCTTTTTACAGATGGAATTAACATCCTTCCCAGATAAATATTTGGGACTCATCATTCATCCAGGAAGAATCAAATCTGCAACTGTATGGCCAATGGTTGAAATGATACAAGAGTATTTGGCTATTTGGAAAGGAAAGCTATTATCCTTTCATGACAGGTTAACATTGATTAAAATGTGCTAAGCAGTATTCCCATATACAACATGGCTGTATATAGATGGCCAAATTCATTAATTAGAGAATGTGAGAAAATTATGAGAAATTTCCTGTGGTCAGGTGATGCAGAGGTAAGAAAATTTAAAACTATGTCTTGGAAAAGAGTATGCACTCCCTTTAATGAATGAGGTTTGGCTATTAGAAGGTTGTCATATGTGAATAAAGCACTATTGATGAAAATGATGTGGAAGCTTTTAACTTTTAAGGAAGAATGGTCAATGTTTTTTGCAGCTAAATTCAAAGATAAAAATGGGCAATGGATATCTCAATGGAAACTATCTTCAGTATGGTCTGGCTTAAAATGGGCTTAGCAGTCACTTAAATGTGATGTCAGATGGATTATAGGCAATTGAGAGCATATTTCAGTTTGGTTTGATACTTGGACTGGTGAATGTCCTATAATTGAAAGAATTGGCTTTACTGATTATGTTAAAAATAACATACAAATGAAAGTTAAGGACTTAATACAAAATGGTAAATGACTGATTCCCATTGAAATATAAGACTTCATTCATTTGCCATTGCCTATAATAAGTGGTGCTCAAGACAGTATTGTTTGGAGTGGTGACATGAAGGGTAATTTCTCAACAGAAGCAGCAGAAAATAAAGTCAGACACAGAGAACCTAAAATTCATTGGCCTTCTCATATATGGAAGTCTTTCCTTCACCCTGGTATTTCAAGCAATGTTTGTAAAATACAACAAGGAATTTTTGTTGATGATCATAAGAGAATTTCTCAAGGTTACTCTATGGTTTCTATGTGCTATGTATGCAAACAAGATCAAGATAGCATGCTCCATCTTTTGTGGTTCTGCAGCTTCAGTTTGAAAATCTGGCAATGGCTAGGTAACTTTTTTAACTTCCCCACTCCTTCATCATTTGATAATATCATACAGTGTGCAAAAAATCAAAGTCCCATTGTTAAAGAAGTCTGGATAACAAAAACTTTCTCCACTATGAGAGCACTGTGGTTTCTTAAGAATAGAATCATATTTGAAAATGCACAGCCAAATGAGAATGCTTTTAAGAGTAGAATTTTATACTTAGTTCATTATGGAGGATATAAAATGAAAGGAACCAGATTGAGTCATGACTATGATTCAAAAATTCTATTTTTTTTCCAGCTGACTCATAGAAGAACAAAGTTTACAACTATTAGAGAATGTTTTTGGTTGAGTCCAGCAAGAGATTTTGTTCTGTTTTGCTGTGATGGTGCTGCAGCAGGAAATCCTGGTTTGGCAGGCTTTGGTATAATAACAAGAGACCATGAATGCAAATTTCTTGGGACTATTTAAGGAGGACTGGGAATAGCTTCAAATTATATATATGAATCTTTGGCAGTGATATGGGCTATTGAATGAGCAGTAGATTTGCATTGTGATGAGATTATCATAAGATCAGATTCAAAGACAGTGGTAGGGGATTTTCAAAAAGGAGCAATTCCATGGTGCTTTAAATCAAGATGGCTCAGAGCTAAAGCCTTACTATCTCAAATCTGTTATGAGCATTGTTACAGAGAAATCAATTTCTCTGCTGATAGCTTGGCCAAGAAGAGAGTGAATCTGCAGCTGGAAGACCAGCACACTTAATTCAAATAGAGATGCCCAATAGGAAATATTATAGATTTTGCTAATTGTTTTTAGTTCATCTGTATGTCCTTTTGGTTGTTAAATTTTGCCTTTCATTAAACACTTTAGCTTTTTGTTTTAATAAAAAATTGGTGATTCAACAAAAAAATAAATAAAAGTTTCCTAAGAAAAAGTTGGTGATGTATTTTGGTACCCCCACGTTTTCAAGTATGATTAATGAAAGACAAACGTTTTGTACCTTAATAGATGGCTCTGGAAAGTATCTAATACCATTCAACATAGGTTGAGGACCTACAACAGTAGAAATCAGAAAACAACATTCATATCAATAATTATATCCAAAGGACAAGAAGAACCCGTTGTCGTATCCTTAAAGTTACATACCTATAATACAGACTAAGGATAATAACCCATCAAGTACGTTCTAGCGTCCAATATTCAAGTTCTTCAATGGTAAACTCATTGTACAGTTTTGTAGGATATTATGCGTCTGAATAACTCTAATTCAATTGCTAGGTGTTGCACAAACAATTACTGCAGTGCAAATATTTAGGAAGATTAGTTATCAATCAACAACACAGAAAAAAGAAAACCAACCTTGCATTTGTAAATAGTCATCTAACCTTTTGTGGTCTGATTAGATCATGAGCCTTTGATGCTAAGTTTTTTAATGAGCTAATTTTTAACCGGTAGAACCGCTAGTAAGATTGAATGGCAACAAAAAAGGGATGAATATCAAGTAGTGGGTAAGGCGACTCCTATAAATAGCATTCACTCGGGTATTACTGGGTCACACATAGTGTGTTACAGCATAAGAAAATGAGCTAAAAAAATGAACAGCTGTCATACAACTGTTTAGGCTGACCCACATATGGGTAGTTGTAATGTGCTTCTGGAAAATGACAACGCTACAGTAATATATGGAACTGTCATTCAAAGATTTGCACAGGCGTACTACTAGCATGTGTCTCCCATTGAATATGAAGGTGGGTGCGCTGTTTTTACCATATACACATGGTATTGCTTGTGATTGGTCACACCAGTTATCTTTGAAAATCGTGATTGGGACTTATCTTCGACTCGAGAAATCTCGGATCTCTCTCCGGTCTCGTCGAATTCTCCTCCATCAGCGTCTTCTCTGTACTCAGCAATTGCAACTATGTCCCGGATCCTGACTGAAGATAAGATGTTTTAGGGTTTTATACACGTGTAACATGATTATATCAAGTAGAAGAAGCATTCAAATTATCCCTCGACAATAAACGCACGCAGGAGACAAACTAGGAGTCTATAGTTTCCACTCTACTCAGACGCGACTCATACTTTAGTCACATAACTTGACGAACTGTGACAAATGGGTAGAAAATTCGACAAAACGCCCTTGATGAAAAATATCTGTCTGTGTCTCTCCTACCACGTGTTAAAAGGGAATGATGTTTCGAAGTATGGTCCAAGAGATATCATCAAAACACTTGAAGGAATATATAGTTGCTGTAAAACCATATATTTCCGAGTTCAACTTCATGTGGACTTATCACCTGAAAACAATCTCCAGATCTTAATTTTTCTTTATAATATATGAAAGGAATGTCTTTTCTATTCGATAGTTGGGGTCAACCACTAAAATCGGACGTCAAACGAAGTTTCTACAACCTATGGAGTGAAGATCGCGCAAGGAAAGACTTCCTATTACGAATTTTACTTAGGGTTTTCACCTACTCGCATATGCAACAGAGCCAGCTAGGGTTTGCATAAATTAATAACTCATGAGGGTCTTCTTCCTTTACCAGATGCATACGGAAAAGGTACAGAAAAGGAAAATATCAACCCTAAAGAACAGAGGCCCCTAAAGAAAATCTATTGCTTCATGTTCAGCTGCTTCACTTTGGCCTCTGCATCTCGAGCCACCTTCTTAGCATGTTCCATCTCTTCATTTACCATGCTTCATTCCAGATTAAGAAACTCTCTAAAATACAAGAACCTGAACTCAACTCACCCCGACGGATCCTGACAGAATTGAGCCACTCTCGCAACCACCTCACATTGAAAGCAAAGATTCTCACGGGTTGTCACCAAGTTTCCCAGGTTTACAAAATCATCAGAAGCAAGACCGTTCAGAGTTATCATTCTCATGATATAATCCATCGGTAAGTATCTCATCCGAAGTCAAGACATGGGTTCTGTGAAATTACCCTCATGCCATTCAGTTGTCTCTGCACCCGAATCTCTTTCTGAAATCCCTTTGAAATTGTTGAAGCCCGCCTTATCTGCATTCTACCAAGATCTAACTCATTCTCACCATGAAGAGTACTCCACAAACAAAGGGAAGATCAGGTAAGGCTGCAAAGTTCAAATTACATCTGACAATGTACAAGTCAGATGGGAGAACAATAATTTTATTTCTAGTATTAAAACTCTAATTTCTTCTTTTCAAGTTTGCAAAATTACTCATGTTAGGAGAGATCTCAATTATATTGCAGATGGTATCTCTAAAAAGGTTAGGAAAGACAAGCTGCTTTTAGAATAATACATGGACTATTCACCATGGATAACTTATTTGTTTCAGGGGCTTGCAGTGCCCGAATCTGCAAAATCAATAAAACTTCACCTTTCTATCAATATAAAAAAAAGAAGGTAAAAAGGGTAACCCCTTATCCAACTATTTTACATAATGGCTAATTTATCCCTGATTAATTAGTGTTAATCGGGTGATTAATTGATGTTTAGTGAAATTAAACTAGAAATCAACTAATCTTGATTCATCATCAAAACATGATTATTATTTTTTTTTGAAAAAAATCAAACCAGAATCGGTATATGTTCATGCTCTCATAAATCGATTTTGGGTTGATTTTTTCAATTAAAAAAAAAAACCCAGAATCGGTTTTTACACATGTACACAAAAAACAGATTATTGGAAAAATCAAACATAATTTGAATCATACTCGATCTGAAAATGATTTAAATAGATGCCGCCAAAAAGTACTAAGAAATACCTTATCTCTGTCTGATATAATTGAGCTGGAGACCATGTAGCTTGAAGATGTGATGCATGAATTCCTTAGCCACAGAGATAGCAGTAAATGGATGACTTAAGGCAATAAAATGACTGTATTTAGTCAACCTGTCAACCACAACTAAGATGACACTTTTCTTGTAAGACATAGGCAAGCCCTCAATAAAATCCATATAAATGTGTTGCCAAGCTATGTCTGGGATTAGCAGGGGTTGTAGAAGACTAATATAATAGGAGTGTTCATTCTTGTTACATTGACAAGCATCACAATAGTCAACTTTTGCACACTTCATTTCTCCATATCCATACTCTTATCTATTCAATGTGATATATATATATATATATATCAATGTGAATTCGCGAGTATTGTGCATAATGTTGAAAAACATTGCATCAAGCAAAGGCAGAGCCCAGAAAGAAGACTGGTGGTTATGGAAAAGGTAGAGGGCGTTCTAAGAGTAGAATGCGACTGCAGAAGGATGAGTGTGCTTGGTGCCATGACTTCGGTCATTGGGCTAAGGATTGTCCCAAGCGTAAGGGGAGAGAATGAGATAACAGCAAGACCAAGGTGAACATAGCAAAAGTTAATGAAGAATCAGATGATGCTTCTGATTTCTCGCTGACTGTGACACCATCAGCTTGTGCTATCACAGATAGTACATGGGTATTAGATACCGGAGCAACGTATCATATATGCCCATATCAGGAATGTTTCTCAAGCTTTGAAGAGCTTGATGGAGAAGTACGTATGAGAAACAATCATACCTGCAGGGTGATTGGGATTGGTAGTGTTCGTATCAAGATGCATGATGGTATGATTAGAGAGCTGAAGGAGGTAAGATTTGTGAAAAAGCGGGGGTACAAAAACCACACCCGATATTTCGTTAGGAAATCTGTATGGACTAACTCCAATATAATTCCGAGAGAATCAACTAGACAGTCAGACTCAATCAAGTAAAATCTATCCAAGAGTTATATCTTTGTTTCTCAATGTAATCAGCAAATCAAATAGATAGAAATCCGCGAGCTTGATTATTATGAGAAACAACTTAAATGGTACCAAAGATCAATGTTCAAGTGTCAATCAATTTCAATCAATAACCAAAGGTTGGATTTACCAATTGATTGAACTACACACAACCTGTGATATTTCAATTATATAAAAAAATATAATGCGGAAAAGAAATAACACAGACACCATAAGTTTTGTTAACGAGGAAACCGCAAATGCAGAAAACCCCCGGGACCTAGTCCAGATTTGAACACCACACTGTATTAAGCCGCTAAAGACTCTAGCCTACTACAAGTTAACTTCGGACTGGATGCAGTTGAACCCTAACCAATCTCATACTGATCAAGGTACAGTCGCGTTCCTTACGTCTCTGAATCCCAGCAAGACTCTACGCACTTGATTCCCTTAGCTGATCTCACCCACAACTAAGAGTTGCTACGACCCAAAGTCGAAGACTTATAAACAAAACTGTCTCCCACAGAAAAGTCTATTCTAATAGATAAATCTGTCTCCCACAGAAATACCTACGAAGTTTTATTCCTTCTTTTGATAAATCAAGGTGAATATGGACCAATTGATAATCCGGTCTTATATTCCCGAAGAACAACCTAGAAATATCAATCACCTCACAACAACTTAACTATATGGTGGAATTGTTTCTCATGGAAACTTCACAAAACACGATTTATTATGCCTATAAGGCATTAGACGTATCAACGGCTACGATTTAGCCTAAAGAAGATGAGATCCATAGTTCATCTAAAACACCTAAGAAATATCAAAATACGTCACATGGGGGAATTCTTCATAGGGTATTGGTCTGGTGGTATACGGCAACATGCGGCGTGGCAACACCCTATGTGAAAAGTTAAAGTAGTGTGGCGGTTACAACAATTGAAGAGATAGTCGACTCAGTATAAAAGGGATTTCCAGAAACTTTCCTAATTTATCTCACATCATCCCATCATCTCCATCTCTCCATAACTCACGACATCCACTACTTACGAGAAGGGAAATATGTATTCTAAACTACTATAAATAGGCTACTTAGCCTGTTCAGAAAACAAAACAAGCTTTCATACCCAAAAGATTTGTTATTCTTCATAGTTTTCAATGCCCAACACACACAATTCAATACCATTGCCATTTTCTCAAACTTTTCTGCTTCCCTCCCCTAGGATCAACCCATCTTCCTCGCCTCGTGACCGAAGAAGGATCAAATGGCTACTATCGTAGTTTAGGATTGTCATGTATGATTTTCGAACCTAAAAAGAAATTACCATGGCGATGCATTTTTTTTGCGTAGAAGTAATTTTTAGGTACTAACAATTGGCGACCACAGGTGGAGATCAACCTCTCGTTCACGAAATCAGATTCTTCATCCAATTGAAAATCAGTTCTTCAACGTTTTGAAAATATGGTAGAGCTTAGATCCGGTGCAAGGGTTGATCCCAGTTCCAGTAACATCAATAATGTGAATTCTGAGAACCCCTCTCAGAATATCTCCTCGGAAAACAACACCACTCCTCTCATTAACATTATAGAAGATGATGTCAACACTGGAGATGTCGAAAACAGAGAAGCGCCCCCGAGCATAGCGGACCTGATGCAGATACAATAAAACCCAACCAAAATACAAGATGCAATGGCGACTACCCAAACAGAAGTGCTCACCTTCCTCAAAACTTTGATAGCACAGTTAACTCCAAAACAACGTCAAGCTCAAGTGGAACAGGATCAAAATATCTCCGGATCTGCCGTTGGAGCCAACAACTCAAGGGAGAAACCTCGAGAGAACGGTATCCATGCCACTGCACCAAAAAACGTTCAACAGCCAAATCTCATTACCCGACAAGATTTGGAGAAACTTTTGCAGAATCGTGAAAAGGAGGAACAGTCGCTATTTCACCACCACCAGCCGTCATATACGTAATATATACCATTATTTTTCCATTATTTATTGATCTTTGGGATCATCCAAGAACTCTCACACATAAATCAGGTTCACGGACTAGTCTTTGTAAACTTTCTGATTGTGAGAAATAGAGATATAACTCTAAATATTATTCCTTGATTGAGATTCATTAAGTTGAACTCTCGGAATTGTATTTAAGTTTGTCAATACAAGTTGCCTAAGAAAAAGTTGGTAATGTATTTTGGTACCCCCACGTTTTCAAGTATGATTAATGAAAGACAAAAGTTTTGTACCTTAATAGATGGCCCTGGAAAGTATCTAATACCATTCAACATAGGTTGAGGAGCTACAACAGTAGAAATCAGAAAACAACATTCATATCAATAATTATATCCAAAGGACAAGAAGAACCCGTTGTCGTATCCTTAAAGTTACATACCTATAATACAGACTAAGGATAATATCCCATTAAGTACGTTCTAGCATCCAATATTCAAGTTCTTCAATGGTAAACTCATTGTACAGTTTTGTAGGATATTATGCGTATGAAAAACTCTAATTCAATAGCTAGGTCTTGCACAAACAATGACTGCAGTGAAAATATATAGGAAGATTAGTTATCAATCAACAACACAGAAAAAAGCAAACCAACCTTGCATTTGTAAATAGTCATCTAACCTTTTTGTGGTCTGATGAGATCATGAGCCTTTGATGCTAAGTTTTTTAATGAGCTAATTTTTAACCGGTAGAACTGCTAGTAAGATTGAATGAAAACAAAAAAGGGATGAATATCAAGTAGTGGGTAAGGCGACTCCTATAAATAGCATTCACTCGGGTATTACTGGGTCACACATAGTGCGTAACAACATAAGAAAATGAGCTAAGAAAATGAACAACTGTCATACAACTGTTTAGGCTGACCCGCATATGGGTAGTTGTAATGTGCTTCTGGAAAATGGCAACGCTACAGTAATATATGGAACTGTCATTCAAATATTTTCACAGGCGTACTACTAGCATGTGTCTCCCATTGAATATGAAGGTGGGTGCGCTGTTTGGAGACATATGATTCAACCTTATCCAACCCTTCCCGATAAAGTTCAAGTAAAGTTAAGAACTTCTTTTTTTAAACTAGATATATACATCAAACTTATCCTACCCCTTCCCAATAAAGTTCAAGTAAAGTTAAGAACTTCTCCTTTTTAACTAGATATATACATCAACCTTATCCTACCCCCTCCCGATAGGTTATGTATACTTTAATCGAGAATAGATCCTACACAAGTGGACAAGGAAGAAGTTATCTAACTTTGCCCCACCCAAAGCATTGATTGTTTGTAAACTGAGCAAATGTCCCAGCAAGTGTCTCATGCCTTTCCGTCATGGCTTGACACATAAAATTCACTTTATGTCATTATTCCCCTGAAGAGCGAGTTTTTTATTTCTATGCAATTCATCACAGTGAATGACTACTCAAATATGCCCAGCCTCATAACTTAAATTGGATTCTGACCATGAAAGACAATACCATTTTTTCACATCTAGTTTACTGTGTTATTGGGAGGATCATTAGATCTGTAATGCGTGTACAAGAACCGTATGTATGGCTGCACAAAAACCGAGTCGAACCGCTAAACCGAGCCGAAACCGAATAAACCGGACCGAAACCGAGCCGAACCATTCATCCAACGGGCGTCCACAATTTGAATTTCCAAAACCGTTAGATCCTCGGTTCGGTCAACAGTTTGACCCTCAGAACCGACCAAACCAAGCTGTAGGAACCGAGTAATCACTGTCGTTGATTAATTAGATCACGACCGTCCATATAACTTATATACACCAACCCTAATTTAGAATCAGACCCATAAATTTCTTCACCTCTTTTCTTCTTCAGTTCTCTTTCTTCTCCAACAGCGCCGCAGAAACCACTCACCGCCTTCATCATTGATTCACCAAGAACAACATCACCACCACCAAGTCACCAACACCTTCTTCTTCTTCTTCTTCTTCTTCTTCTTCTTCTTCTTCTTCTTCTTCTTCTTCTTCTACTATTTTGAGTTTGTTCATATAGAATTGCAACAACATCTCCTTGTTAATTGATTAGATTTCAGATTTTTGGATCGGTTAAAAACCGTAAATAACCGACTATAACTGAGCCGAGTCGGATCAGTTAAATCGAACTGGAGACTGAACGGCTCGGTGGTAGTTTCAGAAATGAAAACCGATGGACTTACAGATTGGTCGGCGGTTTTGCATGAAAACCGGACCGACCGACCGTTGTGCAGCCCTAACCTTATGTGTTTAGGCATCACTTGATCTGACAAAAGTTAAAATTAAAAACGGGAAGTCACTTTACAAGATAAAAAAAGAAAAAAACAGAGTACCGGGAGTAGCTCATGTAATCCACCGGCAATTATTAGTAGAGAGTTACTCTTTTTTATCGACTATGTATATCAAGTCCAAAACTACGTTATGCATTGGGTTCATCGATCTGAGACTGGCAGGTATAATAGCCGGTAAGTTTGTTCATTTCTTCTTGATTTTTTCACGTGGATCGTGATATTTGGAATTCTTATTATTTTAATATATATAAATTCAAGAAGAAATTTTGTTCCTTCAAAAAAAAAATCGGTGATGCTATTCAGCTCCCTATTCTCCACCTCCCTACTCTGCTCCCTCAAATCTAAACCCCATATCTGGGGAATGATGAACCCCACCTGTACCTGAATGTGATTCAAATCCTAGATATGTGGTGTAGATTAAAGGGAGCAGAGTAGGGAGGTGAATAGCATTTCCGTAAAAAACACGGTGGTGCTATTCAGCTCCCTATTCTCCACCTCCCTACGCTGCTCCTTCCAATCTAAACCCTACATCTGGGGGAATGGTGAACCCCACCTGTACCTGAATGTGATTCAAATCCTAGATGGAAAATTAAAAGATAATCTTTCACTCCATCCAAACCGCGGGATACATTTCTTCATCGGTAAATCAACAAACTTCAAAGTTTAGCAGGGATATCAGACTTGAAATTCTCAACTAATCCAAGCAATTCAGAAATCTCAGAATAAGAATTCATTCTAATATCAGCATAAATCTCACCTTTCCATTTCTTAGATCCTAATTCTTCCCCCAATTTCAAACCAGCTTTCAACGTCTCTTCCGAATTCTCATAAGCAGAATCAATAATCCTTAATTCTACAGCTTTTTCCGCTGTTAATTTGGCAGCTCTAAGAAGAACATCTCTTCTAGCAGTCGGTGATGTAATTTTTGATTTCATTAAAGCCATGAAATAATCAGGAAAAGTCAAACCAATATTAATCTCACTCATATATAGAACTCCTCTATCTTTTCTCATCAATACATAATCATGGACCAGAGCTAACCCGAATCCAGCAGCTGCAGCGTGACCAGATACAACGGCTATAGTCGGAAGAGGAAGTGTTAGAAAATCTGAAACGATTGGTTTGAAGCCATCAACCATTTCACGAAGACGAGGAATGTTTATTGATCCATCTTGTTTAGCAGCATAAGCTAGATCAAATCCATTTGAGAAGAATTTTCCTTGGGCTGTTGTGATTAGAACTGATCCTGGTTTTGCTTCGGTTCTGATTTGGCTGAGAGTGGCTCGGAGTGTTGAAATTAAGGGAAGACTTAGACGATGATCATCTTCTCCGGTTAGAGTTAGGATAAAGAGATTGCCGCGTTTCTCTAACGTGCACATCTTTGCGATTTCTTCTTCTTTTTTTCTTTCTTTCCAACCTCTCTCTGACTCTCTCGTTTTGTTTTTCATTTTTCGAGGAAGCTTTTATCACTGATTTAGTTTTTGACTGGACGGTAGAGTTTGATAAACAACCAGTTGGCCGATCCGAAAAAAATAAAAATACGTAAACTTTAACTAATGATGCAGAAGTAAATCTGATAATTTGGTCGAAGTAACGTCAAATGTACCTAACTGTCCATAGACTCCATACTCCCTCAGTGTTGCCCAGTAAATGGGTCTCTATTTTGTGAAGATTCACTTATATCACCTGTACTATATGAAAATTTTCATCCATAATTCAAGTGTATGAAATGAATACACGATTTTAGTCATCCATACGCATGAAATTGTATGATAAAGACCTCAATACGCCATAATAGACCAATTCTTCCGAGTAGAGAATTTTAGCTTAAATCTATCTGAGATAGGGTGAACGAACCTTTGTCTATGCATGTAACGAAATATAGGTGCACCATTTTGATGGGTAACAAGGGGTCATCCTTTTTCTCACTTCGGACCAACTTAATCAAGTTAAAGCAGATGGGACCATTAGGAGAATACGTAACCCAGTTCTTGATTTTGGCTTGTAATATCGGTATAGCCTGCAAACTAAATACATTGTGGACATCTTTGTGGATGGCCTTTTAGATGTTGCACAATACAATGGTCGTACATGGTTGAGAAGGATGAAAACACCATTAAACTTCAAGTCGTGCCATTTCCCAATTTTGGAAAAAAATATCAGGGAGAGGGAATTACTTGCTCTTTCTTATTTTGTCGTTAGTAGTTCCTTTGTGTCGATGCTGGTTCCAGTTCTACGGTTCTGCCAGTATTTCAGAGTGTCCTGAAAAGCATGTCGTGTAAACTGGTTTCATGATACCAGTGCTTTACAAATCAGTTGTAGGGATGAGATATCATTTTCCAGCTCAGAAAAGCATCATTTTATTTCCTCTGTTGTAGGATGGAAAGTCAACCAACAATAGATTTTAATAAACCACAAATCTATATGCCACAAATCAGTAGGCATAGATTTTGTAGGCATCATTTTATTTTCTCTGTTGTAGGATGGCAAGTCAACCAACAATAGATTAGAGGCCAAACAATCATATGCCTACTGATTCTCTGCTCTAACTTCTGCTCATAATCTAAGTAACTCAGTTCTTGAATGTGGCTTAGAATCTGAAATGGTGTCAAGTTCTATAGCAGATGAAAACAAAAAGAAAAGCAACTTAGAAAACTGTTAATATTTCAATAGAATAGTGTTGAGAGTTCTCACACCAAAATTTAAATTTATATCAGCACCTGTAAAATAAAGTGGAAGTAAAAGTTCTATAGCAGATGAAAACAAAAAGAAAAGCAACTTAGAAAATTGTTAATATTTCAATAGAATAGTGCTGAGAGTTCTCACACCAAAATTTAAATTTATATCAGCACTTGGGCCGCTGAGTTCTCAGTAGAATAATCAGAAAGAAACCAAAATAAATATGGTAGCTCATTATGTGCAGATTCTTAGAGCAACTGCAATGGTGCGACCATAATCAAAGACCAAAAACCAAAAAAAAACTAAAAAATTTGGGTTTAGTCCGTGGTGCTACGCTATGGTAGTGGAGTATATTTGGTCGAGCGTGAATATAACGTTCGTTTGCTGTGGAACGGATATATAACGTTCGTCTGAAAGAGGCGTACATATAAATTACGCCTGTCGTGGGACGTTGATAAAACGAACCCTGTTCTGGGGCGTACATATAATTAACGCCCAAATAACATACGGAAATTTTACTTACGCTTGATGGGGCGAAAGTTATGTCCACGCCTGAAATCAAGCGATCATTATAGGCTCACCCAGTGTACACACGTGTGGCGTTAAAACCTATCCTTCTCGGGTCTTCTCCTATTTTCTACTTCTTCGTTTCTACCGCCTCATGAAAACAGCACCTCTCCAACCTTGTTTTCTCCCATTCTTGTAAATAAAATATGTCAAAGAGGTTTTGATGTGATAATTTAAAGACAACTTAGTGCTCTATTTATATCATCATCCCATGGTTCATCAGCTGGAATAATGACAGCTGCTACTATTTGACTAATTAAGCAAAGCACATCTTGCCACTATTATTAGTATTACTGGACAAAATCTTCAAAATATGCAAACCACGTTCCCTTTTGGGTAAGTTCGGATGTCTTATTTAATCTTATCATTTTTAGGCGTGAGCATTATGCACGCTCGTGTGGGACGAACTTATACCGTTCGCCTGAAAGAGGCGTTTGTATACACTTCGTCTGAGTGGGGGCGTGCTTTAAATGTGCGCCTGTAGTCACGCGGACATTTTACCTACGCCTCTTCACGCGTACTTTATATCAACGCCTAGCTGAAGCGTAACTTATATAGACGCCTCACCAACGGCACGGGAAATATACATCCGCTTCAACTGGAACGTAAGTTAAATGCTCGCCTATTAACAAACGTACTTTTAAATTCCGCTCGACCAAATTTGGTTTTGGTCCAGCTTCCAGACCAAATATACTCTAGTTTTTAGTCTTTAGTCCGTTTGACTGTGATTGATTTCTGGACCAAATATTTGGTTTTGGTCGTCCACTGTGATTGCTCTTAGGCATATAAAAACCTCTCAACTTTCAGAGTTTACACAGCACACAACACTATGGTCGTAGAAACTATAAACAAAGTGTGATAAGTTGTGATAAGACGAAAACATAAACTGTCAACACAAATATGCAAGTGCAAGTGATCAAGTCATGCGATATACGAGCTGAAGTTCAGTGCCAGAGTTCACCAACCAATCAAAATATATAAGTTCCACATTAATGAGATTATGACTAGATGTTAAAAGCAACCATCATCACTATAAGAATCAACTATCTTCGAAGTCACAGAGATCCAGTGTTAACCATTTAGAGGGAAACAAGAATAGCTCCGTAAATTATTCAGATAGAAGCGTAAGAATTCTCTAGAAATCCAGTAGAAGAACTAACATATTCCATGCATTTGAAGTATGATAAAGACAGATTAATCTCATAATTTAACAACATTGTTCCATAGATCAAAACCTTACCTTCACTATGTGCCATTAAATTTACTGAATTTCCAGGTTCTAACCACAAAACAAAAAGAAAAACAGATGAACATGAGCTTAAAAAAACTCAAGTACTTCCACTACATCAATGCAATTCCAATTATACCAGTATTTTAGTTTAGAGTGTCCTAGAAAGCATGGGTGAACTAAGTTCCATGATACCAGAGCTTTATAAATCAGAGTTGTAACAATGAGATATCAGTTTCCAGCTCTGACAAGCATCATTTTATTTTCCCTGTCACACAGGATGGCAAGTCAACCAACAATAGACACTACCAAACCAGACAATATGTAAGATATTTAACCTGAAATGGTATTAAGTTCATAGCTTCTGTAAAATATCATTTCCAAATAGACTTTACTAGTAAAATGGAAGTAAAAGTTCTATAGAAGAAGAAAACAAAAACAAAAACAAAAACAAAAGCAACTTAGTAAACTGTTAATATTTCAGTCTGACTGACCATCAGTATGCAAGTCCTGCAAATTGCATTTTAAATAAGGAATAAAACAATAACGAGAATCTATATCAGTCCAAGGCTGTTATCTTTCAACTCACTATTTGATTTACAAAATTATCCTGAAACTAGAGGCCGAAACTAGGGTTTGTTTAATCCAGATCAACAATTACTCAAGATTCGTAAGATTTTTAAATTTCTCCAAAACTAAAACTAGACAAAATATGCATACGTAGGCTTTAAGAGCCGATTGGTTAGTCCCCTGCTCTGGCTCAAGCGTCATGTTGTAACACACTAAACATTCCCTACAATTTGGTGTGCAGCAACTCAGGCTTTAATACTAACACAGTAATAAATGATCAAATCTTGAACTCCGACAGGCCACAGGTCACTTGAGCCCAAAAACTATTTCATCACAACATATTTCATGTAGTAGATTAGAATCTAATTGAAATCCAAAAGTTCAATACATAATAACTTATGCACACAAGAAAAATCCTCAAAAACATAATCGACAAGCAAACCACCATCAAAGCAAACATGTCATCAGAGATTAATATCAGAAGTTCATATATTAAAGATGGAGATAACTCAATAAGCATTAGCATTAGAGATTTATGTCAGAAGTTCATAAGTTAAAGATGGAAACAACTCAATAAGCATTACCACTAATAAACAAAAGCAGTAGTGTAACAAGAAATCAATATCCAGAAGTTCTTAAATCTCTACTTACTATTGATTTAGTAATTTCTTAAAATCAATTGGAGGATTATTAAAGAAACCCCTAAATGCCCACTGATTCTCTGCTCTAACTTCGGCTTCTTCTTCCGGAGTAAAATCGTTCATACATAGTTGAGAAGGATGAAACCCCTAAATCTCTACTTAATTTGTGAAATCACTAATCAAACCAGATAATATAGATTCTAAAAAAACAAAAAAACAGACAATACAAAATGGGGAACTTTTTTTCTAGCCCAATTCATATTTTTATGTATGTATGAAACCCACCATTAAAATTTCATATATGACAAACCCATAATAATTTTTAATTGGACTTAATTACACAAATAACCTTTTAATAAAGATATCCAATTCTATTAATTTTGATACAACAATATGTGTAACCGTGTAACAAATTTTAATCCCTTCATACACTCCATATATAACTCTTTTGACTTACCTTCCTGGGTCCAAGAGCATAGCTCAGTGGTATCCCATCAACTCTATCCCATCAATTCCAGTAAGGAGGAAGTCAGGGGTTCGATCCCCACCGTAGAGGTTTGTATTTAAATTAGTTGTATAGAGGGGTTTGGCGGGGTTGGGTCTAGCAGTGGGGCTAGTCCAACTGGTTGGATTTGGGTAGGGACTTGGGTCCTCCTTTAGCCTATTAAAAAAAAAAAAACTTACCTTCCTGGGATTATTCCCACACTCCGTATATAACTCCTTTGACTTACCTATATCTCCCTGATTTCTCTCCCTAAATGATTCCATTTGACGTACTTTCCTAAAAAAATCAGTTCACTTTTAGTTTTTCCGTTCATCTGTTTCCAATTATCAAGGAGATAATTCCAATTATTAGTTTTTATATGTAATAATATAGTGTGGTTGGTGAAAAATCCGATTTTCAAGATTGATAATTGCAATTATCAACCTGTTAGGTCTAATGAAAATCGTAATTATCATTCGTAAGCCCAATTATCAAGGAAATTGTCGGGATATATGTTTTAAAATATTTCTTTTGTGCATTTATTTTAACAATTTGAGCTTGGCCCAGTGGTTAAGCATTTTGGGCCTCGAGGGTGAGGTCTCAGGATCGAATCCCTCCCCTGATTGGGTATATATTAAAAATAATATATATATATATATATATCATTAGTCCGGGAGCGGGTTCTTGGGAGGTCTCTTGAATTTGGAAAGTTATTTTTTACTCTTTTTGAAAAGATTTTCAAAACGTCTTTACTGCCCTTAATTACGTGATTAAATAGCATTGATTTGAGTATAATTATATTACCGTTTTGACTGTTTTATTTGTGGCAATTAAAAACAAAATTTATTTTCATTAATTTCGTTTTTAATGGCTTGGTTATAAAACCAGTGTTTGAGAACAGAGAAAACACAAGTTTTCTATTATTGTTTTTTCTTTGAGAATCAAGAGACCAGTTTCTGAGCAAGATTAGAAAGAGTGAAAGTGATCGATTTCTCATTGTGTGCGTGAGAAGTTAAAGAGAGTTTTTCTCGGCTGTTTTATCCTGGGGACGTTGTGACGAAAAAAGAACTGCTTGCACAAAACTCAAGGCAGAGCCACGAAACGTCTTAAAGAGAGCGACCTGGTCGTGACTCAGCCGTCACTTTGTTTTTTGCGGTTTAATCCTTGTTTTGCAGGTGTGAAATCGGCGACTGTTCCAACAGAAATATTTGGAAAAATTCATTTTTCACCATTTGTGAAAGTTCCACATTTCACACCTCATTGTATATGTGAAATTTCCCGTTTTCAGTCAAGACTTGTGAAAATTCTAGTTTTCAAAAGTACGGGACTAATGCAAAGCGAGCCCTTGCTCCATGTTGGTAAAGTGTGAAATTTGCAACTCTCATGGTTCGTCACTAGTGAAAATTGCAATTGTCACATTCAATATTCAGTTGTATAAGACGGGGTTCTCATTTTAAGTGATGTGAAAATTATTGTTATCACATGTCGTTGTCATGAAAAATGTAGTTAGCATGGATTAATTTCACATGACATAAAAAGAACATGGAAAATTTTCGATTTTCACATGAAATAAATGTGTGAATATTCTACTTTTCACAAGCCAGCAACTTGTGATGGTCAGATTTTTTTTACTTCTAATACAATATTTTTAGGAAATTTTCCAGCGTTAATTTCTCACCTTCTTAATCAAGTTAAGGAGAATAAAAAAGATGAAATATGATCAGAAAGCCTGCCATATTGAAGAGCCCTTAAATCTTACGGATTCAAGTGGCTTCTCGGGAGAAGAAGAAATATCGAGAATTACCCTGTCGTCTATAACTTTCTATACCTCGAACAACATCCATATATTCGACAATATGTTACTACCAAGCAGTCTTTTAGTACAAAACAAATAAATTGAGATCCATTTGTACCAGGTACAGCTTTAGCCATGCATTAAATCCCAGGTTTGATATTTCTTCGCAAAGTTCTTATCAGTAAATTTAATCACCGCCAGTAATCAATTCTTCGGCCCGTAGTGATATCATCTCCTTGACATACAAATATATGAAACACCTTCTGGAATCCAGATCCCTTGTAGTGTAATGATTCAGTACTCTACCCTCTCCTTTCTCCCCGTTTTTTGGCATCTATAGAAGAACAAGTTATTCATGATTTCTCCCACGATGAGCACCATAGCTAAACCAATCAAGACTTTGACATCTTCTCTTCTCTATAATTAAATGAAAAAAAAATATCCAATAATGGAGAATAAAACCAGACATCTAGAAAAGATTTTCAATAGAGAAGACGTAGTCATTTTTGATCGGGATATGGTGGAAAGATTGTTGAAAGAGAGGAAAAGTCAAACATGAAAATTTATATCTACATAATCATTTCATTACCGAAAATAATGCCAAACGAATTAATGCATGCAAAATCTGTAAATGTTTTCTTTAATAAATTTGTTAGCCAAACTAAGGCACCGTAAAATTTGGTAAATATTGACTCCAAATAACACCCACTACTAATTGACCGTAAATGAATGAAATTGTTTTTTTAAATCTGTTATTAGTAATATATTCTGGATAAAGGTTAGTTTAGTCATCTAAAATTGTGAAAATATAAATCTAATATTAAACTACTATTCTTAACCGTTGATTTTATTATTTGGGCTAGACATATATACCAATCTTAACGATGTTCTAAAAGAAAGAGGAACCAAACTTGGGTTCCTCAAAAATTTCCAAATGCAAAATGGTATTATAATAAGTTCATAGCATCTGTTAAATTAAATTCCTTTGGGGAGTTGTCTAGCAAAATGAAAGTAAATACTAGAAGAGGATAAAACAAAAGCAACTTTGAAACTGTTAAAACTTCAACGTGACAGACCAATAGTAAGCAACTCCGCCAAATTCCATACTAACTAAAGAATAAAACGATATTTAGGGTCTATATCAGTCCGAGGCTTCTGATCTTTCCACTCGTTATATGTATCCAAGTCAGCCCTTGGTAGCTCTTGTGCCCCTTCACTGTATTCCATTATCTCTGCTTCTTCTTCTCCAAGAGCTTTCAACGAAACAAAACTTTTGATGAACCGAACTGAATGATGTGGAAGATGATCATCTGCAATCAACTCATATTGATATCCCGCAAGGTCTTGACGATAGTAATAGCGAATATTATCATGAAATACAATTCTGGTATTGTCCTTAAGAATGGCCAACGGGAATACTGTCTTAGTCCATGTAGCATAATCCACGGCATTCCAGTCAAAATATTCTTCCACCCAAACCCAGGATGAATTGCAATGTTCCTCATTTATATCTTGCTTACCAGTGTTCTCGTTTTTACTCAATCGGTCGTCCATTTTCTTGAATGACCACATATTATCTGCTCTTTTCCCATGTTCAATAATGTGCAAGTATCCACTCAAGACCCTAAGTTCAAAATCCCAGAAAATGTCGCTCTGACCTTGTATAATTCTCCTATGACAGTCCCACCCATCATCAATATCTTCTGGCATTGGGAGGATACTGAATGTTTCATCGAATAAATCAAATTTCACAATCTGCCCATCTTCATCTAACCAGTGAAGAGCTCCATTCACAAGAATCTCATTAGAAACAGATGGATGCAACTTGTAGGTGATATCTTCTAAGTCTCTCCACCCATTGCCGCTTCCGAGAGTATATACTTGCACACGTCCAACAAAGGGTGTTTTCTTGCTTGCTGCATGACAATAAATTCGGACAACCTTATACTGATTTATAGAAGGGTGGTAACCGAACCCGCTCACAACATAATCTCCACGGCTGAACTTTTTAGTCAATTTCGAAAGGTACACAAATTCTCTAGTCATGGGATTGCAGATATAGATTGGATCCTGAACACTGTGATGTTTTTCGGAAAACACAGAAATACAGAACAGGCCGTTACACGAACCAATAATCTGGACAGGGACATGGTCAGGTACAGGTATGAACTTGGCTATTTCAAATTTCAGGGGTTTTTCACTATTCTCATCATCATATTGCAAATGTTTCAAAAGTGTATGCCCTTTTACTGAATTAAACAAGTAAACGAAGCTTTCCTTACCAGAAATGACAGCATCAACAGAATCCTGATCGTAAATCCGGCGTGAGAGCATACGAGCCAAGGATCTGTCATAGTAGATGAGATTTTGCCAAGGTTTACATACTAAGGAGCATTCGAATAGTGATTCAGTAGGTAAACGTGAGAGGATGTTTAATATGATGGTAGAGTTTTGGCCATGATTGATAGCACACACAAAACCCTAGTTTGAGTTATTTAGAGAGAGGTCGAATGAACTAGAGCTGAGACTGAGAGCACACACAAAACCCTAGTTGAGTAACTGAAAGAGAATGTAGAAAAGTGACTCTCGACTAGGGTGAGCATTTTGCCCGTAATCCGCGGATTTAACCGGGACCAATCGTATTTTTGGGGATGGATATCCGGACCGTTCGTTAATGGGTTGGATGCGGATGGGAATTTTCAAAGCCAACAGATTACGGATTGGGCCAGGATGCAATGTTGAAAATCCGTTGGACATCCATATCCGTTAGATTAAGGGCATTTATATAGTTTTTAGAAAATATATAAGTATTCTAGAAATTCTTAAAGTGTTTGCTTGGAGTGTTGTCCATGACACTTTTATATTTGTGCACATATATAAAATGGGTAGGTTTTACAAGAAGTCATCTATATTTATTTTATTTATTCATCATAAATTTTAACTAAAACAAATCCATTGGATTACCCGTTACCCAATCCATAACATCCGTGCATCCATTGGATGTGGGTTGGATGCGGATGCCAAATTTGAAATCCGTAGTGAATTGGATTGGATGCGGATGAGGTGAAAACCGATCCATACCGGCCCATGCTCACCCCTGACTCTCGTAGTTGTAGGCCATAGTGGACCGTTCACAATTCTTATGGGCCTAACTCCTGAGCATGTTGTGGGCAGTTCCTATGGCAATGGCCAATTTTTTTTTTTGTTGAGCCTGTCGGAGGGCCGAATACATTTTTCCACTATGGGAAAAAAAGTCAGCGAACAAACATTACCCGCACGTTCTTGAATCGCCCGCAATGTACATCTTACTTTCAAACAAGTACATGAGAAAATGTTATTCTATTGGATAAAATATTAATTTTTATATTATATAATTTTATAACTACTCAAAGCAATGATTACTGTCTCCCATTTCAAATATTTAGCAATGGTGCTAGACACACCGAAAAAAACACTTCGGGGGAATCTGACGGTCTCCTACAGCTGCTTTAGCATTTGGATTAGAGTTGTGGAAGTGGGTCCTGTTTTGTCTGTCTCTACCGGGATATTTCTCGGTGCTTTATCCGAAGTGTATCTAGCATTTTTGAACATTTAAATCTATTTCCCCTATACCAGTGATTAGGGGTGTCAATGGATGAATATCCGTCGGATATTTAGAAATCCGTATCCGATAGGTTAAGCGCTATCGGATATTCGATATCCGATAATATCCTATAGGATATCAAAAATCAGATATCGATTCCGATAGGCTAAGCTATCGGATATCGGATATTTATCCAATAATATCCGGTTCTGACAAAAAGTGTTAAAAACCCTTTAAAACATGTTCATAATTGAAATTTAAGTTCAATTTCTCAAACATTTCATATCGGATATCGGATATTAGGGTAAATCACAAATATGGTTAGGGTAAATCACAAATAAATCCATGTTCTATTGGATATCGGATATTAATAATTCAGATGGAGCCTAATCCGATTCCGATATATTAAGGAAGAAATATCCTTAATATCGGACAAAACGGATTAATCCGATTCCGATATCCGATCCGATATCCGATAAAACGGGTAAAATCCTATAAGATCTCGAATACTCGGAAACGGATTCCGAATATCGGACATATATTGACAGGCCTACCAGTGATTGATGTCCCTCACTTACACATATTATAGGATTATTTGGTTTTGGTACTGAAGTTTTGATTGAAACCTGGGTTTGGTCTAATATTTGTCCAGCCTTTGCGTTTGGTCTAAACCAACGTGACCCGCATTGACTCGGTTAGATTTTGATTTCCGTTAACTAATTATTTAAAAATTAAATAAAACTAAATTATTTGACGCCGTTAACTTAACCGTTAACACGTGAGACATTAAAAACTCACATGTCTAACTAATCCTAATCGCCGCTATCATGTTCTCCATTTTTATTTCAGAAATTCCTCCTCTCTTTCTAATCATAATCGTTATATCTCCACCGTTCTCCATTGTTCAATGATTTCCAAGAATATCAGCTACTAAGGTTAACAGTACAGCCATCATTGTTGTGAACCAGCAAATGGAAATTTCAACTATGGAGTTTCTGGCAGATATTCGTTAATCAATGCTTCCCAGATGGCAAGATATGAACGAAACCAGTTGCGAGAATCACACCGGCTGCAAATGCTTTAGCTGCGAAAAACAAATTACTGTCCGTTCTTAAGAATTTCTTTTCTTTTACGATGAGTGGAAGTGCAATTCCTGCGGTCCCGGAGATTAGAATCGCTACAATTGCTATTATTTTTCATGTGAATGCTTCTGAATCGTTTCTGCAATATGTTGAAT
Source organism: Papaver atlanticum (assembly GCA_023531105.1). NCBI lineage: Eukaryota > Viridiplantae > Streptophyta > Magnoliopsida > Ranunculales > Papaveraceae > Papaver > Papaver atlanticum. The sequence goes on from JAJJMB010000011.1 coordinate 635,503, forward strand.
CGATTTCTTTAAAGTCCGTTGTCGCCATTGAAGTCTGAAATTAACTCCAACAAAAATTTCCCTATTTTTGACAAAACAATAACAAACCCAAAATTTTAGAACCCTTCAATCAATTTCTTCTATAAACTCTATATAAATTCCCAAATCCCTCAAATCTTCTTAGTAGAATGAATTCCCCAAAAATAAGTCATCAATCAATTTCTTCCTCCACTAAGTAATTCCTTCCCTTTCATTCATCAATCAATTATGAACCCTTCGAAATGATACTCCCTCTGTCAAAATTTGGTTTTGTTTATGAATTTTTATCAAAACTTCAACCCTATATTCTCCTTGATATCAAATCCTTCTCTTCAATTCATTAATCAGTAAATAACTTCTTAATGAAAAAGGCTTCAAACTTTTGTTCTTTTTGATATCGAATTCTTCACAAATAAAAGCTAAGAGAAAGACTAGATTCCATGACCTCCGATCAATTACAGTTGGTCGACGTACTGGATTTGCATCAAATAGGTTTCACTTGTAGGTTTCTATATTTTTTTATAAATCTCTCTTAGCCATTGATCTTTGTGTTGCATGCTTCATCAGTCATTGTTAATTATATTTTCGTAATTCACTATTTAATTGGTCAAAAGTTATGCAAGTCGTCGGTTAACCGAGTTAACACGGGTCAACGTTGGTCTTTAGACCAAACGCAAAGGCCGGATAAATGCTAGACCAAACCCAGGTTTTGGTCAAAAACTGAGTACCAAAAACCAAATAACCCCATATTATAACGCTTTATATACCTTCCACCTGTATTAAAATCTAAAAAGAAATAATGAGCGGTTCAAAATGGTCCGCAAATGTTTCTTGTACAGACTCGCGGATGAAGTTGACACGCCCGCATTTTTTCTTCGGTCGTCCGCTTTTATATCAAGCGCGCGTGTATTATACTGTCGGACTCAACAAACCCTCAAATTAATTGGTTTGCCCATTCGTTTTTCAAGTTTGTTGAGTCCATAGTGGGAGCAAAATGAACAAACTACAAGTTTGTTGAGTCCATAAGAACTGCTCTTATTGATTGCCCATGTTGAGTACCCATACGAGTCTGGGGTAAGCACAGTCTAGATTGCCCGGTTTTAGCCTCATCCGCATCCACTCCAATATAGGACGGATTTCCAGTTTGATATATATCTGCATTCGGTGTAGCATCCAATCGATGTGCGGATGGACGGATTGGATGATCAAATAGATTTCCTTTTAACACTTCATCGAAGTTTGAAAAATCTATTTTTTTTTTCAAAAATTACAAAGAGAGAATTCTAGTTAACGTTATTCATATCAATCTTAAAAAGTAAGCCTGGAAATTTTCATTTAATTTGTTGTCAGTGCATTCATCAGCCACCAGAATTTTATCCAAGATTTTCTTATCCTTACAGAAGACACCCTGAGAGTTTGATATAAGTCTGGGTGTTATAGATTTCAGTCTCTCAGCCAAAAGTTTCGAAATTATCTTGTAGAAGATGTTAATCAAACTTAGAGGCCTGAAATCTTTATTTGCAATTGAGTTTTCTTTATTAGGAATAAGTTTTATAAAATATATATTTAGTCTCCAATCCGCCCTGCCTTTCAATAAAAATTCATTTACAACCAATAAAAAATCTTCTTTGATGATGTTCCAACAAGACTTATAGAATTTAATGGTAAATTTGTCTGGTCTGGGGCTTTATTGGTCATGTTAGAGCAATGCTCGGTTGAACCAAAAGTTTTTCTATCTCAAGCTTGTTGTCAATGTTAGATGATCAAAACTATTTCTTGATTTCTAGTCTGCTAAGTCAAGTCTCAGACTAGGTTAGAATTTGGTAGTTGAGTATCATACATCACCCTCAAAGACTGTAGATAGACGAAGACATTTGGAAAACTTATTTTATCAAGTATGTGAAGACTGAACCATTCTATTTAACTCACTATCTTACCAATCTGTCTGTTGAGACTTGTCATATGACTTCTAGTAGATTTATCTTAAAAATATCGAAATATGATTTCAGCATGGATGTTCAAAGGTCCTTAACAATATTAGTTTGAAACAATTCATTGTTCGAGAATTAATTTGTAGATCAATTGAAAATCGCCCATATAATTGATTTTATCATTTGGGAATGCTTCAAACATCATAAGAGAGAAATTCATGAACTTATGATATTTCTGCTCAGGGTAGGTTGGCAAATCAGTTTGCAAACTGTAGATATCTGATTTCGGAAATATAGGGAAGGTGGGAGAACCAGTTCTCAAATCGCAAGTTCAGTTGAGAACAGTTCACGAACCGCGATGAACTGAATTTTCAGTGTTGGTATAAAAGATTAAGGTTGGCGAACCCAGTTGGCGAACTGTGTCCATCTGACTTCATAAACCGAGTAAGTTTGGCGAACCCAGTTCGCGAATAGTGTACATCTGAGTTCTCGAGTCGAGTAGGGTTAGCGAACCCATCTCACGAACTGTAGCTCCATGACTCGTAAACTTTGGCCTTACAGTTCACAAACCGTTTCACCAACGGTTCCAGTAGAATTTAACAGATGCTCAAAGACTTATGTTTTAAATATGTTTAGCATTGCTATGACTCTCTTAAACACTTTTAAGACTTTATTTATCACCAAAACACTTATGTGTGTGCATCATGATTAAACTCTTGAGTGTTTAATGAACTTCAATTTGGTTTTAGTTCGAAAGGCATATTTTCCAAATCAGAACTGTCATTATACACGGTTCCGTAACCGGACCACTGTGTATTCTTCCATTGTATTTTCAAGATTAATTCTCATATGTTTTAATTGAAACCTTAATTAGAGTTTCATCTAAACATAAAAAGTGTTTGCTTGATTCTCAAGTTATCTTAGCCTGAATTATAAGCAAACCTCAGTCTTGAAAAACTATAAATAGAGATGCTCTTTCAACTGGGAAATTAAATCCCTGACGCTTTGTGTCCTAGTTGATAGATAGAGTCGTCCTATATGAACCTAGGTTTCCTCTGAAAATCATAATTAGGTTTACGATTAAAAGACTTCGCTTTGGGGATTCATGAAGCCAAGTCCGACTATCTTTACCTTGATAGTTCGTGTATCCTGCTCTTTCTTTTATGTTATCGAGGTTCTCGTAATCTCTTTTAGGCAAGATAGATATAAATCGTAAAGTTCTCTTCGTCTCAGACTTTGTGATTCCTCAAGATAGATTTCTGAAAATTAAGCTTAAGTGATTTTTTGAACATTGTTCTTGAGAGGTGGTAAAAGATCCATGCTTCTCATCTAAATGAGTGTAAGTGTTCCAGAATGTAAGGTTTGCTAGCTTTTTCTACTGCAAACAGATTTCCAAGCTTTGATCTTTGATCTAAATGGAAATCAAATAGGCTAGAGGCAGATTGGTACCGAAATTCTTCACTGAGGTTGAAGCAAATTTTAGGTTGTAAAGGACGTCAGCTAAGGGAATCAATTACGTAGAACCTTGCGAGGTTCAAGAGACATAAGGAGCGTGACTGTAACTGAATCCCTTGGAGGGTGGATTTGGTCTCAACTACATTCCGATTCGAAGTCTGATAGTAGGATAGTGTTTGACGTATTCCTTTCGTTTCAGTTGTGATTTTTAGGGTTTAGAGATTTTGATTTCTAGGTTTTCAGCTGATTCTATTTTCCAGTTTATCAATTTAAGTTTAAGTTTATCGAATCCTAGGGTTTCATTTAAGATTATCGATTTTAGAGTTTAATCTTTGATTTCAGTTTAGTTTCTTTGTGAATCGTTTTTTTTCGAATTTCAATTTTTCAATTTCTTCTTTCTCTTTCTGTTTTACAACTTTGAATGTTGGCACTGGGTGTATCGAGATAGCAGGACATGGTGTGGTACTGTAATGTCTAGTATTTCCTGCTTCTTTTTTGGATTGTAGTATGACTGGTTATAGTTTTGTTTAGCCTTATGGAATAAATGTAGATGGGATGCCTAGAAGTTTTATTGATGAAAAGGGAAAGTTAAGACCTAGAAACAACACCTACACTATGATGAATGCGAAACTCTTTCGTATGTTATTTGGATCTTAATTTGATAGTGTTTTGTGCTTACAGTAACTAGGATCTGTTGATGGTTAGCAGATTGGTTTTGCATATTCTTGCGTTTGAACTGAGCAAGTAAATGGTCCCAATTCTTCTTCGTGTAGGTTTTAATTCTTTTTTTAATGCATGTCACAAGTTTTCTGTTTCAGTAGTTGATCGATATTTACTTCTCTGTTGCAACTTTTGTAGCTTACCTGTTTGTGAGGACAGGACAAAAGAAAAGACTAGTTGCATAGGACGATGAAGTTGCCGTTTCTCCCCCTCCGGTGCAACTACAACTGCTCCAATTTGTGAACAAACTGTCACTGATCCTGTGAAGCCCATTGCACATCTTGGAAGAGAAGATAAAAGTCAAACCCACAAGTACAGAAGAGAAGAAAAAGATTGATGAAGAGAAAATAATACTCGAAGCGTTCATTCGGTCAAAATCCATTCCAAGCATTTAAAGGTTGAAATTGGATAGATCTTGTTCCAGTAACTCGGAGATTACTTCATTTTAAAATTGTTGTTACTTCATTTTAAAATAATTCACTGACTTTTTTCACTTGTTAGTTTTTTCTTCATTTCAGTTCTCTTTGTTTCTTTTGTAATTTTTAGATGCCAGGAACAATTCAAGTTTCACGTACTGCTAGCGCGACTGATTTTCATTTCCTTTGCATTCTTAGCAAGAACTTAAGGAACCAGCTAACTTGTGCTTTGTAATTCTCTTTTCAGTGCTTGATTTACTGGATTTTCCATCTTCTTCTTTTTCGACGATAACAGTTAAAGGTATATAATTTTCTTTTTCTTAAACAATTTGAGCTTAAGTGAGTTGGAGTTTTACATTTTGTAGTGCTAGTTTAATTGGGAATGTTTGGGATTTGATATTGCAGTGTCAATAGGGAAGAGAGAATTTTGGGCATGGGATAAAGGAGATTTTTCATTGTAGGTTTACTAATGCACTTGGAACAATGATTTATCCAATCTATGGCCAGGGCGAACTTCCACAAGCTTTCTGTCGTTGTGCAGTAGTTAAATATGCTCTTTATGTTAGGTTTTCTGACCCTTGTCTTCCAAATAGTATGTTTGTTATCCTGGGGCGTTCAACATGAGTACTGGTAGCTTGTTATGGGAGCTTGTGCAATATGAGTACTGGTAGCTTTTATTGACAGATATATCTCTTCTTTGTAGATATATGTTCTCTTCGTTCTGATACATGTTGAGAGAACTGCCTTCTCTGTAATTTGGGTATGTACTTAGATCTTTTTAGTTTATGCAGGAGAGTTGTTGAATTAGAGACTTCTTAATCTTAAATAAGACTTTTCTCTCTCCAACTTATAACACATATGTATCCAAATTTCCTCTAAATTCAGGAAATTACGTCTGAAGCAAAGATTATTTCTACTAGATACACAAAGAGTGTCATAAAGTCATGTGTTGCATTATCTTACATTGAAGATCAAGCCATGATGGATGATAGGTGATTTAATTTATTACCATTTTCATTAGTTTTTCATGTTTTTTTCTCCCTCATGTTAATGTGTGAATGACCATTTTCATACATATACTATTCACAGCCGCCTGATGGACTCACTAACTACGGACCTGTGAAATATGAATGCATTAGGGAAGGTACGCTTGTTTAAGTAGTATTTGATACAGAGTAACATACTTTATTGTTTGAGCTTCGACATCAGGTGTTTTAACGTATCCAGATATGTCTGTGCAGATTATGAGGCTCAGACGTATTGAGAGATGAGCTTTAACTCATGCTTCTGCAGAAGTAAAATTTCAGATTGACACTGAAACCCATGATCCTCTTGATATTCCTTGAGCCATCACTGTTGGAATTATCAAGACTACTACTCCTTGTTTGTGGAACTCACCAGGATTTAAAGTTAAGATTTTCCTTTATCATGTTATCTGTAGCTGATTAAATACTCTTTACTTGAAAGGCTGATGATTCATACTTCAATAAGCTTATTTGTATACTGACGACTAGATGCACGACTCAGGTGCCTGCACTGGATACCTATGACCACTAATTTATTATTTCTGTCTTATTTTTTTTACTCGTTGCCTTCTATTCTTTTAGGATGTTTACTTCTGTAGTGGAGACCTCACCCCTCAAGAATTTCTGTATTACGGTTTTGCTGCAACTATATATTTTACTTCCCAAATTCGAATATATGCAGGTCAATTGTGAATAGATTAGAGAACCTGACCTGGTTATGCTTCATTTTCATGCAGATATCACTGTACACAGATTGCTTGCTGCATCTTTGGGGATTTATAAGCTTCTACCAATATTCCAAGATAGACCTCAACTTACTAGCATTGCTGACAGTAAGTATAATTTGCGAACTCACTGATCTCTTGTAGAAAAGTGTGCCATACATATAGGGTAGTATTTTCCAAATTGTCCGATGTAATTGCTTTTAGATGACTGAACATTTGGTTTTCTTTGGCCCGAGTCATCTGGAACATGACATGTTACCACCTATTGATATGCAGGGTAATATTGATACTGGACTGGTCCTTAGCTCCTTTTTAGTATCACTTGTTACTAATTTTATGCTTCTTTTCAGATTTTAATTATCGGCATAGGAATGCTCGATCAGATGGTAGGGCGAGCCTCGGTTGAGTTGCATACACTCATATATTTTAGGAATCGGTATGATCTCTCTTTCTCTCTCTCCACCTCTCTCCACCTCTATCGCTCTCTCAATGAATGACTCAATTGTAAATTTCATCTTGGCAGGCCAACAGATACTGAAGCAAGAATAGTGAAGATAAGATCCAATGGATTTATTGTATTTGTTCCCAAGTATGCCTTCTATCTTGTTGCGGCTCTTCTCTAATCATTTACACTGTAGTTAACAGATGGTACACCGGTACACCATTAACTGCATATGAACATCTAATTTCTAGTTTGTATTTGAGAATGAGCTTGACTCTAATTTTTAACTGTATGAACTTGATTCTTGAGAATTTATATAAAATTTTGTGAATCTTTTCTTTGCCGAATCTATCTTCCGTGGCTTAGGATGAAGTCGTGGCTTAGAATCAAAGCCGTGGCTTCATTCTGAGCCTTTTTTTTTGTTCCTAATTTTTTTTAGCAACGGCTGACTTCTGTTGCGAATAAAAAATTTAGCAACGGCAGCGGCCGTTGCGAATCCTCGTTGCTGACCGAGAATCGCAACGGAGCTTATGCCGTTGTGAAAAATTGCAACACTGTGTTTTATAACAGACATTCGCCGTTGCGACCTTAGTCAGCAACAGCCAGGGTTTGTTGCTAATCCTTAAAAATGGTGTAGTGTTTGTCCATACAGGTTGCCAAACGAAAAAGTTGGTGGTGTATTTGGTACCCCAGCGTTTTCAAGTCCCACATCCCTTTACAACATTGTGGACCTCTTCTTCGAAAAATTGTCGCTCCATCCAATTTCTTTGTTCCATATCAATCTCATCAAACTGCAGATTGTCAAAGCTTGGATCGTATAGGCAGTAAAAATATTAGAATAATATCGTTGGATCTCCTGCCTAATCACCTCCTAGATAAAAACGTTTGCCCCTCTAGTTTATTGCTTTGTGATACAACTCCTATTGTTTTAGCTTTGTGATACAATTCCTGTTCTTTTTAGCATTAGCAATGTTATTGAAAAAATGTCTATTACTTTCCTTGAAACCTTTTGCTTTTTTCCTTTTGATACGCCATTCTTCCTCTTGCAACTTTTATTTCCTCTCATCTGTAGCTCTTTCTTAATTTGCGGGTCTGACAAGATAACATCTTCTTCTATCAAATTTAGCTTATTTATGTTTTCAGTTAGCTCATTCTCTTTCTTTTTAGACCTTGCTCCAATCTTTTAGGAAAACTTTTAAATTTTGTAATTTTCTAAAGAGAACATAACTAGGAGTGCATGTAAACCTCATCATACCCCACCACAACTCTATATTCTTGTAGAAATCTTTATATTGAGGCCAGAAGTATTATATTTTTATATTGGGTGAAATTTCTGACATCAACATATTATGTTCAAAAATGATTCTAACTAGAGTTATTTGTGTTAGAGCATTGCTCGGTCGAACTCACAAGTATTTTCTCAAGCTTGTTGTCAAATTTAGTTATCAAAACTATATCTTGATTTCTAGTCTATATTAGTCAGTCTCGGATTATGATAGAAATGTGTAGTTAAAAATCGGATATCACTGCGTTCTACCGTTTGAAGACGAAGATCAACAGAAGATTTAGAGAACTTCAATATCAAAACGTAAGTGAAGACTGAACCACCTATTTCTCAAAGTTTTCACCTTTCTATCTATGAGACATTGTCGCATGACTAAATTAGACAGTACGTGCATAACAGAATTTTCGAGTGAACTTTACCTTAAATGTTGTTCTTAAATATGGCTACTTTTTTTTTTGAAACTTTAAATTGAATTGCTTAAGTAGAAGTGATTACACGGTTCTTATCTTCCTGTAACTGCATAACTATGTTATCAGGAATTTCTAATAACCAAACAACACAAAGTTTATCTACTCTAGCAGATTTAGACAATATATATGCTATTCTATTTTTCTCTTTAGGCACGTAAGAACACTGCCAAGAACTAAATACTCTAAATAAAGATTTTATCTCCAATATTAAATTGCGAAATCTCCAATCCACACTAAAAGAAGCATTGTTAACAGCATCCGCAACTATCTTTGAGTTTAGCTCAAAAACCACCTTCTCCATATTTAAATCTCTTGCCCACTGACATGCCTCCCATAATTCTTTACATTCATCCTGGTCTGGACCAGTCGCCTCAGCTAAATAGATGCATTTTGAGCCCCTGTGCTCACCTACAAAATCACGAATAATCAGTCCAATGCCTCCAGTTTTATCAGTATAAGAAAAAGAACCATCAAAATTAATTTTAAATGATCCTATTAAAGGAGGACTCCAGTGCAAGTTTAAGCGAGTTTGAGCAGGAACTAATATGCGAGTTTTCTGGGTCTTATTATGGAACTCTGAAATCTCCTTCCTACATTTATGAATGATTGTATCCATCGAAATATTCCATCCTTTGAAGATCTTATCACAACGTGCAATCCAGATACACCAGGATACAATCAGAATCTTGCAGATTTCGTCTTCTTGAATATGATTACTAAGTAGTTTGTCCATCAGGAGACATATTTCTTCCTTAAGAGAATTACCATTCTAGCTGTGAATACTCAACGCGACAAACCAGATTCTTTTAGCAATAGTACATTGGAGAATGCAGTGAGTGGAAGTTTCTATGTGCTGTGAACAGAAACTACAGATTGAGTCTTTAGCATTAATGAAATGAGAGACCTTGTCTGTGGCGGGTAGGATATCTTTGATACACTTCCAAACAAACTGTGTAATCCTTGGCAGAATGGGGAGCTTCCAGAGTCTTTTGTATATAGACTGCATTCGTTGGCCAACTGAGTTGTTTATGTTTCCTTCTTCAAACATTTTCCGATAAGCTGACTTGACTGAGAAGTTCCCATTTTTCTCTAAGGTCCAAATCAATTTATCTTCATGATGTAGATGAATTGATATATTAAGAATATACCTAGTTATGGTGTTATCAAAGAGATGAAGAATAAGATTATGATTCCACTGACCAGAGTTCTGAGAAAAAAGTTGATGCACATACATATAGTTGAGATGATTAGAAACTCCCTCTTTAGGACTTGGAGGACCCTCCAACTGCTCAATCCATCTATCCTTCCAGATCAAAATCTTTTGGTCGTTTCCAGGACACCAGCAACTATACTTTTTGATGAAAGAAAGCTTACTACTTATACCTTTCCAGGACCATGTAGAATTTTTGTTTTCCTTAGCCTCAAATATAACTCCATCTGAGTAGTATTTTTCCTTTAAAGAAACTGCACAGATAGAAGTGTTGTCTGAGCAAAGCCTCCAAGCAGACTTAGCTAGAAGAGCTTTATTGAACAATTCTAGATCTCTGAAACCTAAGCCGCCTTCTTCTTTAGGTTTGTTAACCCCTTTCCAAGAAATGCAATGTTTTCCTCTATTTGTCTTTTTGTTTCTCCAGAAAATCTGTTGGACTGATTCATTTCTTTGATTGTAGTATCTGGTAACTTGAAACTACTCATATGATGGACAGGAATTGCATTAGTAACGTTCCTTATCATCATAGATCTGGCAGCTTCTGACATATTTGAACTTCTCCATTTAGATAATCTTGTTTTCATCTTATGATTGAGTGAAGAGAATGCAATTTTCCTGTTTCTACCCACAAAGAAAGGAAAACCAAGATACTTTTCTTCTTTGATGTCTAGTTCTCTTACTTGAAGAATACCACTAATGATCTGACAAGAAGAAGTACTCATATTCTTAGAAAAGAATACTGCAGATTTATGAAAGTTGATGACCTGACCTGAGCAAGAACTGAAGTCTTGAATAACTTGTAGAAGTTTGTTAACTTGAACCAAATTTGCTTTGCAGAAAAGCAAACAATCATCTGCAAATAAGAAGTGATTTATTTTTGGAGCTAATATGGATATCTTCATGCATGTTAACTGGTTTGTAAGTTCACAATGATTGAGTTGCCTAGAGAAAGCTTCCATAGCTATTATGAAAAGGTAAGGAGATAGTGGGTCTCCTTGTCTAATTCTCCTTGAGGGTTTAAAAGATGTTGAAGGAGAGCCATTAACCATAATCTCTATTTGAGTGGTGCTAATACACTGATGAATCAGATGACAAAGTTTCTCACTAAAACCAAACTTTCTAAGAACTTCAATGAGGAAGTCCCATTCAAGTCTGTCAAATGCTTTTGACGTATCCATTTTTAGTGCTAAATGACCAGATCTGCCTCTTTTCTTTTTCATTGCTTTAACTAATTCTTGAACAAGACATATATTTTTAGAAATTAACCTCTCAGGGACATAAGAAGATTGCAGTGGAGAGATGATATTAGTCATGTGTTTCTTGAGTCTTAAAGCAATAATCTTTGAGATCAACTTTTAAACAGTATTGCACAAAGCAATTGGCCTGTAATCTTCAGGTTTATGAGCTGTTGCAGATTTAGGGATTAAGGTAACTCTAGTGTTGTTGAGTTTCTTCAAAAGAAAGCCAGAAGAAAAGAAGGACTTTATCATACTGCAAACATCTTCCTTGACCACCTGCCATTGAGTTTGGTAGAATCCAGGTGGAAAACCATCTGGTCCTGGAGATGTCCATGGTTCCATGCTCATTAATGCACCATATATTTCTTCATCTGAAGGTATTGCTATGAGTTCTTCATTATCTGCATCAGATATACAGGTTGGAACATGTTGAAGGAAATAATAACTATCACCTGGATTTGAAGTAGTGCTAATATTTTTGAAATGAGTAACAAGAAGATCTTCTATAGACTTTCTGTCTTGACACCACACACCATTTGGATCTAAGAGAGAGTCAATTCTATTTCTAGTTCTTGTTTGGTTACATCTAATATGAAAGTATTTAGAATTTCTATCCATATCATTGTAGAAGTGATCTCTGGATTTCTGCCTGCTTGAGCTTGTTTGAGCTTCATTTAGCATTTTTATTTCCTTTTCAATCTTTATGACTTCTGAAGTATTACTCCCTTGGATATCAGTACCTTGTAGATGAGACAATTCTTGCTGAAGATTAAGGATTCTAGTTCTTATATGTCCAAAAGTCTTCTTACTCCATATTGATAAAAGATGTCTGGTGTGTGGGACAGTAAAATTGGAGAATGGTCTGAGCCTAACTGAGGAAGATGAGATAATTTAGCATCTGGGAAAACTATTGTCCATTCACTATTGGTTAAGGCTCTATCTAATCTAGATTTGATTTTTCCTGTACCATGACTATTACTAGTCCAAGTGAAGGGATTTCCACAAAAACCCATATCTTGAAGATCATAATTTCTAATATAATCAAGAACCTCAGAAGAAGTAGTACTGGTTCCAGTATTTCTTTCAGATATGTTCATAGTGATGTTTAAATCACCTATAAGAACCCATGTTAAGACACATATTTATTGAGACTATGAATGTACTGCCATTGAGTGAGTTGTTCATCTCTATAAGATATGCCATAGACACAAGAAAGAAACCATTCACCTTTGGCAGAATCATTATTGACTATTTCATGAATCATGTCAGTGGAGGCATTGACAACATCTAAAGAGAATCCATCTTTCCATAACAGAATTATACCTCCAGCTTGTCCTATAAAAGGAACATATCTAGTGTTTGGTAGAGCAGGAAAACTAGTGAGTTTAAGAATTCTTTCATCATTGATTTTTGTCTCCGAGAGAAACACAATATCAGGTGAATGAATAGTATTTAGATGAAAAAGATGGTCTCTAGTTTCTTTACCTAAGATACCATGATAGTTCCAACATAGCGCCTTCATCGTTGAATTGTGCTCAGAAAGAGAAAACTTGATATTCAAGTTACTCTTATGACTTTGTACGTCAGTTATAAATAGGAACAATAAATGATAAGCAGTACGGATTACAATATTATGAAACTTTTGTAAGAAGGTAAAGACGGAGAAATTAATGCAATAAAGGATGTAAGAGTTGTTATTTACCAGAGTAGAATTGGCCTCATGCATCTCATGAGAAGACTCTCTCATCTCAAACTCTCCTTCATCAACCAAGTCATGTTCCATGGCATCTTCAGCAATAGATGGATTCAACGTTCCAGTATTGTTTTCCACGTCATGCAAGTCTTCTTCATTATGATCATCTATTTCAGTTCTGGTCCTCTTATTCTTTCTAGAATCCTCCATATTTTGTTATTGTTCTTCTTCATTGATCTCATTAGCTTGATTTTTACTAGCTTCACAGATATGCTGGACTAGAAGTTCCAAGTCTTCAATAATTTCCACTCCATAGGCAACAGCAAGCTCATGAAGGTAGTTGATATACTGTTCTTGAGTGAATCTTATTATCATTAAAATCATCAGCAACATTGAGACATTCTTCTTCATTGTGGTCAATAATAAAACACTTAGGACAAAGATTATGTGGTTGCCTTTCCCAATGAAAACGCACCCATTTAGATCCTCCAGCAGTTGTGTTCCACCAACCACCTCTATGAAGAGGTTTCTTAAGGTCAATTGTGATTTTGGCTGAGATTGTGCTACCAAAAGTTGGTCTACAATTTTCTGGATCATACCAGATTTTGGTACCAAGTTCTTCTATTGCTTCATTGACAACTTCTTCAGAGTGATGCTCAAAAAGTATGTTTTTGAACTGGACTGTCCAATCTTGGTGTGTAAAAACCCAATCCTTGGCAGTAATGGCAGCATCATATTTTTTGAGATTTAGATGGCATTTTTTGACATTCCAGGGACCTTTTTTAAGAACAACATTCATGACCTCTTCAGTATGAAATTTGAAAAGGAATAGGTTCTTATCAATTGCTCTAACCTCCTTAGTTCTGTACCTATTCCAAAGAACATTAGTTTTTTTCCTAACAACATCAGTTTCAATCGGATCTTTTGAATAAAGTCTTCAAATCAAAGTGGTGTTCCATTCATCAGTAGCTTTGACTATGGTTGTTTTCGAACCTACAGCTCTTCTCATTTTTCTGGCACAAATGTCTCTAATATTTGCATTTTGCATCTTGTCAGTGATACTTGAGACTTGCGAATTCGAGGATGACTCCATAGGATGAAGATTCACAACTCTAGGTTTTTTGTGTTTGTACTGGTTCTTGTAGGAGACCTCTTGATTATAAATATCAGCAGGATGACTAGAGTAACTATAATTATCTTCAAAAGTATAAAATTTATTTTCTAAATAAGAAAAGAAAATAGTTTTATGAGATGGATAAGATATTCTACATTGAGTGCAGGGATTCTGGTGATTGACAAGATAGACGGAATTAGTGGTCAAAGGGAGAGTTACCGGCTGTAGTTGAGCTGTGCATGTATCACGGGGATGAATAGAGGGAAAGTTTGAATATTCAAAATTCAAATTTCTTTGACTAGCGAATCGGATCAAATGAGTTGGGTAACTCACCGGAGACTTGATGATGACATTGAAATCATAAAGATGATATAGAAACCAATACTGGAACATACTGATATAATCCCATTTGTTGATGATGGGGGTGCAAAACTGTTGAATACTGTGATGCTAATACCGGAAGAGGTTGAGACAATAATGTTATTCGAAGGAGCACCTTGAGGACGAAAGTCCGATACAAGATGCTTCTCATGATTAGATGCCTGGTAGAGGCCCTGAAAAATCACCAAAACATCATAAAACAATTAGATCTAGACATAACAGAAGAAAAGAAACATTAAGAATTAAAGAAATTAGGAATTAAAATGGTGAAAATTGATAAGAGAGTTTATATTTGAGTCAACTCATTTTTCGTTGATTCACCTATTCCAGTTTAGCTTATGAGATAAAACTACCAAACCTCTCTTCTACACCATAACCCGATGAAGGAGTACCCTTAACACCTATCAACTTCTCCTTAAATATGACTACTTATACTTAAGAACATTTGTTCATACTTGATGAATTTGGTTAAAAACAATTTATTGTTCATGACTTAAATTATGATTCAAGATTTAATCATTTGAAAATAGCCCGGAACAGTGATATGTGTCATTGATGTTTTTCAGGAATGTTTCGAATCGATTATTAGAGAGATATAAAACTACTGATAATCCGGATACAGGACAGTATGCATACCAGTTCACACACTGGGAGAACTGTTATAAGCCCGGAACCACGGTACACATACCGACGTAGCTATAGTTCGGCAACAACTTTGTAGTACGCATATCTGATATCCAAACCACAAAAAATCTGTGACTCGTGAACCAGGAACGATACGCATACCTACTACGCAAACCGGAAAAGATCTGTTGATTTTGATACCGAAAACGGTACACATACCCGGTATGCAAACCATAAAAGATCTGTGAGTTCCTGATTTACGAAAATTTGGAGCAATAATACCTCTGTATACCTAACTATCCAATTAAGACTAATGCATCCAAAGATACTTGTAACTTGAAAAAATCTATGTTGCGTAGACTCAGCCTACATGTTAGCAACAAAAGAGCCTATCAACAACAGTATGACAAAGTGAAAGGCAGTAAGACAAATGTCTGGCGCAACAAGACATATTAAGATTGATGATATTGTTAGCCCCCAAAAAATCTGTCGTTTGTGCAGGGTTCAACCGCTTCCACAGAACCTATCATTAAGACATATATACAATACATTGTTCCAGACTAATTGAGTTTGTTTGTTTGCAGTACAGTACATGCCGATAGAGAGGGTCACGAGAGAAAACTTGATCAGAACAAAAGGTGCATTACTCAACTACTCAAGTTAAAGGAAGAGACCTCCAACTAGTAATCTCTTGGTTGCTTCATCATCTCAACTTGCGCCTGCAAATCAGAATATTTGTAGCATGTTAGAAATATCCAGAATAACGCATATGCACGCAGGAGTAAGAGAATGTAAGAAAAAACGAAAAGGTAGTCCTTTACTAATTTCCTTTCATGATATTATTCTCTGAACACTAGCGGCGCTGAATTCTCTAGTCCAAAAAGAGTAAAACTCAGTAATCAACGGTCAGTTTTACTAGCACTCTGATCAGCTACTATTACCATAAATAGTTTTTAAATAGGTCTCAAAGATGAGGATACATTAGAATTAGCTGTTACCCAAATTTCGCTGTCTATACTCTTTGTGATATTTTTACAATCTTGATGAGACAAAAGGCTAAAATTCCTAGGCTAATGTGAATGACAATTCATTCTTCCCTGATGCGTAATACCAAACCCTAAATAGAAAGATCACTTAGTTTCTGATATCTTCGACCTCATGTGTTCAGCACGAGCTGAAGCTGGTGACTTGAGAATTGACATGAATCTCCAGCAATTTGTTCTGCATTTCTATTTTAACAGATCTAAATTGAAAATATCACATGAACAAAATAGCCTAATACCACGAATCTAGGCACAACAATTTCATGTGCATGAAAACCATAATTTGGTCTAGATGTGTATATCTGGCACTTGAGCATTCTACCTTCTAACACCAACATACATCTTCAATACTCTGTCGTATATTAAATAATTTGAACCTCATCCTACTCATTTCACATACAATATCAGGATCCTTTAACCCCTACTGAAGATGGATGGTATTTGACAAATGTCTACAATCTAATCAGTGAATATTTGGTAAAACGCTAATAGGAATGTGGGCGGCATAAAATGTCCTATTGTTATGATTTAGTGGCAGGTTTCATTACGAGCAGTAAACTAAACATTTTCAGTCGTCAACTTTGTGAAATCCAAATAATTAAGATTGTTTAATAGCTTAGCATAAATATGACCCAATCAATTCCCTGAACACAAAATTTCCTAAACATGCCTTCAACTGTGAAAAGAGGTCTTGTACAGAGCTTTCTTGATATAACATAAATATGACCCAATCAATTCCCTGAACACAAAATTTCCTAAACATGCCTTCAACTGTGAAAAGAGGTCTTCTACAGAGCTTTCTTGACATAAGAAACTAGTACTATATGTTATCAAAGGACAATATATCAACTTTCAGAAGATAACTTTATTGTGTTATGCCTTTAAATAACAAGTATCTGAAGCTCATCACAATCCTGCAAGACTCTGTAGTAAAACAAAGATGGGTGTTTCCCATTTCACTACCACGGAAAGGATATATTCTTGTGAAATGAATTCAGTAGCATCACAGAACTTCACAAACTAACCGAGATGATATGTGCGAAATTAACAAGCAAAAGCTCTAACCTCAAAAGCAGTCTTCAAATGATTAAGCTCCTTGTCAAGATCATTGATGGCTTGATTATATGCCTGCATTGGTGAAGATTGGCTCGTCGTATGAATCTGAAAGAAGAAACAAGAAACATCAAAGTTTTCAAAATTAGTTACTCTCAAATGAGGGACCTAATGGTCACTTACAACCTTGTAAAAACCGACACGGGAAGGCCTTTAGACTTTTAGCACTAGATAAAAGTTACCTAGTTAATAAGCCTAAACATATTATTAGAAATCGGTATTCTAGAGTACCATGTGAATTTGGTAAAGTAGTGTCACTAATACATTTTCCACATATTCCCAAACAACTTCAATGACAAGCAGTAACATCTAGTAATCATCAAAAAACAGAAACTGCAAAGAAAGAATTAAACACTAACCCTAACAATGATTTTGTACTGAAGAGGGTGCGGAAGCTTGTACCCAGCAAACAGCACATTTGCATCCCTATGCAATTGCCTGTTAACAAGAAACAAAATTTCAACAAAAAAACTACTCAATATCAAACCAAGGGTTATCAATTAAGCGATTATTGAGTTCGTACATGCGCACAACATTCCCAACAGTATGATCCTCTCTCTCGATGACAAAAGAAGCAGCATTAATGATCTTTGTATCTCTTTCATAAGAAACCCTAATTCACAAATCACAAATACATAACACTTTATTATTTGTTAAACAGAAATACATACCCAGGGAATAAAACCCAATAACGGTGAAGTAAAAATGAAGACTTACTTTTTGGTTCCTTCAGGAAGAACAAAACGTTCGTATCGTTGAGGAGCGTTCGTCATCGAAACAAACTAAAAGCTGCAGAGTTATAAACAACCAACAATAAGTTATTCATAACATGGGGTTGAGCATATCAAATGGAAACAGACCCTAAAACGGAACATACTTGCCTGATCTCTTACAGTTACAGATGTATGACGAGAAAGTTTTGAGAGGTAAGAAGGAAGGGGGGAGAAAAGTAGAAGAAGCTGTGTGGACTGTGTAGAATAATAGTATATGACTAGAGGAGAGAGTGAGAAGTCAGTCAATGAGAATCAAAGTTGAGAACCAAGTATGCACCTTTCTGCACCCCCTTATCACCAAGGTGGACGTTCCCCACCTTTTTAATGGTGGTGCATTGTTTTGGAAAATGGAGATGTTTAAAAAACTTGCCAAATTAGGGACTTAGGGTATACCCAAACTGATCGAGGCATACCAAAATTTAAATGGGCTTAAAGGGTGGTAAAATGTAGTAAAGTTATCTTATTATCCTTGACGTAAATAGAATCAAACCTAGCTCCCATTTCATGAATTCATTTTAACCTAAACTTCATTAACCTAAAAACTTTTATTTTTTCCATTCCTTCATCTTACATCACTCATCTCAAAAATCGTCATTTTTCAATCTCCTGAAAAATGAGCAATCAGAAGCAATTAACTAACAAGTCTAAAGTTACTACTAATATCAAAATCTTTAAACCAACAGAAAAAGGTATAAGAAAAGTTGGAATCAGTGAAATCAGTGAATCCAAGCATGTAATCCCTGAGAATTTTGAAAAAAAACCATCAACGGCGAGAAGAAGACTATTAGTGATGGTTTAAACTCAATCTCATTACTCTATTGTTGTATTATGTTAGATTATTGAAAATAGTGATTTGCAGGGTGTAGGTCGTCATGGTTTATGTATTAGCATTATGACGACCTTTGCTATTTAGTGGTGGTCGTCATGGTCGCAGGATGAAGTTCATGACGACTTTTGATAATGTTAATGGAGAATGATAAAACAATACCTAGGGTCGTCATGGTAATTATCCCTCAAACATGGCGACCGGTGATAGTTACTTTGGTTGTCATCTTTGTATTACTTATAACATAACGACTTAATTTCATAGGAACTTTGTTGTTTCTGTGTAAATTTTAGGGTGTAGGTCGTCATTGATTTAAGAAATAAACCTGATGACTATGTAGTGACACTTATGATCGGCACAGTCGATTAAACTACAACATGGCGACTATTATAGTTTCAACTCTCTCTTATGTGTTCATAACTTATACTTGTCTATTGTTTTATTATTTAGGTTTCAACGGAATAACAAAGGAAAAGAAAAGACTACTCCTCATTCAAAACTTCCTTGTGATATAACTAAAGAAGACCCTGTAGCAGAATTGTTAAGCGCGATGGATAGTAATCCAAAAGAATTCCTAAGTTGAATGAATAGTTATCAGAGTCCCCTCAACCATATTGAATCGGAGGAAGAAGAAGGAGATTATATGATTCAAGAGTGTTTTTGTTCTCCAGGGCATCAGATTCTTTAGGTGTAAACCCGTATTGCAATGAGAATGGTGACTACATAGGTCCGCCTAAGGAGTTAGAAGAACAAGTTTCTAAGGAGAAGTTGGAAGAAGTTGCTGACAAGAAGGTGGGTGGTGACGAGAAGGTGGCATGAGTTGATGATGCTGAAAAGCCTGATGAAGTGGAAGAAGAAGTTGACATTAACATTTATCTATTTTAATGTCTTTGATGTGTTTACTTTAATTCCTTTTTGTTGGGCGTTTTAAAGATATTTTAGAGTAAAAGTATTTTCAAATAATATTCGTTAAGTGTGTTGTTAGTGTAAAAGTAGTTTCAACTTCAACCAGACTTAAATAAAGGAAGGTTCAAGTGTACCATTACCTATTATTTGTAGTCTTTGTACATTATCTGGTCATTTTGCGAGTGATTGTCCCTTTGAAGGCAGCAAATGCACCATTACTAATTGTTATAGGTCTTTATTTCTCATTAAAGTTGCAAAATCAAATGTATATCAACCGTATGCGTGAACCCTGCTATGGATTTTTTTATTGGATAGATGAGTATGTAGCTCCGCATGAAGATGAAGTTACTAAAATCAACCTTCTACCATGCACAAATCCATTTTGCGATGGTAAAATGAAGTTACTTACTTCACCAAAACAAGTGTGTTATGGAAAAAGATACTAACCTTTGTCCAAAATGTGCTAGGTGAAAACACTGGGGGTACCAAAATACACCACCAACTTTTTCGTAGGCAATCTGTATGGACAAACTCAACACAACTCTGAGAGTTAAAACTCAATCAAGGAAAGTGTCTAGAGTTATATCTCTATCTCTCTTGTGATTAGAATGTTTACAAAATTGAGTCCGTGAACCTAATCTCAAAGAGAGTTCTTGGACGGTACCAAAGAACAATGTCCAAGGATCAATCAAGTCGTATCCAACAAACTAGGTCGGACGTATCTACTCTGATTGATCAACGCACAACCTGTGATATTTTAATTATAAAGATAAACAATATAATGCGGAAAAAGAAATAACAAAGACACCAGAAATTTTGTTAACGAGGAAACCGCAAATGCAGAAAACCCCCGGGACCTAGTCCAGATTGAACACCAAACTGTATTAAGCCGCTACAGACACTAGCCTACTTATAGGAGCCTAAATTACATCGTTTGAATATCAATTTCTTATGTTTTTCTTAGTTATTTCTCTTGTATTTTGTATATTATGCTTTGTTTTGCTTTTATAGGTATTTTGGAGTCATCTAACATAAAAGAAGAGGAATTTGAGCTTAATTGGTTGCTTGCAACATTGGGATTGACGGACTCGAAGTACAGAAAGATAAATGGCTCTTCTTCGTGGCAAACAAGAATCACTGGAGCGCCGACAATTCACTGCTCAGGGCTGCCAGTGTGCTACAGTGAAGAATTACTAAGCAGACCACAGTCTCCGCTAAGGGCCAGCCGATTCTCTTGTATACAATGAAGTAGGTCGAATACCCATTTCATCTCAGTTCAAAAATAACCAAGAGCAACAACCAAGAGTTCACTGCCGGCTAAGCTAGGTCTCAGTCACTGTGAACAAAGAAGTGTAAGGAAATAGAGACAGACAGTGAGTTGGCTCGAGTTTGAGACTGTGATTTTGGCAAGTTCTGGTTTCACTTGATACCGGAAAGACAAGAAGAACCTAGCTGATGACATAATGGTGGGTAATTAAGAACGGATTTTGAGTTTTTCTGAATGTTCAGGTCAAATGGGTTCGTGTCAGATTCAATTTGCAGGGAAGGAGTTATTGTGCAATCTCCAATATACAGCCAGTTCATAACCTTCACTAGTTTACAAGTCGCATACAAGGTGTTTGCAGAATGGCCTCAGCGATCAGTTTTGTCGTCGTCTCTCTGCAGTTCTTCCATGAGTTTTGTGGATGTTTACAAAAAGTTGGGAGATGAATTTTCGGTTGAAATGAACCAGGAAGTGATACGAATTCAGGTAGAAGAGGTAGAAGACTGGGTTAGGCTTGGTTCGAGTTTGTAAGGGTTTTTGAATGAGTTTTATACCGAGAACAAAGGGAGTGAAACTGAGTTGCTGAAGCATTATTCTTGCTGCTCATTATGGCTCGTATGGCAGTTTAAATCCAAGAGGTTCAGAACAACATGGGGTGCGAGTTTGTGTGGGTTTTGAACAAGATGTGAACCAGGGAACAAAGTGAGTTGCAGCCTTCGGGTCTGTGAGATGGGTTGTACTTGAAATTCAAGTTACAACGACTTTTGAGCAAAGTTTGGCCGAGAAGTCAGGGTAGAAGTGAGTGTTGAAGACCCCTGTGTTTATCGAGTTTGATTTTGAGAGTCTTGGCCGGAAAAACAGTTAGAAGGAGTTATTACAGTGAGGCCTTGCCGTTGGATTTGTGGTTGTATGCGCTATATTTGGATTGATTTATAGTTTGTGTTCGATAAGGAAAGTTGGGACCTTGCCCAATACGAAATTGCAAGAAGGTTGAAGCTGCTACACAACATCAACCCCATACCTCATACCACTATTCGCAACCCTAGTTTTTGCTCGCTGAACAACCACCTTTGCATCTCCATTACCATCCTCTACCAGCACCATCTCTTGCATCACTGCATACATCAGCTGCACATCTCCACCACAACCATCATCCATCATATACCACCAGCACTCCACCTGTTCGCAGTAACTCCAACTCGCACCTACGGCAATACATCAGTACCACCTCCACAGTTCTAGTCCATACGCCGCCACCGTATCATCCAGTCCACAATACCATTCCACCACCACCGCTGTTGCTGTTTTGGTTTGCGCGTTTAAGTTTCATACTTTGTTATTTGTTTCATTATGAACTCAAATTGATATTTAAACAGCTTGTTTTCTTGCGATTTATCTTTTTATTGGTTATTCTCTACCGCGCCAAAAGTGCTTATGAGTTATTTCTAAATCGTTTAAGTTGCAAATTGAATGGTTGATTGATAATTCTATTGCTAGTTAAGACCTCTTCGACCCGTGATTGTCTAGAGATTCTTAATACAAGTAGGGCTATATGGATATTGACGATGGGATTTTGTTAAATATCCATGTGTAGAGATTGTCACTATTCGATGAATCGAGCCTTTGTGTTTGTCACTAGGAATAGCCTATCTCACGGAACTTAATGCATTTGATTGAGTTATATCTAGAGAGCGTACTTCTAGGTAGATCGAAAGAGTAGAATCCGGTAGTCGAGCGCTTCCGTGTCCGGTGAATTCATGAGATTGCGGGATATTTGAGCGTACTAAATATTCTAGGGTTATTAGTAATGGATACTTTGCAGAAACATAACTATATTGATAAGATTCACGTTTCGTGACTGAGAAAGAATCCTTGATCATTCTCATCCTCATATTTGCATTTATTTGTGTTCATTGTCTTGCATTATTCTAATTCAGAAATTGAATTGACAACTTTAGCTCAACTTTCCCTTAGGAACGAACCTGCTTATCCGTATACTACTAGTTAGTTTAAAGAGAAGCAAGGAATATATCTTTTGCGAGTTTGACACCTCGTCACCTACTACCAATTAACTTCGGTCTGGAATGTAGTTGAGCCCGAACTCAGTCTCCCACTGATTCAGGTACAGTTACGCTCCTTACGCCTCTTGAATCCCAGCGGGACTCCGCGCAATTGATTCCCTTAGATGACATCACACCAACTAAGAGTTGCTTCAATTCAATTGAAGACTTTAAACCAAATATGCCTCCCACAGATTAAGCCTATATAATTGATTTTCTGATTACGATCGAATCGGATGATCAGATCAAACGTAGGATCAAGGTGATGAAAATCGATAGCAATTTGACAGAAGTCTATCTATCCTCAAAATCTGGACTTATGCAACCCGAAGTGCATCCTAGATTATTATTCACTTCACAAGTATAAAACTTGCGGAATCACAAAGTTGAGATGAAGAGAACTTCGTGATTTATATCTATCTTGTTCAAGTGATAAATCAACAATTGAAAAAAATTAGGATACTCAAGTTATCAAGATAAAAGATAACTGGACCTGGCTTCACGAATCCCAGTGAAGTCTTTGATAGTCGCTAAACCCTAAAAGGGTTTCTGGAGAGGACGACTCTAGATACAACTAGGACACACCAAAAAGTAGTGTCAGGATTCAAATTTACCACTTGCCAAGAGTTCCCCTTATATAGACTTCAAAGCATAGGTTGCTTTAGGTTTAAGCTAAGATAGCTTTGGAACCAAGCAAACAATATTCACAGTTAGATAAAAACTTTGAATCTTATTCACATAAACAAGATGTACAATCTGGTTAGGTAAACCGTAACCGAACCGTGTACAAAGACTATGTTCAACGTGGTTAGCCGAAACTAGCCGGTTTGAACTTAAAAGCTTAACACTCATTTTGATGAACACAAAGACATTAATCTTGAGTCACAATCATGTGATCAAATGAGTATAGTATTTTTAGAGAATTGATCAAATGCAAATCATCTCATAGAAATAATTTAATCGCATTTGAACACAATCGACATAGTTTGTAAATGCACAAAGTACAAATACACGAGTCATTCGTGAATTTCTTGAGTCATGGTAAGCGGACCGGTTTTCAAACTTATGAGAAAAACCGAGTTCCGGAGTTCACGGAACTTTTTCAGTTCACGTACCGTTTGCAAACTTAAGTGCAAAACTGAGCTCCAAAGTTGACATAACTTTTTTAGTTTGCGAACCGGTTTGGAAACCTTAAGACTTTACCGGTTCCGGAATTCATATAACCTTTTCAGATTGCGTACCGGTTTGGGTACTAAACTGGTTCAGGAACATAGAACTGTATTGGTTCGCATACCGGTTTTGATACTTAAACCCGGTTCCCTTACCACAGTTCCAAAATGATTTGCATACGAATATGCATACCTATCCGGATCACGAAAAAAATAGATTTTCCCATGATGTGCATACGAATATGCGTATCATACTAATCTATAAGTCGATAAATAGCCACTCCGCTACGTATACGAGTAAATATAATACGTCTTTAGACATATAATAGTTTTCTCAGTTTGTAAGACTGATAACAGTGTCTTCTATCACTAAACCATTTTTAAGGATTAGCAATGGACTCTGGCTGTTACTGACTGGGGTCGCAACGGCAGATCCCTGTTGCAAAACACCATGTTGTAATTTTTGGCAACGGCATAAGCTCCGTTGTGAATCACGGTCAGCAACGGGGATTCGCAACGGCGACTGCCGTTGCTAAATTGTTTATTCGCAACTGAAGTCTGTCGTTGCTAAGATGTTGCTAATTACAGTAATACCATTCCCGGAACTACATATTATTGGTTCTGGTTCTAATATTTTGGTTCTGGTTCTAATTTAACAACAGATCTCTGACGTTGCTAAGTTTTTGCAACATAAAAAAAAGGTCAAGATCGACAATTAGAAACGTGAGGAGAAATACTTAGCAACGTCAGAGATCTGTTGTTAAATTAGAACCAGAACCAAAATATTAGAACCAGAACCAACGTCAGAGATCTTTTGCAACGTAAGATGTGAGGAGAAATACAATTGATCTAGAAAGATCAACAAGACAACAAGTTGGATTCTTAATGACGAATTGTATAGATCGACAATACTAACCTACACATCATGCATAGTATCCAATATCTTCCTGCCTTTCTGCAATACTGAAGTCTCGCACCTACCCAACAAAATTGAAAGAAATCTTACCTACAAATTGCATGATTTTAAGATTTTGTGAATACTAATCATTGCTTATCAGAAAATATAGGTAGGGGAACAGAGATGATACTAGAAGAACTGCAAAAGAAACCCAGGTATTAAGAAATGTTGCCAGGCTACGAATGAAAACAGATAAAGAGAAAAGTTAACATTACATGGTCACTCACAAGTGGTGAATGCCACGATCCATACAAAAAATAAGTCCTTGTAAGGTATTCTTATATTTGTTTCTTCAATTCTGCAACCTGGACAATTCTCATAATACGTGGTCTTCCAATAAACTTTCTTTATTGCTATCATGCTCTGCCATTAGTAAATACTTCAATACAGTTGATGATGAAAATACCAACCAAGGTAACTCATTTTAAAGAGAAAAACATTCTTGACTTTTTTAATTAAGTTTTCCAATCTCCATAGAGAATCTTGCTTTTGAACATTATAAAATCAAGACTGTCCTACAGACAACCACAAAATTCCAATCTTACAAAACTCCAAATTGTCATCTTTACCTAGTAAGTCAATTTTCGGAATACATTATGAATTTAAAAATGATTTAATCTGTTACTCCTTTGTCTTCTTCATCATCAGCCAATAAAAGAAACCATGAAACATTTCGTTATATACAGACATAAGTATTTTATACAAATTAAACCAGCAATGAAATCTTAATCAACCAAGCTTATACGTGTAACGTAGCAAGCTAATGGCAATTACTGATGCCGTACCAAACGTTGCATTTTTGCTATAGCGACCTTTTTGTCATTTCAGTTCATTCAATATTTCAATTTTCCTGGGTTTTATTGCATATAAAAGTAACTCAGTGAGACCTGAAGAGGGTTCTGCTGATGCTACCATAGCTTGTGACGATTAACTAGATCTTGCTTACCTGAAACTATGACCATCAAGAGAGTTGCCAAGACAATTCAAGCATCTCATATCATGATTGAGAGTGATTGACAAGTTATTATCAATGTAATGTTCTAAAGTGAAGGCAATCATATATTCCATGAAAATTTAAGCAGGAAATATGAATTACAGATCTGGCTCTTTATATGAAAATTAAGTTCAATTGCAAATTTCAAATATATCATTTAGCCTAATATAATTGTTCAAAAGTAAAACAGAAAAGAAAACTTTTACCGGCATACGAAATGTCTATTTTATGCAACTCTTAACTTACACATACCTCTGCACTTTCTCCACCAGAACAACTGCTATGCAGATTCCAAAGACGGTAGATAATAATTATCGCCAGACCTGTAAAACTATTTTCTTAGCTAAACCAAAAGAAAATTCTGTTATGCTTCACAACTTAAAATGGATGGCAACCAAAATTCAAATGCAGATGATCCAAGAACAGATTGTGGTAGCGGGCCCATCCATGTATTATGTGGGAGTTTCGACGAGTTCTACATCACTTTGTACCAAAGTTTTACCTCATACTGATCTTCTAATGCAGACTTCTCCTCATTCAGCCCCAAGTTTCGAACATTTCTAATGAAGAGATGTAAACCACACACCAAAAAAAAGTTACAATTGTATCCACAGTTTTTATATCTCACCATTATAAGTCAAACAACTCTGAATGCAAACAGCGCTATCAAAGTATATGAAAACATGTAGATATCAGACTTAAACTTTAACTAGCAACACCAAATTACAAAATAGGAAATAAAATGCAGAAATATATATAGGGAGAGAAAGTGAGTAGAGTACGAAGGCCAAACTTAAGCAAGTACAAAGGGAAGAACCAAAATGCAAAAAAAAAAAGACAATGCACCCAACCAAATTAACTACTAGACATGAAACAAAATCTATTCTAATGCAGACTTCTCCTAATTCATTCCAGTTTTGCATACATTATATGAGATATATGAAGAGAGAATGAAGAGAGAATCAGTTTATAATTTACAACCCAAAAATATAAATTAAACCCTAAAATGAAAATAAATCAAAATCCCTAAAACAGCTTATTAACATAAAACAATATATCAAACTTATACCTTCAATGTTCTTCAGAACTCCAAAGTTAGTCAGTTCTTCAATCTTGACAAACCCTAAAATGGAAAAAATAAAATCGTATTAGATTCACATATAAAACCCTAAAACCAAAAGAGAAAGAGGAAATTGAAAAACTGAAATCGAAAAATACAGATTCACAAATGAAACCCTAAATCGAAAAACTGAAATCAAAATCCCTAAAATCGAAAGCCGCAGATTCACAGATGAAACCCTAAAATCAATAACTAAAATGAAAAAAATTAGATTCACAGCTGAAACCCTAGAAATCAAAATATCTAAAATCGCAAAATCTCTAAACCCTAATAACTGAAACGAAAGGATTATGCGAAACATTATACCCTGGCTGTTGATTTCATTGGTTTTAGAGCTGAAAGAGAACCAGTTCTTCAACTCTGCAGTTCTTCAGAGATGAAGAGGAGATGAAAGAGAGATGAGTTTCTGTGTGGCGGAGAAAAAAATGAAAAGTGTAAAAACGATTAAGGCAGGGAAACTAGTCATAGGTGTGACTGAAGGGTGGAAAAAAAGAAGAAGAAGACTTGACTGAAGTTTGACTTGGGCGTAAAAAGTAGTCCCAGTGTTCCCGTCCACACGCGCACTTCGCACGCTTGGACACAGTGCAGTTGCAATTCGCAACCGACATAAAGATGTTGCAAAATTAGCAACCGCAGTTTGTCGTTGCGAAATATTAGCGACAGAAAATTAGCAACGGCACTAGTGTTGTTGCTAATTTGAGTTGCTAATTCCTTAAAATGGTGTAGTGTATTTCGAATATAGTAGTTCTATATTTCTCTAAATCAATTCGAAACATTCCCGAATAACATCAATGACACATATCACTGTTCCAGGCTATTTTTGAATGCTAAACTTGAATCATGATTTGGTTCTGAATAATAAATTATTCTCCACCGAAATTGATCAAGATGAACAAATGTTCATTAAGCTTAGTCATTAAATTCATAAACTAAATAATTAGTTCTCGACTCGAAATGCTTGTTTATGCAAGCTAGTTTAATTAGTTATACGACAAACGTATCAAGGATAAAAAAGTGAATATAACTTGAGAAATAGGTGGTTCAGTCTTCACTTACCTTTTGTTGATGATGTTCTCCAAAAGCTTCGGTTGATCTTCGCCTTCAAACGGTAGAACGCAAATGATGACTGGTTCGTTTCTCAACTACCTCTATCCTAGACCGAGACTTAACTAATTGTAGACTAGAAATCAAAATATAATTTTGACAACTAAATTTGACAACAAGCTTGAGATATCAACACTTGTGAGTTCGACCGAGAAATGCTCTAACATTAGGGTTAAGCTTTTAATGTTTCTATGATCTAATTAAGTGTTCAGTGATTTTCAATTGGCGTCCAAGGTTATGTTTTTAGCATGTAAAATAACCTACCCAACTACTTTGGTTATCGTCAGCAGGTTTCAATGTTCATACCGTACATTAAGACTAAGGGTTCATCGGAAAGATTTAATTTTTGTACAATAACGACTCTCTTAAGGTCGTCATGGTTATTATTAATAGAAAATGACGATGTTTGTTATTTTTTTGTCCAGGAAAATGCTAATATTTTCCTATATGGTTGTCATGTTAAAGGTTTCTTAACATGGCTACTATTAATTGGTTGTCATTGTTTCCCACGATGATTAATATGACATCTGTCCATGATAATGTCAAATTTTGCCTATATAGTCGTCAACTTAAATATCTTTTAACGTGTCGACTACAGATTCATCGTCAACCTTTGCATTATACTACCATGACGACTAATGTGACTAAAAAGTTACAGGAAAATGATATTTTTTGGCCTTGTAGTCATCAAGTTTAAGATTCTCTAACGTGCCAACACACTTTTAGTCATTAATATGTTAAATATATGATCATGCCAACTAATCCATGGTTTCTGTCACAAGTTTGTCAGACTAAAATAGTGGTCAACCCGCCAAATTTAGACCATGACGACCCTGGGAAAAAAATAAAATAGGTGTTTTCAGAGTGTAACATCCGGCATGGTCGTATGATACATATGATGCCGACTAGTAAGTAAAACAGTTAGCAGCATGTTCGGTAATAGAGAACAATGACGACTTGATAAAAATTTCAATGTGTAAATACAAATCATCACATACACTTCATTCATTAGTAGTAGTTCAAAGTACATTACAGAAAATATGAATGCGATCACAAAAAAGTTCAGCAATTCCCAAACACAATCACCCTCCACTCAAATCTATTGACCACCCTTCATTCAAATTTATTGGACCCCCTTGGCTCAAATCTATTGTACCCTTGATAGACACATCCAAAGCATTTCAGAGGTTCATGTTGTCCTCGTAAAGTTTCACCGATTATGCACTCTTATTTTTGGTGAACTTTTTCCAATTATTGAACTACAAAGAGGAGGTAATGGACAATCTTTGTGTAGCTGTAGACCAATGTAGTGGTTTCTATTCGCTAAATCTATAACAATTCTTCTACTCCCTCCGTTCCATTTTAGATGATGTTTTAGGGTTATCTTTTTGTTCCACAATACTTGAAAGTTTTCATATTTTTCCACAAAACTACCAATAACGCCCTTACATTTTATCTTGGAACTATAAGTTTATTTTTAAATGTACTAATAGCAATTAATGTTTGAAGACTTTTTTCAAGGGTATAGGTGGAAAATCTTCATATCTCTCTCCATTTCTTAATCTGCGTGAAAACTCCAAAAATATCATTTAAAGTGGAACGGACGGAGTATAATTTATCGACTCAACAAAAACTGTTCTTTTTGGTGGAAATGTAAGACAACCTCCATGACTATAATAATAAACTACGCATGACCACGTATCCGCCAATAGATTGAACTTTCCATCATCATTGAAATAAAAAAATTCCTTATTGACTTCTAGTCGGGCAACCATCTTATTTCTTATATATTGACATTGGGTGAGGTTCTCAGAGACCGCTCTACTTACGTGTGCCAAATGTTGGGAGGCAACGTGAACGCTTTCTTATTTTGGGACGTTGTAGGTAGACATAACGGACTCATGAATAATTGGAGGGAGTTTTTTGAGATACTCATCCAATACCGGTTTTATTACCTTTCTTAGACGACCTCTTTTCCTTCCAACATCTTGTACACTTGCTTGACACTCAACAGGAGGAGTAATCTTTTGCTTCACTTGTCAAAACGTTGGTATAGTTGTTTCCTTCCTTGGGAAAACTCTTTTCTTTACAACATCTTCCACACTTGCTTGACTCTCAAGAGGAGGAGTATTTTTTAGATTCACTTGTGGAAACGTTGGTGTAGTTGCTTCCATCCTTGGGCGACCTCTTTTCTTTTTAGCTAGCGCCACCTTCTTTTTGTATTACGCCTCAATATACTCATGTACGGATGGATCTCTATCTGTACTCAACAAGTGATTCAAAACTTTCCTTTCTTCTGCCCTTGAATTTTTGGTAGGTGATCTACCCGTTGGATCTTGCTTCATGGGTTCTTCAAGTTCTTACATAAAAGAGTAAACAATTGGCATCAACTTGTGCTTTAATACTTGTTTTTCCAACCCATTCATATTTGGGGTACTTTCGAGGATTATTCTCCCAAGCTCCTTGTCCCCAAAGTCTTCACCGGGAGCTTCTCTTGATGTCGGGATAAAAAATGGTTGCCTCCAGTAATGATCAATATCCCGAATCAGAATCAGAGCTCTATACCTACCAAACATATGACGACAAGGAAGTCCAAGAGCCGTCATTTTCCTACAATTACAAGGAGTACTGCTTGGGCTATCGTAGTCTTGATACAATTTAAGTTGTGTCATCATAAATCGTATTGCCCAATGCGAGACGTTGTAATGTATACCCACAAGCAACCAATCATCATATTTATAACTTATAAACTGTCGGTTCCTACTTTATTCGAATTGCTTATTTATCTTATTGAGATCATTATTAGTGTACTCATGGATAGCATGTTCTACTGTCACAATCCTATTTTGACTCGTGCTAAACAGATCTTTTAGTTTTCCATGAGCTTGCTTTACTATACTTGTAGACTCAAATTTGAAATGTTTATAATCATAAGTAAAAAGCATACACAAACCTCTCTTTGTGTGGCCTCAACCATTGTCTCTTGCAATATGCCACTACTTTAGGGTAATTAGTGTCCTAACCATCCTCAAACTCCTTCAAAATTCTCTCATATCTTGCCACGGTCCTTAACCAAACCAATTTATCCCACGCTTTCATAAATAACCAAAATTTAATCTCACCTTATTTGAATTCTTCGTGTTTTTTTTTATTCTTCACCTTTCTCCTCTTGCGTTAATTTACTAAAATGTTCATCTTTCTCTTTTGCACGTTGACTATCTTTCTTTGTCTTTTTTTTTTTGAATATAATGCCTGCAGTTTTTTCTAAGATTGCATTTTATATGCCACGTGCAAAGAAAATTTTGTGCCTTGGAAAAACTAGCCTCATGCGGTTCATTAGTGCTTTCACATTGCCGGTCACTATTGAAAAGGAGAAGGTACCAAGTGTACCACCAACGAACATGTATGGACAAAACCTAATACAATTGTAAGTATGCCAACTTAATTATCCTTGACAAAATGTATATAGAGTATATATATATATATATCTTTGTCCCTTCACAATCAGAAAGTCCAGACAATAAAGTCCATGAACCTGATTGTTTTGAAGAGTACTTGGATGATCTCAAAAATCAATATCCAAGATCAATCTAGTTATACCCAAATTACTAAATCGGAAATCTGCCAAGTATGAAGCTTGTTATCTATCTTTCAAGATACAAATTTTATAAGAACGAGTCTCACAATCGATCACAGTTAATATAGACGTATCTACTAGAATTGAATACGTACTACTTGTGCTATTCTTATTATAAAAATAAACAACTAAATGCGAAAATTAGGGAACAACACAAGACACCATAAGTTTTGTTAACGAGGAAACAATAACTTTAGAAAATCCTCGGGACCTCGTCCATATTTGAACACCGAACTATATTAAACCGCTACAGACACTAGCTTATTATCATACTTCGGACTGGAATGTAGTTGAGACTTAAATCACCGTCCAAGCAATTCAGCTGCAGTCATGCTCCTTAGTCTCTTGAACCTCGCAAAGCTCTACGCAATTGATTCCCTTAGTTGACGTTCTTTACGCTACTGATAAGCCTATTGATTTTCCTTTAAATCGAATAGATCAAGGCTTGGAAGTCTGTTTGCAATAGACAAAGCTAGCAAACCTTGAAAAAGCGGGGGTATAACAACCACAACCGATAATTCGTTCGGCAATCTGTATGGACTAAACTCCAATATAATTCTGAGAGCACCAACTTAAAAGTGAGACTCAATCAAGAAATATATCAAATAACTTTATCTCTCTTTCTCAATACAATCAGCAAATCGAACATATAGAAATCCGTGAGCCTGATTGATATGAGAAATAACTTGGACGGTACCAAAGACCAATGCCCAAGTGTCAATCAAGTTATATCCAACAACTAGGTCGGATTTATCAACTGATTGAACTACGCACAACCTGTGATATTTCAATTATATAAACAAATATAATGCAGAAAAGAAATAAAACAGACACCAGA
Organism: Papaver atlanticum; assembly: GCA_023531105.1. Lineage (NCBI taxonomy): Eukaryota > Viridiplantae > Streptophyta > Magnoliopsida > Ranunculales > Papaveraceae > Papaver > Papaver atlanticum. The sequence goes on from JAJJMB010000011.1 coordinate 668,055, forward strand.
AATTTTGTTAACGAGGAAATCGCAAATGCATAAAAAACCCCGGGACCTAGTCCAGCTTTGAACACCAAATTGTATTAAGCCGCTACAGACACTATCCTACTACAAGTTAACTTCGGTCTGGAATGTAGTTGAGCCCTAACCAAGTCTCACACCGATTAAGGTACAGTCGCGTTCCTTATGCCTCTAGAACCACGTCGGATTCTGTGCACTTGATTCCCTTAGATGACCTCACCCACAACTAAGAGTTGCTACGACCCAAAGTCGAAGACTTATAAACAAATTTGTTTCCCACTGATATGTATATCCTTTATTCTTTTTGTTTCGTCTTTTGATACAAAGATCAAGTTGGACAGGAACCAACTAATAATCTGGTCTTATACTCCCGAAGAGCAGCCCAGAAATATTAGTCACCTCACAATAACCTAACTGATTAACAGAACAAGTTATTTCGGAATCACAAGAGTCTGGGACGAATAACTGTTGTGATTACTTTTTATATCTTACCTATCGGAGATAAATCTCGAGTAAATCTTAGAGAAGATAAAACTCAATACGATAGAAAAAGTAAGATCACAATACGCAACTACAGAGAAAATAGTTGGATCTGGCATCACGAATCCCAAATGAAGTCTTCAAGTCGTTAACCTAATAATGGTTTTGGAAAACCTAGGTTAAAGGAGAATCGACTCTAGTTTGCAACTAAGACACATGAAAGTGTCGGGATTAGGTTTTCCAGTTGCTAGAATTCTCCCTTATATAGCATTTCAAATCAGGGTTGCTTACAATCAAAGCTAAGATAGCTTAGTAATAAAGCATTCAATATTCACCGTTAGATGAACTCCTGGTTAGATTCAAGCTAAGTCTGCTTAGAAATTAAGCAACCAATCTCCATCGTTAGATGGTCTTAGCTTGTTACACACAAATGAAATAAACTTATATTTAGATATGGGTAACCGTACTTAAACGTGTATATTGGGTTGGCTCAATAACAGTTAACCGAAGTTAGCCATATGAACACTTTTGTCTTAGCCGTATTAATCTAACACTTCTAGATCAAATATGGTGATCAATCAATCATGATATATAATCAAATGAATCTAATTGTGTTTCAAATAGAGTTGTTCAATTGTTCACTATCTCATAGAAATATTCATAAACAAATTGAAATGAAATCGGATTGATTCGTATCGTAGAAAGTACTTATACAAGAATCAATTCATGAACATTAAGCCACGGTTTGCAAAGTTAATTTGCATTCCTTAAATCATAAATGTTTTAGTTCATGAGTATGAGAATCATACATTACCGATTTTATAACTTAACCAATGTGTTCGAAAAATGGGTACGTGAACAGCAGCTCCGGACCTTGGCCTATTCAAGCCGTTCGCAAACCACTATTCCGGACCCAACTCAGGTAAACCCGTTCGCATACTAGGTACGCAAACAAGAGTTCCGTACCTTCTCAGGTAAATCCGTTTGCATACCAAGTACGCAAACAAGAGTTCATGACCTGAATTATCACAATACAGTTCGCATACCGTGTTGTATCCAGACATGGGTAATCGTTCTAAACTCTCATTTCAATCACTGAAACATCCTTAGAAGACGACAATGGTAATCTCACATATACCATTAGCTTCAAGTAATTTTAAAGTGATCGAATGATCAATACGAAACTTCCTAAGCTAACATCAAATGACTGTCTCACATAAATTATATAAGATGTTCAAGGTAATTTTCACATGATCATCTTTTGACTTAATATTTAGTTTCCAACAAATAAATTATCTCCAACTAAACTCGTCAAGAATACGATGAACATAGCTAAAGCAAAAAGCTTCCAACACATATTTCGAGAAATAGATAAACGAGGTAAACTCAGCTCGAAATATCAAATGTGTATAATATAAAAGTATATATAGCTATACGACTTAGTCTCATTAGAAGATAGAATAGAATAGACTTCTGAGTGACAGATAAGTTAGTCTCCACATACCTTTTGTTGATTAAGTTCCTCCAAGCTCCTCAGTAGATCTTCTTCTTCAATTGGTGAACGCCGTGAAGTCTAAAGCTCAACTACACATTCTATCCTAATCCGAGACATAACTATAAGTAGACAAGAAATCAAGTATATAGTTTTGATCAACTAAACTTGATAAACAAGCTTGAGATAATAACGCTTGCGAGTTCGGCCAAGCAGTGCTCTAACAATCTCCCCCTTTGTCAATTTTAATGACAAAAGTATCAATACATATGGATTACAAAATAAACAAACTTTGTAGCTTCTCATCCATCATGCTTGATTTCCTTTGCTCTTCAACTTCCTTGAATTCTTCGCTAGTCCAAGTACTCCAGCGATTCTGAACGTGTTCAACTCAGCATCATTGTTGATGAAGATCCGTAGCCATAAAAATAAGAAAACAGATGTTCTCAATCATTGTTATACAGTGTCATAGTATTATTATACAGAATCAAAGTCCAATTGCATCACAACTTTGAAATAATATTACGGTGATATGTATCACTCCCCCTGAGTCAATACTTCAATCTTACAATGAAAACCACTCCCTCTTACATAATGATCCGTAAACCATATGTATGTAGTGTGAACTACCAAATAATTCTCCCCTTTTTTGTCAATATAAATTGGCAAAGGTATGAAAACTACGGTATCATAATGAAATTCTCAAAGAGATAATTCATGACTAAAAGAGAACATATCAATTTTGTTTCGATAATTTCACATAGTCGAAATTTAGTGTATTCATCAAGGAGTTTATAAAGATACAAGATAACTCCTACAATATTCCACATCCGAACTCCCCATAAAGATATGGCAATTAAGCACAAGTTCATTTAAGAATTCTCCCCCATTTGATGTCATTCCCAAGAGAACAACATAAGCGACCTTACTTTTACAAGAAAAGAAAGATTTCTTTGGACGTTAACAAATCACATGGATTTGTATCCAGAAAACTCGAATAAATTAACCACAAGAAAACCTTATTGATTAATTTAATTGGAAACACTCAACATAAGAAAATGTGACGGACCAAGAAATTTTTGCTCCAAACGGGTCGGGTTACAACCCGCTTGGCAAGATCTAATTTCCTGATACGCCACTCGAGGAATAAGGCTTTCAAAATCTTTGGGTTTTCTGAGTATGTCCCATACCATAATACTCATAATTCCCACAAGATTTCTCAACTTCATAAGGGTCATCAAATCAGATAGATGAATGTCATCTTTCTACTGTGAGGATAAATTATATCTCTTGCCAGAGCAGTAGGATGCCAGCCACCGTTACAGCTAACGGTCTTCCGGGTTGCCACCCGTAGGTGGGGGGCCCAGTGGGCAAATTCACAGTTTTCAGTCGATCTCAACAGAACATATGTTACAAATGATATGAATTACCCCGAAGGGTAATAATCATCTCTTATTATGTAGTATGAACAACGATTTTTGCAACTACCTCTTACTGCCAAGGTTACAATCATCTCCAAATGGATGGTATGAACTATAAAATAACAACCAACCCCTTTCAGACAATATGAATAACCTCGTGTATTTGTGCTGAACCGCAAGGCGGCTGCCTACGTACCCTCCTCCGCAACTCAAAAGGGATCAAGCACGACCGTAGTTCATCTTTCTCGGTTTAAATAGTATGAACTACTCTCACTAGTAGTAACTATCTCTTGTCAGATGATCTGAACTATCCTATTTAGATAGCAGTCATCTCTACATAGATTGTATGAACTGCTTGTTGTGGCAGCAACAATCTCTAGTCGTAGCAGTAATTATCTTTAATGTTAAATGGTATGGATAGTATGAGTTGTATAGCAACAACTATCCCTAATACATCACCAATACCTTAAAAACTACCAAATAATGGCAAGATATCAACATCTCTGTCTGCACCTGTACCTGCAACTCGAGATCAACAGTAGACTATATCTGTACATACATATTTATCAAATACTTAACCGGAGTATACATACTTAAAAACTACAACAAAGATCAATCCAAGCAAAATGAATAAATAATAAAGTATGTGTTCTTCATAGTGATACTTCCTGATGGAACACATAAGAGTAAACATCTGCAAACTCCAACAGAAATTCACCTCTTAAATCATCATTTAAGACCCATTACCACTACTAAGGCATTTCTCATTTTTACAAATGGTATACACTGATAATAACAAAAGAAATGAGATTCACGTTCTCAGTGCAAATCCAAGAGGTCAATCGTACTACACGTCAACATTATAGCAGTGCATAACATATTCTTTTATTTTTAACAACATAAATACAATCATTAATAGCATGTGTTCAACCTGGCCACAATTATTTCCATGTAACCAATCAACAACACAAAACTAAGTTTTCATTATAACCCCTTGTGGATTATGTTGCCAAAAGCTTCATTACTGGACAAGTTATACGTATACTTGGTTTGTCGAGACTTCCGACATATAAGGCTTAATCAAGAAATCCATTTAAGGCATAGCATACACCATTAGATATATGTATGTAATCAGTAAGGAGGGCTAAATAATGGTTATATATGATATAAATCTCACAATAATAAAAAGAAACAGATAATTTAGGCTTTATCACATTGAGAAATTTGATATCACAAGCAAGCAATCAAAGTCCTTAAATTCGGATTTTCTTCGACAACTAAACTAATTGAAAAGTCACTTATACCATTGGAGCCAATCCACTTATAAGTATTTGACCAAAATATCAGCATCATAGTGTCAAAGCTAGAAAATCCTCTTCTCTCCCGTTAAAGAGATACATTCGCCCCAAAGAATTCAGCTAGGACTTACTTATACTTTTGGGAACCTAACCTTCTCTGATCATCTTGAAAATTTTACAGTATCCTTATCACTTATATTAGAACAACATACCCAAAAATTATTAAATTATGACGGTTTATTAAGGAGATACATAAACTACAAGCTGACTGCTTTAACTACCTGCGTACAGAAATCAGTCACGATTCTCTCATTTTTTGGAGTACCTCCAAAGATCAGATTGCCTTGAAATTTTTACAGAAATCTTCTAACATTGTAATAAACAACATACTAAAATTTGAGATTCATCCGATGAACATAAAGTGAGAAACATTACAAACAGTTAGTTGTCAAGGATTTAAAATCTGTAAAATGCAGTCATAGATTATGCCATATTTTTAGTAGTTACCGGGACCTGATCTTCATGAAATTTTTCCCGTGTCATAATCAATTTATTAAGCACAACGTACTAAAATTTCATCATCTTTCAACGGCTGAAATTAAAAATATCATAGAAACTAGAAACATACATTTTAGGGTTCATAGAGTTGAAATCACTACCAAATCATGCAAGATTTCATATCCAAAGCTTGTTAAAAGCAAATTAAGGAAGACAATGAAATACCCAACTTATATTTTTGCAAAGAAACATAATTTGGAGTAAACCCCCAACTTTGAACAAACCCTAATTTTCATTCAATCAAGTTATTAAGTAGCAGATTCAAACTTGACATTAAGGCATCAATGAAAATAACACAAACCCAATCATTTAAACTGATTGAGCCAATATGTAAAGAAATTATCTTGAATCAAACTCATTTGAAACTAAAACACGAATGAATGATTTCCTAACCTCTTTCACATCTCCATCCAACTAGAGCTAAATAACAATAGCCTCTACGATTCTCTAGCTCCTTCTTCCTTTAATCTTTATCACCAATAGCTAGAATTTGATGGAGAAGAAAAAATAGCAAAGAGAGAATGAGAGGACCAAACTCATAACTCCCCTCCCTCTTCCTAAATGTATTAAAGTTTCCACTAAGCTCAATTGTGAAGATTTCAGTTGGTTTCTATTTCGGAATTTAGTCGCAGAGATAGGGATGAGAAGAAAACGAAGAGGAAGCCCCCCTCTCTTTCTCCCTGCCTCTTTTAATTTTCCCTTCCGTTCAACACTAGGAGAAGAGTAACACGTGGGTGTCTTGCATGGAAACCTATTAAGGCACCAAGGTTTCAGATTAAAACAACCACCAGTTTATAAACACACCATATGTTGTGTTTTTGAGTACTTCATAATGCAAATATATGACTAATGGGTTTGGTTCGTACTGTTACAGAAAACTTACGGAGCGATACTGTACTTTCACATAAGAGTGGATCAAGGAAAGATCAACACTGCGGAATTTTTTCAAAAGTTCATTCTATATTTTATCAATATTTGCATAAAGGCATAATAAACTTAACTTTTGAGCATTTATGAGATACTAGCACAGTTCCCGAACGTAAAGGCATACATCTCATAAGCAATTGCAATATATAAAATCAAAAAGATTAAATACTGCAAAAAGCATCTCCCAAATAACTTAGAATTTAAATAAATAAATCTAAAAACATTGCAAGATGAAAATCGTTGGAAATAGCTATGTGTAATCACAATAATTGCTATACCAAACCCTAGTTATCCTTCTTCAACATAAGAATAAATTCTCATAAGAAGTTTCCTAGACATTAAGATTCTTGAAAAATTATTTATTGTCCCCGAACTCCTTGTCGTCAACAGACATTGGAACATAAGGTTCATGAAGAAAAGAGTCAATTCCAACAATCCTTCTTGACTGTTGCCGAATCAGGGTCTTCTGAATTTCAAGAGATCTTAAAACAATATCCTTTATGTTAGAGCACTGCTCGGTCGAACTCGCAAGCGTTGCTATCTAAAGCTTGTTTGTCAAGTTTAGTTGTCAAAACTATAAGTCTTGATTTCTAGTCTACTTATAGCTATGTCTCGGATTAGGATAGAATGTGTAGTTGAAATTTAGACTTCATGGCGTTCATCGATTGAAGACGAAGAACTACTAATGGGAGCTTGTGGAACTTCATCAACAAAAGGTATGTGGAGACTTGAACTCATCTATCACTCAGAAGTCTATTCTATTATATCTCTTATTGAGACAAAGTCGTATAGCTATATAGACTTTGTACACATTTGGAGCTGAGTTTAACTCGCTTATATCTTTCTCGAAATATGTGTTGGAAAGATTTTTGTTTTAACTATGTTCATTATTATTCTTGACTAAAGTCAAAATATGATCATGTGAAAATCACCTGGTAACATCTTACATGATTTGTGTGAGACAGTCATTTGATGTAGACTCGGAATGTTTCATATTGATCATTCGATCACTTGAAAATTGCTTATAAGCTAATAGTTTGTGTGAGACAGATATTGTCGTCTTCTAAGAATGTTTCAATGATTGAAATGAGAGTTAAGAGTTGAAACCCATATCTGGATACATTACGGTTTGTGTACTAAGTGTGCGAACTGTTTTGATGGAATTCAGGACCGGAAGTTAAGTTTGCATACCTGTTCGCAAACTTATTCAACTGTTGAATTCCGGGAACCAAGTTTGCATACCCGTTCGCAAACGGTTTCATCTGAGTTCGGTCCGGAGCTAAAGTTTGCGTACTCGTTTGCAAACTGTCAGCTTGTGACCAATGTCCGGAACTTAAGTTTGCGTACCCGTTTGCAAACTTAAGTGGTTCAAGTTCTTAAATCGGTTAAGTATGATTTCATACTCATGAACAAATTCATTTATATATTAAGGAATATAATCTTTGCAAACCGTGGCTAAAATGTTCATGAACTGATTCTTTTGAATCAATCCGATTTTGCTTCAATTGTGTCTTGTATACTTCTATGAGAATATAAACAATTGAATAACTCTATGAGTAACACAATTAGATTCATTTAATTATCAATTGGTCTAGAAGTGTTAAGATGAACATGGTTAATACAAAAGTGTTCATATGGCTAACTTCGGTTAACTGTTATTGAGCCAACTCAATATACACGTTTAGGTACGGTTACCCATATCTAAATGATAGTATATTTCATTTGTGGGTAACAAGCTAAGAGCATCTAACGGTGTAAACTTAGTTTGAATCTTAAGTCAGTTTTTTCATCTAACGGTGAATATTGATTGCTTTGTTTCAAAGCTATCAAACCCTGATTTGAAGACTATATAAGGAAGAACTCTAGCAACTGGGAAAACTAATCCCTACACCTCCTATGTGATACTAGTTGCGACTAGAGTCGATTCTCCTTTAACCTAGGTTTTTCCTAAAACCATTATAGGCTAACGACTTAAAGACTTCACTGGGATTCTGAAGCCAGAACCAACTATTTTCTCTGTAGTTGCGTGTTCTGATCTTACTTGTTCTATCGTATTGAGTACTATCTTCTCTAAGATTTGCTCGAGATTTATCTCTGATAGGTAAGATATATAAAGTAATCACAAAGCTCTTCATCTCATTCTTTGTGATTCCACAATAACTTGTTCTACTACCATATAGTTAGGTTATTGTGAGGTGATTGATATTTCTAGGTTGTTCTTCGGGAATATAAGACCGGATTATTAGTTGGTTCCTGTTCACCTTGATTTATCAAAAGACGGAACAAACTTCGTAGGTATTTTTGTGGGAGACAGATTTATCTATTAAAATAGACTTTTCTGTGGGAGAGAAATTTGTTTATCAATTCTTCGACTTTGGGTCGTAGCAACTCTTAGTTGTGGGTGAGATCAGCTAAGGGAATCAAGTGCGTAGAGTCCTGCTGGGATTCAGAGGCGTAAGAATCACGACTGTAACTTAATCAGTGTGAGATTGGTTAGGGCTCAACTACGTTCCAGTTCGAAGTTAACTTGTAGTAGGATAGAGTTTGTAGCGGCTTAATACAGTGTGGTGTTCAAATATGGACTAGGTCCCGAGGTTTTTCTGTATTCGCGGTTTCCTCGTTAACAAAACTTCTGGTGTATGTGTTATTTCTTTTCCGCATTATATTTTCTATATAATTGAAATATCACAGGTTGTGCGTAGTTTAATCAATTGGTAAATCCAACCTTTGGTTGTTGATTGAAATTGATTGACACTTGAACATTGGTCTTTGGTACCGTTCAAGTTGTTTCTCATAATAATCAGGCTTGCGGATTTCTATCTGTTTGATTTGCTGATTATATTGAGAAACATAGATATAACTCTTGGATATATTTTCCTTGATTGAGTCTGATTGTCTAGTTGATTCTCTTGGAATTATATTGGAGTTAGTCCATACAGATTGCCTAAACGAAATATTGGGTGTGGTATTAGACCCCCGCTTTTTCACTTTATTTGCTGAATCTCCATCCTTGTTTCTTTCAACTCTTCAAGAACAACATAGTTTTTTTTGAAGATTTGAGGTGTTAGCCCTTAGTTTCTTCATATTCTTCCTTTTTCTTTTCAAAGTTGTAGAAAAATGGGATTTGTCTTTTTCCTTCATGACTGATGGATTAACAATCATATTAACATCAGAAGTGATGATGATTGGAGTCTCCATTTAAAATATGAGATTGTGAGAGAAACACAAAACAAAAGCTCCACAAGCAACCTTTTGATGAAAAGAGTTTCGGGGAAGGAAAAAGAATGTAGGGTTATGGAACCTATATACAGATTAGGTAGGGTTCATGTACGATCAACACAAACAACCCTAAGAAGGGTAGAAATATCGATTTTAACCTCCTTTTGTTAATCAAATAGGGTGAAATCTTTTCAATACCATTACTTGAGGATATGAAAAGAACAAACAAAAAATTAAAAACAAACTAGAATAGTTTCTGACCCTAGAACTCGACTGTGCACAACTCTTGTCTCTTTTCGAAATTCGGGTACATGAGACAAGATGCACCTTCAACACATTAGACTGTGTTGGGATGAACTACAATTTGTTCACCACAGGGTTCATGCACGGAATTTGCAACACACCTTTTCATAGGTCGTTTAGACCTAGTTTTTTTCTGTAGAGATCTAACTTTTTCCTTTGAAATCAACTTCTTAGGAGGTGAGTTAAATTTACATACCTCAGATGGATTTGACTTCAGAACAAGTTTGAGCTTGTTTGCTAATCGATTAGCTCTTCGTTGCAATTTTTTGACATATCTTACTTTATGTTTGTACTTAAAGCAATTAGAGAGTTCATGACCCTTAATAGTACAATAAGAACATGTCAATGTAGAGGATTGTTCAGTCACCATAGACGAACATGCTACTACGCAAAGTGAAATACATGAAACATGCGAGATAGAGTTTTCATTAGACATGGTAAAATCCATTTCATCCTCCAATGTGGTCGAAGAAGTTTCTCCAGGGAAAATATCAAGGTTGATGTGAGTATTGCTACAATTATCAAAATTAATATTTTTACCAAGGAGTGCTACACTTGATTTTCCATCTTCAGTCGAATCATAGTGATCAGACGTTTCATCAAGAATTGCAACAAGACCTTTGTTCCCAGTGTATTTTCTACGATTTGGACACTCATTAACAAAATGACCAAAACCTTTTGATATGCACAAAAGTGCGACGCATTTTCACCCATAACTACATTAGCTAGGACTCATTTTATCACTAATAATCTTGTTTTAAGTCTTTTCAAGGAAATAAGCTCTCGTGGAGAATGTTGCTCGAAAAATGATGTTTTGCACCCCGAATGACATTTGCTAAACGAACCCCACTATGGATAAGGGGCAGCTCAATTACTAAGGGACACCTTCTTTACTATTTGCACCCCAGGGCGCTAACTGCTATTCACACCCCTGGTCTAGTTAAGGGGAACCTTTCTTCTTCATTTCAAAAAATCAGTTTTGGCGGGAAAATGTGACAGGCACATGCAGATGTTGGAATCGATATTTAAGGGTGCTATAGAGAGATTCATTGGGATGTCTTGATTGGGCATAACAGGTGTGGTATGACTTCTTGTTTCGATTGAATTTGGCTAGATAATCCAAGAGATGAAAACAGGGAAGTTTGTGCATGGGAGAGTTATTTCACGGGATTGCATGAGTTTTGGAGAGATTTTCTCGGATTAATGGATTGATATTAGCCTGTTACACTATAACAGGGGTGGTAATTAGTTCATGTACGTAAATAAGGAAGATTTGGGTTTAATCTCGTAAAACAGGGGAAGAAAAACATACAGAGTATTCTGTTTGATTTTCTGGCGATATTTATGGGATGTAGTGAGTTTTTGGAGGATATTTACTCTGAGATTTGATTCTATCGAATATGGAGAAATTTTACAGCTCAGAAACACGTTTGAAAGTATCTCGGGTGATCACATGCTTTCCCGTGTTGGCGTATGGATAAACACAAGGTTAACTAAATCTAAGACAAGA